>VBSM01003169.1:21698910-21760821 GCA_008086735.1 Cheirogaleus medius
TTGTTTGGGGACTTTTTGATACAGGCCATTCTTACTGGAGATAAGTGATATCTCCTTGCAGGTTTTGATTTGCATTTCCCTGATGATTAGAGATGTTGAGCATTTTTAATTCAGACTTCTTTAATGCCAAATCAACAGTATTACAACATCAAATGTTCTTCTATTTTGGTATTTAAAAATAGCTCAGTATCTTGGAATTCTAGAAAATTGTGGTATGATCACTATTTGAGACTAAGTAAGGTTTCCTGCTAATTTTCCAAATATACACAGACCTTGAAACACCACTGTGGAGCTCAGCCACGATTTATCTCAACATCCAGATGGAAATTCATTTGACGGGACTTTTTAACATTCAGTGGAAGTTCAAATTTAAGAACTTAGTAAGGTCATTTTAATATTAGTGCAGTAAGAGTGTTGGGAAGTTAGTATATGAATTATTTTATGAATTTTAAACCCTCATTGGATACTGACTTGATATCTGCTTAGTGCAAGAGTTTTCCAACCTCAGCCCTGCTACACCTGCACACCCACACACACGCGTACACACACACACACGCATACACACCCACGCACACACACACGCACACATACGCACGCACGCACACACGCATACACACCCACGCACACACACACGCACACATACGCACGCACGCACGCACGCATACACACACACGCATACACATACACGCACACCCACACACTCGCGCATACACACACACAATACCCCAATCTTTACAAGAACCATTTGTTTCCAGGTATTGTCATTAGATAAATTAATGAATTAATGGCTTCATTTATTTTTCGTTAATCAATCATTAAAGTGTACTTCCCTTAGAAAACCAAAAAAAAAAAAAACCCAAATTACAACACAAAATTGAATTTGACTTGGCAGCTTCGATACTGACTTTGTTCCTGTGCCTTGGATGCTTATGGACACACTAGACAAAGACAGATCTTATTTTTTATTCTTGTATGACTGTTATTTAGCCTTTCTGAGAGTTGTTTGCAAATTAACCACGAAGTGGAGACATGCTGAAAGGCGGAGATGCATCCTCTGCGTCTTGGTTATGGACGGCATTAGCACCTCCGGGACCACAGGTCTACAGCACAACGGAGCACATCCAGGGAGTCATCTTGCCACTGGGCACTAACCTAATAATCATGTTTGTTTATTTTTCAAACAAACATAAGCAAATTAATTTGGGAGATGGAGAGATACCTTAGAGATTATCTAGAACAACCTCTTCCTTTTGCATAAGAAAAAATTGAGGTTCAGAGAGGGAAAGCCACTAGGTCAAGATCACACAGCTAGATGGTGCCAGATGCAGGACTGTTATACAGACTCCCCTTCCTAGGCCAGAGCTCTCTCCAATACAACGCGCTACTTCCAGGTGAATATTAGAGTATCTTGTAGGCTGTTGTCCTACTGATAGCCTCCAGTCCTCATCTTCCCCATCTCCCTTAAAATCACTATCATAAAAAGTCACATTTAACCCTCTTGTTCACAGCTGTATGTAAATGAGGCTCCAGTAAACTACACCAACATAGCCACTGACAAGGGAGTGATCCATGGCTTGGGGAAAGTTCTGGAAATTCAGAAGAACAGATGTGATAATAATGACACTACTATCGTGCGAGTAAGTTATATCCAAGGCCAATGATGCAACTAAAGGATATTGGCATTTTTTTATTTTTTATAATTTTTATTTTTATTTTTTATTTTTATTTTTTATAATTCTTTAAGCATAAGAATTTTCTGTTAGGATATCTCAGTTCAGTCCCAAAACCACTGGGTGAGCGACTCTGATGGGCCAAGGAGCATACCAGCCTGTGGGTCTGCAAAGAAACATAAGACGTGACCCCTGCCCTCAATGGGCTCATGATCTAGTGCCATAGGTTGTACCTTGAGTGCCTGGGAAAGGCTGCCTGGGGTCTGTGCTGAGCAGGATTCTGGAGCCATGGTTTTCCTCAACAGGAAAACGTACCACGTCCAGCACAGGCACAGGGAGGGCACCTGTGGCAGGTATGAACCAAACCCAGTCTACTAGAAGAGAAAATATGGAAATGAATGATTTTGGTGTAACATGGGATGTGATGACGGAGGCTTTTCAGTTCAGTCCATGGGGCAGCGTAGGATCTTTCAATAATAGCAATAACTGCTGACATTTATTGGGCAGTTACGATGTGCCAGGCACTGATGGAAACACTTTATATGTATTATATTAACCCATGTAATCCTCACAGCATCCTACAAAGTAGGTGCTGTTACTAACCCCATTTTACAGACGGGGAAAATAAGCCACAGAGAGGTTAAGCAATACACCAGGTTCACACACTAGCAGGTGGCAGAGAAGGGATTCTGGCCCAGAGCTGGAACCCTGAACAGCCGCACTGTACCGTCCAGTAGGTGCCAAGTTCAGGGCTACACACATTGACCTCCTCCTGTTTTAGGAACAGGGCGCACTTAGGAGTTTCTGTCATTGTTAAACTTTTGTTCTTTGTTTCGTAATTGTATTATGATCTCTGTGGAGTGTCTCCACTCTCCACCCCTCAGCCGGACACCCAAGCTGGGCACTGGGTGTGGCACCTCGTTAGTTTCTGAATCTGGCCCAATTCACTAAATAGTGGGTTTTCAAAAAATCAGAGTTGCTGTTAAAGGAATTAGGATTTAAATGAGATAACACCACACTTTAAAGAGTTATTAGAGTCAGAAGAGTATGGTGGAGAAAAACAACCCTCTAATATGCTAATATGCAAGACCCAAAGTAGTTGAAGTGTTTGTCTCAAAGAACATTAAAGAGGTTGACCAGATGACCTTTCTCCCTTGACAATTCTATGCACTAAAATTTCCAGCTTCAAGCTCTAGAAAATATTTACAGCCTTATTCTGCACTAAAATTAATAACCTCGAAATGTTCCCTTTGCCTCTGTGTTTTACCAAGGGAAAATGTGGAAAGTGTCCCCAGCAGCCAATCTGCCCATTTGGAACTAAACCACTAGTAAGTATTTTGTCTGCTTTGATAAAATAGTTTCCGGGTCCTAGGGAGTCCAAATTAGAATATGAATCTCAAGCATACCTCGTTTTCACTTCCCTCTTTCCTTCACTTCATTTGAATTAAATTTTACCTCATTATATGCATCTTTGTAAAGTCTTAAATCCATTTTGGGGGACTAAGGCAAAATGTAATTAATAAATACAAATGGGTTCGTGTCGATCAACACGCAGTGCAGGTAGGGATTTTTCACTTCCTACATCTTTCCTGTCCCAGTAGCCAGCTGAGGACAGCAGCAAGAAATCTTATTAGAAAAGACAGATGCCTTACCCAAAACCACACCCAGCTGGGATGCATTCCACCTGCCTGATTTCCTTTTATAGTTGAAGTTGCAACTAACTTTCTCAAAGAAACAGATGGCAGACATGGGAGAAGTAAACATGTCTTTGAATTAATTACCAATCCCTGTTTCTTGTAGCTATTTATTGTAAAAGCTACTTTGGATAAGAACTATTACAAAGAATAAACACTCATGCACCTTCCATAGCATGATAATAATAATTTATGATAACTACCAATACCAATTTTCTAACTTGACTTGTAATTTAATCTGGTATATTAAAGGCCTTTGTAAGCAGTCTTAACCCTTTCTTGGACCAAGGCAGAATATAAATCAACAAATAAATAGAAACCAAGTTTCAGATCAATCAACACTGTTCCCGTATTGTGCTGGAAGGACATTTTTATCTGGTTTACCAGACGATTCTTTTGAACTTGAATTGGTCTTCTAGAGAAATGTTCTTTTTACTTTATGTATAATTATTTGGATTTTGCTACCTGACATTCTGGCAGCCAACATTGTATTTTTTTTTTTTTTTGTCTTTTCTTGCTTATGAAGCAGTGCCAAGAGCCACCACCCTTCCTTTCCAGAACATTCTAGTCAGAGAGCAATGTGTCACCCACCTGCTTGCTTTAGACATGGGAAAGTGTTTTTCCTAATTTACAAGCTGACATAATCATTACTATTTTATAGGGCGATGAGACGAAGAAATGTATCTACACCTTTTATTTCATGGGAAAACGATCTGTGGCCATTGGGTGCCAGCCAAAATGTGTGAGAACTGTCATTGTGAGTGTGACAATTTGATCATCTTTCTAATTACTGCAGCAACATTGGGAAATTCAATTATTTGTTATACTTTTCAAAATGCCTTTGCATGTGTTCTCACTGCCGTACCCTCTTCCTCCTCAATTATCTTCATTGGCATTGTCAATCAAAGTGGTAGTGGTGGCAATAAAACTTAGAACAGCCCTGTAAGTCAGCAAATAGGTTAACACTACAATATTCAATTGAATGATGAAAAAAAGGAGGGACTAAGAGGCTAAGAGGACCTCCCTGTTCCCACAAGTAGGTCTGTGAGCACGCTTGTAAGCCAGAGACAGAGCAAGTGGCCACTCGCTAGGGGAAGATAAGGCTTGTGGGTCATTTAGAAAACAGGACCCCAAGGCTACATACTACTGGCTGTTGCTTTGGAATTTTCATTGTAACTTTCCGTTCTGCTTCTTTCTCAGAAGACTAGACATAACCTCCGCCTACCCTCGCAGAGGTGGGGTGGTCTGGCTCTGAAGCTGCAGAGCTTGGGGCTAGAGGAGATTTTGTGTTTTAATACACTCAAGAATAAAGGCAGGCCAAAACCAAACAGACATCCTGCAGGGCTCCCCACTGCCCATCGTAGATGAAATGACATCGGTGCAAACAGCCCGGGTTTGGGATGGAGAAACTCCTGGACAGGCGACTCATCCGCATCACATGCGTCTTTCTTTAGTTTCTTCTGCTGCCTCTCCTCCTTTCTCATTTTTCTTTATCCTCTTCTCTGACTTGCCTTTTCCTTTCCGTCTTGCCTGCCTTCTTGGGGAGGGCCTTGGAACTGTCCCTAGCACCCCTGGAAATTGCTGAGCCTCACCCAGTCCTCGGAGGGTCCTGCCCCCATCCCTCAACCCCTCCGTGTCAGGTCAAAGATACAGGTGCACACAGAGTCCCCCCCAGCAGGATTTCTGCACTGAGGCTGGACAAAACCCGAAGGTGAGAGTGCGTGTCCGGCCCTGTCCTTCTGTTCCAGACAAGGGAGTGCTGTGCCGGCTTCTTTGGGTCTCAGTGCCAGCCCTGCCCAGGGAGAGCCCAGAACGCCTGCTTCGGGAACGGCATCTGCTTGGATGGCATAAATGGCACGGGCGTGTGTGAGTGTGGGGTGGGCTTCAGCGGCACCGCCTGCGAGACCTGCACAGAGGGCAAGTACGGCATCCACTGCGACCAAGGTGTGTGCCCTCCTCCCCGCCCCCAGCCAGGGTCCTGCGCCGCTGAAACCCACCTGGAACATTTGGGAAAAGAGTGATCGGCAGGGGCTTCCTAACTGGCTTGTCTCCCCAGTGGGCTGAAAACACACCCGCGATTATCATTGTGAATCATAAGAACCTGTGTTTTTTCATTTGCATAGGGCAGTGTTTCCAAACGTTGTCAGTCACTAGCCTGGACCTACCAACCCACCCCCAGTCTGTTCATTGACATTCCCAGCCCGACTGCATTTCTGTGTTTGCCTGTGCACACTAATCATCGTGATTAAGCTTTCAATTGTGGACATTGCCCGATAGTTTAAAAAACAGATCTGTACACATTATCTTATTTAATCCACACAGGAACCTTATATACTTGAGTGTTGCTATACCCATTTTACAGATGAGGATATTAAGGCAAAGAAGTTGAATGGCTTTCCCAAAGTCACACCTGGTGAGAGGCAGAACTGAGATTTGGCACACCTTGCTTGACCCCGAACACTTGCTCTTAAATCATGCTGTTCTTTATGGAAGATTACTCTTGATTCACCATCAACAAACCACGTGCTTTAAGTTGTTTTTGCAAAAATACTGATTTGTTTGAGCCAAGTCATCTGCTTTCTTGCACCTGGACTTCCTTGTGCCCAGGAATACACACCTGTAAGAGGGTGACTTGGGAGGACAGGTTTCTCCTAACCCATGATGAGAAAACAAAGCATTGTTCTACCTAGTACTAAAAAGCATAAACTTGACTTGGCTGTCACTGTTTTCTCATCAGCTGGTCTAAGTCAGACAAAAATTAATATATAATGGAATCATTATAATTGAGCTATATAATAATATAATTAGAATTATAGTGTTGATTTTTTTCTGTGTTATTTGGAAGAATTACCTGCTTGCTTTTGTGCAGGAGTTCCTAACCTGGGACCCACAGATGACCCTCACAGGGTCAAGCAAACCTTCAAAGCTGAATGCATTTCTGTGGAGAAAACATCCATAGCTTTCACCCAGTTCTCAAAGATGCTCATGACCTGCTGTGAAACAGAGGAATCAGCATTTCTATCTTACTGAAGAAAGCAGGGCCACACCAGGCTTATACAAACCCAATATCAAATGGGTTTCTTTCTGAAGTCCACTCTTAGGGAACAAGCATGGTTCCATCCCAACGGGTCCCACATAACCCTGGACCCTCAGATGACCTTGGCTGAGGATACTCTCATGCCGCATGGGTATCACACCCGCAGTGCTACACAGTCCCAAAACTGTGTTCTGAGTCGCTTTATTGCAGCATGAGTTGGTTTACCTGTTACCAGCTAGATTCTGTCTCCTGCACCCCTAACCTTCCCGTGAGTTGAGCCCCCCATTAAAGACAATGATTCCCTAGAGCCAAGTTGGAGAATTAAATACAATGATGTGAACCTAGTAAATGACAAACGAGTTATTGAACATGGGTTAGAGTCTAATGATTTGTAGGTGTTTTTCCACTTAGTGTGTCCTTGTGTCCATGGGAGATGCAACCAAGGACCCTCGGGGGACGGCTCCTGTGAATGTGACGTTGGCTGGCGAGGAGTGAAATGTGACAGTGGTAAGAGCCATCAGTATTTATGATCTATTCTTAGCCTCGCCTCTCAGCAGCTACACTCTTTTCTTTCTGAAATAGAAATGATACCTTTATTACTTCTTCTGACAATAAATACAATTCCTTCTTGCAGTAAAAGTTTGTAAAATAAAAAAAAGCAAAAAGAAGAAAATAAAATTACTGATTTTCCCAAGGAAGGAAAGAACTATTACTGATATTTTGTATTAGCTTCCAACATGTTTTTAGGTGTATAAACATATGCGTAGGGCATCGTACTCTACGTTCTGTCTCGTAGCCTACTTTTTCACTTCACAATGTATAACGGAAGTCTTCCCATGTGAATAAAAATAGATAACATTCATTTTTAATTTCCATATAATATTCCATTATATGTCAGTGCCACACTTTTTAAAATCAATTTTGTGCTATCATAAACAATGCTAGAATGAGCATATCTATATGCATCTTTTCACATTTGTCTTATTAATTCCTTTGTTAAATTCCTAGAGATGAGATTTCTGAGTCAGGAGTTGGCACTCTGGCCTTGCTACTTATTGCCAGGTGTCTTCCAGAGGTAATATCAATTTATTTTCCTTCCCTGAGAAGGCCCCTTTCCTCCAACCCCACTGCATGGCACTGATGGTTCTTACCATGCTTCAGGTGAGAGTGATGACAGAGAAGAAGATTTCAGGCCAAAAGAAGCATGTGGAATAGCACAAAGATGTGGGAAAGTGCTACACATTTAGGAAACCAAAGGATTGCAGAACGAGAGGGATATAAGGGCAAAGAGGAGAGTTGAATGAGAAAAGGCTAGAGTGGTGTGGTAGGAGGAGCCAGACCGTGAAAAGCTAAGGAGGTTGGACTTCCTAATAAAGCCTTCAGGAAGCCATAAAATGGTTGGCTCACACCTACAACCTTGGAGCCAAAGCGGAAGGATCGCTTGAGCTCAGGAATTTGAAACCAGCCTGAGCAAGAGCAAGACCCCATCTCTACTACAAATGCAAAAATTAGCTAGGCGTCAAGGGACATGCCTGTAGTCCCAGATACTCAGGAGGCTGAGGCAGAAGGATGGCTTGAGCCCAGGAGTTTGAGGTTGCAGTGAGCTATGATGACGCCACTGTACTCTACCGGGACAACAGAGTGAGACTCTGTCTCAAAAAGGGAAAAGGAAAAGAAAAATCATTCTAATGCTGGATTGAAGAGAATATTCCCGGAAGCAGGTATGAGAGATTTCCTGTCTTCCAGGGCAGGGGCTTAGGAGGAGATCACAGGTGGCCACCAGCCCAGTGAGGGCTCCAGGGATGTAGGGTTGTCAGAGGGTATCTTTGCCCAAAGCTCCCAGTGATGCTAAAATCAAAGTAATGCAGAGTTAAGAGTTGGTAGAAGAGCTGAAGTGGAAAGTCTAGATGGTTCCAAGTCATTTGTACAGTAAAACACAGAAAAAACCGTTCTATGGAGTGCAAAGCAAAGAGCCTCTAGACTAGAGCAAGGAAGACAACTCCACCATCCCAGTATGAACTCTCCACTCCCAAGTCCGCAGCATACATCACTAATCAATTGTTGCACTCTCTCCATCTGTGGCCAACTGGAGGCACTGAATCCTTCTCAAAGGGGTACCTGTTGTAGTCATTACCAATTAATTGAGTTGGCTCAAAGACTTAAAGCAGGTTCCAGTGAGAAGGATCTAAAAGATGATTGAAATTTCAATAGATAAAGAATGAAGAGAAAGAGAAACAAAGGCACAAAATTGCAATTGCATCCTCGCCAGCCCATGTAAGTCTGAAAATGTTCCCCCAGACCACTTTTGCAGCCAGGTCTCTGTTGCAGGCCCTTCTGTGTGACTTGGCCAGAGCTAGGAAGATTTCTATCCCAAACGCTCTTAGCTTGAGCATCCTGCCCAAAGGCTTCCTCTTTCTTCAACTCTAATGATTTGTTTCTGGATCCTTCCCTGTCAGGGAATATCTGTTAGCTAGGTATCCAAGAGCAATAACTTATGCCATGTTCAGGAAATTTAGAAATTAATTCAATAAATAAATAACGTGTCCCTGCTGTGTGCCAAGCCTGGGGCTATTTCTGCACATGCAAAAATCTTTTCATATTTTTTATAATTATGTGTTTGCTTGTTTATGTCACTCTGTTAAAAAAAAAAAGGATGAAAAACTAGAGAATAAAGTTCGGAAGAATAAACTAGAAAGAATAACATGGGAACTATAAACACCCACACAGTGAGAGCCCACAGTCCTCTTCAGGGAGAAAACTGTGTTTAACTCAATGCTCACAATCTCCCTGTGTCACACAAGGGCTGGCAAGCAGGAGATGCTCCGTCAGGGCATCTGACCTCCAGATTTGGCTCTAAGCTTCACAGTAGCCCATGTGAAAAAGGATTTACATGGTCACATAGTTTCACATAGCTCACATGCTACATACCAGTTACTTGCAAGGAAGTAAATCTTTTCCTAGCACCAAACATTAAAAAAAACAACTCTCCAGTGTGATTTAGTAAAAGAGCTGACGCAGCAACTGCTTCTCTTTTTCAGCAATCACCAAAGACAACTGCAATGGGACATGCCACACCAGCGCCAAGTATGTACCCCCTGGACCTTCTTTGGGGACAATACAAAGGAGATTTTTTTTTTCCCAATAGTTTCCACCCCAGGCCCTATCGTCAGGAGAATAGTTTCCTAACACCATTTCTGAGAGTTTAGGATAAATTTAAGTATGAAACTAAAAATATCTCTGAAGAGGCTACTATCAACTTGCCAGATCCAGGCCTTCCAACAAGCTGCCATCTGAATTACCTGGCACGTTGACAAAAATGCCAGTTGTTAGCCCAGTCGGAGCCACCAGGTCTCTTTCATGGAGGCCAAAGAAACCCAACAGTCCTCAGTTTCAGAAAACATTGCTCCTGACTTACAACCAAGCCTTCCGTGGCTTCCTACTACTAACTTCCAGGGAGACTTCATTAACTGAGAACCCAGTAGCTGGAGTTAGACCTGAATTCAAAGTCAGCCCCTGTCATTTTCACTGACTGCATGACCTTGAGTCAATTATCTAGTCTCTCCAAGCCTCAGTTTCTTCATCCCTAAATGGGAATAATAAAGATGCCCACTTGCTGGGGCTATTGGAGAGCGTGTAGATGGCATGAAGCAATGCATGAGGCACGGCCCCCAGTACATAGCTAGTTACCCTCCTCATTCCTGGGCTGACGCCTACATGTACACGCGCCACAGTTTGCTTGCTAAATGACTGCCCTTAGCTGTCTGCGCTGAGTGAGGTCATGGCTGAAACGGACTCTCCTCCCAAGGCTTAGGCAGGACCTCCGAGTGCCTCGTAGGAGCAGAGTCCAGGATGCCGGGGCTGAGCAGCGTTGAGAGTCCTGCCGTGGTGTGTTGAATGCTTTGCCACTAACACCATTTGCCCTTTCTTGGTGCAGCTGCCTTCTCAATCCAGATGGCACAGCCTCGTGCAGATGTGCAGCAGGATTCCAAGGGAATGGGACAGTCTGCACAGGCAAGTGAAGAAGGAATGCCGGGGGCCGGCAAGGCTTGCACGGGCTGTCTAGGGACCCATGTTCCTGCACTATGAATGGGCCTGGGCAGCTGGTGCCAGCCACTGATGGTCAATTGCATGTAACGGGCAGCTGATTGTGACTGGGGACAGGTTACCAGCTGTTCATGAATGGGATGTGTTGGTTTTGGAATGGGTGGGGTCATTGCACCTGTTTTCTTTTTTTTTTTTATTTCATCATATAATGGGGGTACAAATATTGTTAAGGTTACATACATTGCCCCTACCACTCCTCCTCCCCCCCATGCCAGAGCTCCAAGCGAGTCCAATCCCCAGGATTGCACCTGTTTTCAAGGTACAATTGCCATAGCCCGCAGTCTTGACTGCCATTGAGATTACCTGGGCAGCTTTAAAAACCACTGATTTGTGTTGGGAACCCACAAGGAAATGATAAATGTTTGAGATGATGCATAGGCTAATTACCCTGATCGGATCATTATATGCATTCCATGTATGCCAACATCATTATGTACAATTATGTGTCAATTAAAAATTTTTTTACAAACCACTGATTCAGTTGGCTTAGGGCATGGCTGAGACATCAAGGCTCTGGAGTAGGACAGAAAAAGGTTTGAGCCTTAGTTCTTCCTCCTACCACCCATATTGCCTGGGGTGGGTCTTATAACTGTTCTGAGACCCGTTAGCTCATTTGTAAAGTAAACATAAAACTAACCCCCTTTCAGAGTGGTTTTGAGGTTAAATGACCTCTCTTGCATACAATGGCAGAATAACAGCAGCTGTGAAAAATCCAGCCTCATCATCAGACTCCCTGGATTTGAATCTAAATTCTTATCATTTACGTTACCTGGGAAAGTTGCTTGACTGCTCTTTTTACTATTTTTTTTTTTTTACCTACAAGTTGGGGCTAATAAGAGAGCCTCCCCCATTGGGTTGTTGGATGATAACCCGGATTAATGCCTGTGAAATGCTTACAACAGCCCCAGCACCGAGCATTCGGTAAATGTGAGCTAATGTTCTTATGGTGCCTGGTGCTGGAAAAATGGAAAATCTTAGAGTCATCTTTCCCTTAAGCACTGCATCCTGGCAGGCCACGGTCCGCATTGTGGTGGAGCAGGATGACGAACACGCCAACTTGCTTTCTAGACCACCTTACCCTGGGGATTCTCCCAGAATGCCGGGTGCCCTGACCCTCGCCCCCAGATGTTTCTGCAGTAAGATGTGCACAGTATGCTGGGAAAAGCAGCAGGAAAGGACAAAGAACTGGAATGTTTTTCTTGCCCTCTGTTTTGGGGGATTTAGCCATATTTATCCCGATGCCTGCCAGAGCGTATGTGCTGCCAAAGCGAGCGCTCCGTGCCTGTCAGAGTGGTTTTGAAGTATCTCCCATTTCTCAGTGACTCAAGTAAAACTGCATCCATGAGTGTTTCCCTTCTCCCTCCTCTGCTCTGTGTCACCCCTCCCTTCTGTAGCAATCGACGCCTGCGAGATCAGCAACGGAGGGTGCTCGGCCAAGGCTGACTGTAAAAGAACCACCCCAGGAAGGCGGACATGTGTGTGCAGGGCAGGCTACACGGGCGATGGCATCGTGTGCTTGGGTAGGTGGCCGTCACTCATCCGTCGGCGGAACGGTGTAAGAGACAGAGCCCTATACGATGACTCTAATGTGCGAGCTCTTACTGCTGGGACATGCAGCTGCTGGGGCGGGTGCCCAGTTTGCCTGGGCAGGAAAGTACGAGGGTGGGGAAATGTGACTACAGGGACATGAAGGCTTATAATGTTCAAAAATCACTTTGGAAGCATCAAAGGAGAGAAACTTTTTCTAATTAAACATGATGGCAGTGACCGAATTTTAAAACTTTTATCAGTTCCTTTTTATATAAGCAGCACATTCTCACTGTGGAAAAAGAAGGCATATATATATGCTAGGGAAAAAATTCTGGAGACAACATTGTTATTGTCTTATGACCCCATTTTTCTATGAATACATATATTTTTTTAATAAAAATGGCATTTCATGATACATAGTGCTTAGGATGCTTAGCAATATGATAGAACAACTCTTCCTGAAAATAAGTATACCTCTAATTCATTACTTTAACGGCCACACACTGTTCTACTATATAGGCATACCCTAGTAAGTTGCCTGAATTTAACTTTTGACTTGGAAAAAACGATTCAGGCAGAAAAGTTGCAAGAATAGTACAAAAAAACCCACGTGTTCTTTACCTACATTCACTTGTTAACATTTTGCCCCAGTTGCTTCATTTGTTCTCTTTGTAAATATACATATTTTTTCTAAACCATTAGAAAAAGAGTAAGCTATGCATATTATATTCTCTTTATCCCTAAGTACTTGAGTGTGTATTTCCTAAGAATAAGGATAGCCTCTTACATAACCACAGCACAGTTATCAACCTCAGTAAACTGATTACTGATCTAATACTTTCGTCGAATTATCATTTGTATTCTAATTTTGTCAGTTGTCCCAATACTGTTTTGGTTTTCTTTTTTTCTGACAGTATTTCCTTCAATGCAGGATCCAGTGTGGAGTCAGATAGTGCTTTTAGTTGTCATATGTCTTTAGTCCCCTTTCATCTGGGACAGTCCCTCAGCCCCACTTTGTCTCTTATGACATTGACATTTTGGAAGGATATAGTCTACTGCCCAAACTCTTTTTTCTTTGGTAGCATGTCTTTTATTTTAGGCTTGTCTGATGTTCTTTCATGATTAGGTTCAGGTTACATGTTCCAGGACTGAATGTCACAGTGATGTTGCATCTTTCTCAGGACCTCGCACTGGGGGCACTGGAGTCCCCTCTGCCCCTCGTGCGTGATGCTAATTTTGACCTCTCAGTCAAGGTGCTGACCTCTCAGTCAAGGTGCTTCGCCGTATAGTTACTTTTTTCCCCTTTGCTGCTAAAAAGCAATCAGTGGGGAGATACTTTAACACCCAGCAAACATCTCGTTCCTCATCAAAATGTTCTCCTAAGTCTAGCATCGATTGATGAATCTTCCCCCAGCCAATCTAGATTGTGATGGTTGCAAAAGATTTTTAAAATTCCTAAGTCTCTTCATTCATAGCACTGTTGGGTTAGACGCTAAGATTCTGTTATTTCATATCCATTTGTTATTTCATATTCATTTCGCAAACAGATAGATTTAAGCCCATATACTGTACTCTGATGGAATTAGCTCTTCCCAGAAGAGAGGATTTTGAGAAACCATATCTGGTACCCTTCCGTTGGGTTCCTGCTGTCTCAGAATTGTCAGAAACCTCAATCCCACTTTGCTGCTTGTTCCCCTCAGTCAGTTAGCCCTCCTAGCTCGTCCCTCAAGATGCCTTCACTGGGGAACCAGGCTTGATTCTCATGCCAGGTGTTGACTTTTTGCTTTAAAGAAATCAACCCATGTTTGGAGAACCACGGTGGCTGTGACAGGAACGCAGAGTGCACACAGACGGGACCCAACCAGGTGAACTCCGTGCCCCCGCCCCCCGCGTCCTTAGAGTTCCTAGAAGGAAATTCCTGGGTCTTTAGACACAGGCCTGAGAAGAGAGGCTGAGGACTGATCTCTGAGCAGCAGCAGAAAATAAGTACTTTAGGGGCAATTATGAAACAACAAGAGGCCACTCTTTGGGAATGAGGAAAAATTGGGGAACAAAGGGTACCAGGAAAAGGGACTCCCCTAGAGTTGGGAGACATAGCCATCTGCACATGCCACATGATTCCAGAAACACCTAGAATGTTCACCCAAAGTGCTCCTGTTTCTTTTAGCTGTCTGATGCCCAGAATCCCGCACTTTTTTCTTTAGCTTGAGGCCCTGAAATGCATGTGCCCCAGCAGAAGATCAGACTGTAGGCTCTCTGCCGTTCTCACGCAGGCGAACACAGAGAGCTCGCAGCGCCTCTCTGGAGAGCAGGCTTGGGGAGGTGGGGAAATGGGAGGGCTCCAGCATCAGGGGCTGGGGCATCCTGGGTGGAAAGACACAGGTGGGGAAGCTGGAGGCTCAGAGACCCAAGTTCCACCTTCCTCAGTCTCTGTCACATGGTGAACAAGCAAAATGGCCAGGCAGGAAACTGCATATATCCAAAATTGGAAGACAAAGTAAGGTCTCCAGTGAATGTGCTGTCAACCTTGTTGAGCCATTCACCAACCTCAGTGCCAGGTCTCCTGATGGGCAGATCACACAAGTATCCAATGTGCCCTGAAATAAGAAAAGACATTTGCCTTGAAAGGATTGTGTGTGTGTGCACGCATGCATGTACATACACTTGTGTACCCATTGTGTCATAGGGAAAATCAGAAGTCAATGCTGGGCTTTCTTATATATATTTTGGGGTTTATTAGAGTTTTATTTCAAACTACATATGAGATGAGTGAAATCTATAAGCCCTTTGGTACTTGGGGCTTCTAAAATTGCTTCTCTAGACCTAGAAGTCAGTGAAGGCGGATTGAATTCTGAGAACAAGACCTTAGCTGAGAAGGGTCAGCTGGTGAGCATTTTGGAGAAGTTTTGAGCTGAGGTTGGGGCCCATTGTGAAGGAAGAGGAAAAGAAGCAGTGAAAACCTGCCCATGCAGCCCTAGGTGGCCCCGCTGGCGAGTTCAAGTCCTCTTAAGTAAAAGGAGGCATTAGCCCCGGGCCTCCACTGGCTCGTGTAGGAGGCTCTTGTGTGAATTGGAAAAGCCAGCCCTTGGGAGGACATGCTGGGAGCAGGTGACCGTTCCTTTGGGACACAGCCAGTGAAGAGAGCAGGGGAGGGGCTTCATCCCTATGGCCCTGTGCTCCTGAGCAGAGTGCATGGGACATAGGGCCCTGTCCCCAGCTTCCTGTGAACAGTGTCCCCTCCCGCCACTTGCAGCCTCCACCTGACCTCCTTGGCCAGCCAGTGGGTTTGAGTGGTTGTTTCCGTGTATGCACCTCTGTGGGCTGCAGAGGCCCCTTCGTAGCCTCTGCCAGCACTGGTGCCTTTGGGCTCAGTGCAGGTGGAGATGAGCCAGAAATGGTATGAATGGAGGTGGGATATAGCTCAGCTTCCTTCCACCTGACCTCCATCAATCAAAGAGAGAAAAGAGGTGACTTTACCTGATGACAGGGACCAAATAGGGTAAGAAAGTTAAAAAAAAAAAAAGGTATCTTGGCAGCAAAGATAGGATGTGCATGAGATCCCAGTGCTTGAGGGAAATGTGCCAAATGTGCTAAAATATACAATGACAATTATCATTATAGACTAGCCGTTACCAATATCAAATAGAGACTCTCCTAACATTACCATGATGGTGATGAGATCTGAGCCACACACGCGGCCGGTACAGAACCTGTCTGTGAAATGACCCCGCTGCCCTCTGCTCCCCGACAGGCCGTGTGTAACTGTCTGCCGACGTACACCGGAGACGGGAAGGTCTGCACACTCATCAATGCCTGCTTAACCGTGAGTACAGCCCTAGGGCAGGCGCCCTCAGGGCCTCGGAGCCTGGGGTGCTTCCTACCCGCCTTCCAGGGATGTGGAGCTGAGGTGATCTCCCTTTGAAAGCTTCAGAGCTGCGTCTGGGCCACAGGCTCATTTCCCCTTCACGTAATGCTGGGGAGAAAGAAGAGAAGACCCAGTCTGTTACCCCAGGCCTGCCCTTTTGGCTGCAGGATTGCAAGGGGTCCCAGGTGAATGTAGCTGATCAGGGACTCACCTGAATGCAGCTTGGGCAAGTACAAGGCCAGCTGGATTTCCCAAAGGCAGTTTCCCAAAGACAGGCCAAGGCGCCCAGAGTGGGCCTCAGTAAGTAGTGCTTGAAAGTCAACTAATGGGCTTTAATGTCCCATCTGAAATCTGGGTCCCTAACCACAGTGATCGGGGGATGAGTACCATGGCAGTTACCTGGTGTTTCTTTTGCTTTGTTTGCTCTTTCTGGACCCAATGGGGAGGATGAGAAGATCAGATAAAAACTAGTATTGCAGTTCTACTATTCCAGGTTTTTTTTCCAGCGTCAGCTATCTGCTGTGATATAAGAGGAATGTGCCTAAGATAGCATACAACTGTTTTTTTTATTACTGCAAAATATTAAGGGGGTCCAAATGTTGTAGGTACACGATCGCTTTTGTAATGCTTGAGTCCCAGCTAAATACGTGTCTGTCACCCAAATAGTGTTCATAGTACTGAAAAAATGCTCAATGCCACTAATCATCAAGGAAATGCAAATGAAGACCACAATGAGCATACAACTTTTTAAAACAGGTCATTATTTAGCTCAGATATGTGTTTTGGATTCATCAGCAGAAATCTGGGTAAAACCTCAGAACCCAGCCACGTGAATTCATAACCTATCTATAAATGTGGTCCAACAGATTGTCTCAGCTCAGCCACAGCACATTGAGCTAAGTCTGCCCACTTGCTCAGCCCCCAGATTGCTAATTCTTATAAAAAAAAAAAATGCCTCCCCTCCTTTCCACAAGGCATATCTTTCACCTCTGAGTGACTCACTTCCTCCAGGGAGCCTTCCCAGATTAACCCCATAGCAACTTTCCACTCCTTACTCTCCTGGGCTTTATAAGTAGGAGTTCACAGTGAGTGTGCCATGAGCCAACAATACGGTGCAGCATTCCAAAACCTAGTTCTGTCTTAATAGAGGCCTCATGACCAGACTAACGAAGATGAGTTTACCCTCCCCACTCCACCCTCCCCAGGCCCCACCACTCCCATTCTGCATGTTAGCTCTACCTTAGAATAGAGGATCCATTTCTAGACGCCCTGCATGGAGCAGGAGTTAGTGCAGGGGCAGAGGCCCCTCTTTCCCCCCGCCGTGTCCATGCACACATCATTAATTCTTCCAGTTCTTTAGGAGTCAGGGTGGAGGGTGGAGGCTGCCATCAGCATTTCAAGGATTGCCACAGGCAGAAGGGCTGTTCTTGTTCTGTGTAAGCCCAGGGAACAGGACCAGGACTGGGGGATGGACATTAGAAGAAAATACATTTCTCTCAACTCAAGGTGAACATCAGGACTGTCCAGATGTAGAGAGATAGCTTGGGAAGTAATGAGCTTATCAGAACTCAAGGTATTTAATTTAACCACAGGAACAAAGTGACAGATGGGTTATCAACCCAGAGGCCACTTAGATCCCTCCCAGTCCTGACTTTTGTGACTCTAGGGCTTTGAGCTGGTTTCCTGTGTCCTTGGAAAGTGGTGGATGTCCCTGAGATCCTTTTCAGCACTAATGGTCCGGGCTTTTCCTTCCTCTCTGCATTCTGTAGGATACTGTTGGATCCCTTCTTGTCATTGTTCTTTATGTCTGTCCTGGTAGGAGCAGGCTCCCCTGGACCATGTCTTCTCACTCTCTTATAACCCTTGACTGCAGACTAGCCCCATGCTCTGCAAACCCTGTAGACACTTACTTACTCAGTCATTGATCACTAAGTCTCAAACGGGGCAAGTTGTCTACTGTTGCTCAGAGCCTGACTATCCCAGGCCTTGTAATTGCAAAAGGATCAGATGTTCTGTAAGCCTGCTGTCCTGGCATGTCACATCTGGAGCACTTTGCGTGATCAGCCAGGCCTCAGAAGTCCTGCATCCACATGACATTTATATCTACTGCTTGCCAGGGCTCAACCTCTGTGCTGGGGTGCCCAGTTATACTCTCATTTAATTCCTCTAACAGCCCCATCATGGGTAAGAACTATTACTAACCCCATTTTACCAAGAAAGAGACTCCAGCTGTGTGTTCTTTTCTTAGGGCTGCTGTAACAAATCACTGCAAACTGGGTAGGTTAAAACAACAGAAATTTCTTCTCTCCCAGTTCTGGAGGCCCAAAATCCAAAACCAGAGTGTCAGCAAGGATGTGATCCCGCTGAAGGTGCCAGGGGAGGATCCTTCCTTGCCTATCCAGCTTCTGGTGGCTCCAGGGCTTCCTGGCCTGTGATGGCGTCACTCCAGTCTCTGCCTCCACCTTCACATGGCCTTTACTCCCATAGCTGGGTCATCTCCTCTTCTTATAGGGCCACCCTGGGGTTTAAGCCTCACCCAGTTAATCTAGGATGATCTCATCTCCATATCCTCAACTACATCTGCAAAGACTCTTTCTAAATAAATCACATCCACAGGTAGAGGCCTTAGGACTTGGATACATCTTTTTGGTGACCACAGTTCAACCCACTACAGGCTGGAAGGAGTGAAAGTCTTTGCCCAAGGTCACAGAGCTGGTACATGTCATGGCCAGAACTTGAGCCCACATCTGTCTAACTCAAGGCCCACACTCTTGACCACCTCCTGTGGTGCTTGTTCTTCCCACAAGGCACTGGTGCTCAGAGGAGGGACACCTTGCTTTCCTATTGCTATCACTGCCCACCTGAGAGCCTCTGACTGTTGGCATGAGGACAGCACAGATACCCTGTAATTACTCTTCTCTGAGCAAGGTTCCTATCGTCTCCTTGTGTTGGTCTGGCAAGCTTTACAAGAGAACAATGTGCTCTACAGGAAACATTTGCATAAGGATAATAAGTAAGAAGCTGCAGAAAGCGGGTGAGGGTGCCGGGATTTGGAGCTGCTACAACTAGAACTCTGGCCAGCTTTATTTTCATAGCAATTCTTCCATTAGCCATTTTCTTTTTTAAAAAATGGCCACCTTGTGTTGGACAAAAGTCTCCTGGTACAGCTGGCCTGGGAGAGCCTGGTAGCCCTTTGCTGTCCTCTCAGCAGTGCATTCCCTTAGGAATAACTCTCTATTCCAGGGTTGTAAAATTACAGGCCATCAGGGCCAGGCAGGGATGATTAATAAGGAGACTCAGAGAGTAATGCTGCTCTAATGTCTATGCAACTCCAACTGACTATTGCTCTGAGCAATGTCAGCCCATTGTTGGCAGTGCTTCTGATTTTTCAAGAAAGATGGACATTTTTATGAATTTTTATGTAAATATTTCCAACTTTTAAATGATGGAAATTAATTCCAAAAAACTCCTTTAATCACTGGGCTAAACAAACAAAATAATCATGGAACTAAATAAGGACCCAAGAACCACCAATTTCTGCTCAAGTCCCACCAACAAGGGCCAGGAAACATTGCCTTCACTGAGTCAGTCCTCTGTTCCAAACTGTCTTGATCCTCTTTCTGCTGTTATAACAGCAGGCAGTATAACAGAATACCTGAAACTGTGTAACTTATAATGAACAGAAATTTATTTCTCACGGTTCTAGAGGCTGGGAAGTCCAAGATCAAGGTGCCAGCATCTGGTGAGGGCCTTCTTGCTGCACCATGGCATGGCAGAAGGCATCACACGGCAGAAGGGCAAAGAGAGAACAAGATAATGAGAGAAAGAGAGAGAGAGAGAGTAGCAGGCTGAACTTGTCCTTTTATAAGGAACCCTCTGAGACAACAGCATTACCATTCATGACGGCAGAGCTTTCATGGCCTAATTACCCTTTAAAGACCCCACTTCTTACTACTGTTACAATGGCAATTAAATAGCAACATGCGTTTAGGAGGGAGAAAACATTCAAACCATAGCACAAACCTTCACAGCTAATTTGCCTCAAGGATACAGCCCATTAGCCTGGCAATAGAGACCACTTGGAATATAACCCCTGTCTCCCCATCCACCTTCCTCCCACTGGTTGCCTTTGAAGGCTCCACCAAGCATAAGAGTTAGGCCTGGGTTGGAATCCTGGGTTTGCTACCTGCTGACTGTGGGACTTGGTTAAATATCTTGATCTCTCTGTGCCTCAGTTTCCTCCTCTGTAAAGTGAGATAATAATATCTCCCTCAAGTAATTGCTATGGGAATTAAATGAGCTAATGTTTATAAAGTGCTTTTCTCTGGTCTTTCAATAAATAATAGCTTCTATTATGATTGCTAATATGATTATGACCAGTTAATCCCCAAACATGCCATTCCATCATGCCACCTCTCAGACCAGAACATCCTTCCACTCCTAACACCCTGCCCAAGTCCTTGCCATGGTCAAGGCAGAGTTTAAGCGTCCTCCTCTGAGATGTCATCCCTGACCACCAGTATATAGAGATTTCCCCATTCTCAGATCTACCATAGCCCTTACAGTTGGAGTGACTCATGGGTGTCTGCTTCATGCAGCCCATTATCACTAGTTAACTTGACAGTGTCTAAATAATTATAAATAAATTGTTAGTTCTTTGATTACAGAGACCCTATGCATTCTATACAGACAGTGGGAAACCTTGCACGGTATTAAACATGTCTAAGTCTATGAACACACCCTGTTCTAGGCACTAGGAATTCATCAGTGACTAAGCAGCAAAGTATTTTTTCTTAAACAGCTTACATTTAGGAGAAAGAGACAGATGCTCAGAGTGTAAACTTTTAATATGCTTTTATTTTTAAAAAACTTTTAGGTAGTGACAACTTCCATGAAGGAGATGTTTTGGTCCATTTGGACTGCTATAAAAAAAAACACCATAAACTGGGTAGCTTATAAACAACCAAAATTTATTTCTCACAGCTCTAGAGGCTGGGAAATCCACAATCAAGGCACGAGCCAAGTCCGTGTCTGGTGCACTCCCGCTTCCTTGTTTATAGATGACATGTGACACCTTCTCACTGTGTCCTCACTTGGTGGAAGGGATGCCCAAGCTCCCTTGGGCCTCTTTTTTTTCTTTTTCACATCAGACGGGTAATATGCCAACATTATAATAAAGTTTGAAAACCCAGTCATCACTCTTATGAACCATAAAAGGCTCCCACTTTTAAGGGCACTAATCCAATTTATGAGGGCTCTGCTCTCATGGCCTAGTTACCTCCCAAAGGTCCCACCTCCTAATACCAACAACTTGGGGGGTTAGGATTTCACCATATGAATTTTGGGGAGACACAAACATTCAGACCACAGCAGGAGACAGGCATGCTGATGGCACAGAGACTGGCTGGGATGGGAGGGTTGGGAGCACTTAGCTAGGGAGGTCTGACGAGGCCTCTCGGCAGAGGTGACTGGTTCTTGAACATGGAGAAGGGGACAGTCATGTGCAGATCTTGGGGAAATTTTACAAGCAGAAGGAACAGCAAGATAGAAGTCCTGGGATGAGAAGAGCTTGTCATGTTTGGAGGGCTGAAGAAAAAGCTAAGGAGTTAAATGTACCGGAAAAGTGTAGGCATCTGTGTGCATAACTTAGAAGGGAGTCCAGACAGCACATCTGTATGACGTTCTCGGGCAGGGCTCTGCCAGTCCTGCAGACCCAGAGAAGGCAGAGTCAGGTGGGAGAGAGGGCAGTGGTGGTGCAGGGAGGGAGAGGGGAGCAAGGGAGGGATCACCATGCCTGCCTGGCCAGCCAGGCTGCAGCCGCGTGGGCAGGTGAGAATGCTAGTGAGACAGAAGTAGGACAAAGGAGGCTCAAAAGAGGGGAGGTCCCTGTGCATCATGGGAGGCTGGAGACGCAGTGTTAGGAGAGGTAAGGTGAAATGATAAAAGCTGGCAGCCAGAGAGAGCAGGATGCTTGGAATAGAGCCCTCCGGAGCAGTCCACTTTAATGTTGATTGCAAAGTCAGGGGGTGGCTAAGGGGGTGGGGCAGGGGTGGTAGAGGCCATTGACAGGGGTGTCAAAGCTGCCAAGGACAGACAACAGGCATGGAGGGAAAGGAAGGACCCAGGTCCTCCACACCATTAGGACTGGAGAGGACGAGTTGGTGGGGGACTGTGGGTACCACATGCTTCCAGGGAGCTCAGTGTTTAAAGGATGAAGCAGTAGAAATGGTTTGGAAGCTGCAACGTGCAATAAGACTGTGACGTGTGGGGTAATGGGGGGAAACGGAGCTTCACTGGCCGGGCGCGGGGAGGATGGTGATTGCAGTAGACAGACAGACACCCCTGCAGGAAGAGGTGAAGGGAGCTCACTGAGAAGAGGTGAGAATGTCAGGGAGTTTCCTAATGGCGGTGAGTTGCAGAAAGCACAGGGCAAGGTCTGTGAGGACAGGAAGGGTGGGCTGTGGGATCCAATGACACATGTCCAGAGCAACGTGGAGGAGAGTGTCCATGTGGTGAGTGTTCCCAGGGAGGTTGGCTTTGAACTGCACTGTGCTTGGTTTGTATTTTAGGTCTCTGCCCATCTTCCACAGCCTACAAACTCTTTGAGGGCAGGGACAATGTGTTCTATCTATTTTATACCAACTGTCTTCTATCTGGTGACTGTCACCTTTCCTATGATCAGATCAGAGTTTAGCTTAAAGCTGGAAAGTATCAAAGAAAATTAGCACCTTCCTAGTTAATTCCCAGATGCTGAGAAATTTCCAATTTGGCAACTCTGGGCTTACCTATGTGGGCCTGGAGATTGGCCCAAAGGGACCTGCCACTTTGGGATACAAGACCAGGTAACTAAGATGCCCCTGTGACCACAGGGAATTAATTGGAAGGCAAGTTCAGGAAAGAGGGAAAATAATAGAAACTAGTCAAAGTTAGAGAGTGAGACAAAAAATAAATTTGAACACAGAATTGCTTTGCAAATATTCACGGAGCTGGCAACCTAACTGTTCTAACCCCCATCCCCTGCCCCTTGGCAATTTTACCAGAAAAACGGTGGCTGTAGCGAATTTGCCATCTGCAATCACACTGGACAGGAAAGGACTTGTACTTGCAAGCCAAACTACATCGGAAATGGATTCACCTGCCGCGGCAGCATCTATCAGGTAACATAAGACGTTTGCCCATAAAGTCGATTCTACTTTCCTAAGTATGCTAGGAATCCAGGTAGCTGAGGAATATTTAAGACCTTTGCAAACTGTAAAACTCTATAAAAATGTGAAATGCTATTTTTAAATAAATCGGCAATGAAAAGAAATTTCTCTATCCGTGGGAATTCAACTGACCTGGGAAAGAGTGTAATGGAGTGATTAAGATTGACAGACAGTTCTGGAGTCGGAAACCTAGGCTTGAATTCAGTTCTGCCAGTTAGTAACGTTGTGACTTTGAGCATGTTACATCAGCTCTCTGTGCATCAGTTTTCTAATCAGTAGAAGAAAATAATAATGGTACAACCCCATCAGGTTGTTATAATAATTAAATGAGATGTTATGTGTAAAGGACACGGTGCACAATAGGCATTGCCATGATGTGGATTATTGTGTGTGTGTGTGTGTGTGTGTGTGTGTGACCATAGAGGATGAGGCGGTGTGATACTTGCAGGTTTCTGCCAATTATTAAGTAAATGGTCAGTTATTTAGTTTAAAGAGGAACTAAAGCATTCTGGCTGATCAAATTTTCTTGTTATTAGAGTAACCAAATCTGCCATAAACCTATAACTGAACTTTTAAAATATTTGAACTTTTAAAAATGCTCTTAAAACTCAGATGCTTCTGGAAATGACTGAACCTTTCTTTGATAATGATGGCAATTCCAGAAAGGTTGTGGAACTCATAGTGTGTCCGCATAGTCCTTCCAGACATCAACTGTAAGCCTGTAGGAGAAGCTCCAAACTGGCCCATTGCTGCAGACTTACAGCTGAGGGATGGCAGATCCTCGCAACCTTAGCAAAACCATACTGCAATAACTCTGTGTTGTTCTTGTATATAATTCAAGGCGCCAAATAAAACCACCGTGTTGTTTGCAGGAGCTTCCCAAGGACCCGAAAACCTCCCAGTATTTCTTCCAGTTGCAGGTGAGAACATACGTGTCTGTCCAGCTATGAGTTTCACCTCGAGCCACATACAGGATAAACCATTAGCCTCCAGAGGTGGTGAGGGTGGAAGAAAGTCTGGGGCCATGGCTTTCTGGAATTTTCTACATAAGAATATAGTAAATGAAAAAACTCCCATCACAGCAGTGGAGAAAATAAACATCACTGAGGCAACTGGTAGGGAAAATATTAATTTTGATATTTTTGTACATCCTATATCTGCATAAGTTCCAGATATATTGAAGTATAAAACAAAAAAAAACTAGGAGAATAAAATCATAAAAAACTAGAAGAAAATTTACATAATCATAGGAACCATATGATCTTAGAATTGCAAGAAGACAATTATTATAACAGTTAAATAAATCGTCTTAATTTTTGCATTTGTATTATTATCCCAGCTGTGTAAAATATGGCGTATGGGAGAGACGCTGGAAAGAATGATAGGAGTTGCGTCTAGGCGGTGGGATCATGGGATCTTTGTTATTTTCTTCTCTATGCTGTGTTTTCAAAATCTTTGATGTAACAAGCACGTGTTAATTTTATAATTAGAAAAAAGCAAACGTGACTTCAGTGACAGAATCTGGGTTTAATTCGAGTCAAAGACTAAAACACAAGTCTCCCCAGCCAGCTTCTGCTGCTCGGTGCCAGGGCTCTGGTATCTGTCTGAGCCTCTACCGGTGTTATGTTAAGTGAGTGACCTGTAGGGCTGCCTTCCTCCCGCAGGAATATTTCGTGAAAGACCTGTCCGGCCCAGGCACCTTCACGGTTTTCGCACCTTTGTCTGCAGCCTTTGATGAGGAAGTCCGGGTAAGCACGAGGCTGGGGCAAGAGAGGAGGTTTGGGTCTAGAACACTGGGGCCAACACTGGGGATGTCTCCGGGCAGGAGACTTAGGCTCAGGTGATGCTGACCAGCCATAGAAGGTGCTGCCTCTCAGCATAGGGACCCCTGTCAGGGGACGCATCCAGGTGGATTTGGGGTAACCACTGGCCAGAGACCTTCTAAAGCAGCCTTTTTGGCACCAGGGACCAGTTTCAGGGAAGACTTTTTCCATGGACAGGAATCGGGGGGAATCAGGGGTGGGGGGCAGAGCTCAGGCAGCGATGCAAGTGATGGGGAATGGCTGTGGCCCAGTTCCTAACAGACCATGGACCGTTACCAGTCAGTAGCCCAGGGCTTGGGGACTGCAGTTCTAAAGGACATTCCTGGACAAGGTAGGATGTTGGAGAAGATTAACGATTCTCAAGTGATCCAAACCCCCCGTAGACCCCCCCGCAAAAAGGCAGGGGTAGGGGGACAGAGAGATGCTGGATTAAAGGGATTTAAATTCATTCTTTTCTTGCAGGATTTATCAGAACCTTTACTGTTCTAATATTCACTGGGGTTCTTCATGCTGAATTAGCCATTAGTAATAGTGATAGCTAACATTTACTGCAAGTACCAGGCACTGTTCTGAGTGCCTGGCTTATATTAACTCATCTGGTCCCCACAGCAACCCCGTGAGCTGAGTGCTATCACTGTTCCCATTTTACAGCTGAGAATGTTGAGGGAATTGGCTTTCCCAAAGTCACATGACCGGCAGTGGTGGAGTAAGAACTCAGACCTGGCTGGGCCTGTGTGCTTAACCACTGCACATACTGCCTCTTGATACATGTATTTTGGACGCCAGCAAAGCAGAGGCACAAAAATAATTTTTGAAAGAATTTGATATTTGGTAATTCCAAAGAAGCCATCAAAGGAGTTATCGTGAAACAATGACAACATTGTGGGCTTTTTTACTTTGTTGTTAATATTGTTTGTATTTTGGATTCCAAATGGAAATACATCATGATATTTTCCAATACTGAAGGTTTAACTCTGGCCCTGGAACCTCTCCAAGAAGGGGTTGAACTATGCAGTGTTTCCCAGCGTTTTTCCCAGGAAATTTTTTTTTTGAGGAGTATCTCACAGAACTTGGGGTCTTTGCCACATGTGTTGTGAAATGCCGGAACACAGTTCCCTTCTGCTCTGAGATTCCACAGTGGAGGCAGGAAAGGAGCGAGGGCCACTTCCTCCCTCTTGTCTGGATGGCCCCTACCCTGCAACCCCACAGCAAACCAACCCTGACTGCCCACTACCCAGGCTCTGGGTGGGGAGAGAGGTGTAGGGTGGGGTACAGAGGCGAGGAGCGCAAAACAGCAGGTTGCAGCAAACGCTCCTGCCTCCAGCTGGAACTCTCTGACCTTCTGTTGCAGATTAAGGACTGGGACAAACAGGGCGTGATTCCCCAGGTCCTTCGGTACCACGTGATCGCCTGCCAGCAGCTGCTTCTGGAAAACCTGAAAATGACCCCAAAGGCTACTTCCCTCCAAGGGGAGCCAATTCACATCTCTGTGTCTCAGGTGAGAGAAGTCCCCTCAGGAGCATGCCAGTTACCCTGAGGTCCTCTCTCTCCTCCTTTTTCTTTAGAGTAATGCCAGTTATAATAATAACTACTAATGGATATTGAGTGATTTTGATATGCAGGCACTGTTCTAAGTATTTGGTATGTACTAACTTGTTTAACCTTCAAAATAGCCCTGTGATAGAGATAATATTATTATCCTTAATTTCTAAATAAGGAAAGTGAGCTCAGAGAAGTTAAGTAACTTGTCCCAGGTCACACAGCAAGTAAATATTAGAGCTGGAATTGAAACTCAGAGACAGGGTAGCCGCAGGCCATAAATAGACCTGCTTTTGGTACCATCAGGCAGAAGCTGGAAAGTGATGAAAGCTTTTGATCAAAGCCACTTGACCATGCTGGTCCCACTCCTCCCCACAAGAGAGAAACAGTGGTGGCTGTAGAATTCATTGCAAAGGGGAAAAAGGTGGGGAGGGGAGTGGGTATGGGACAGACATGAAAGAGAAGCAAATGTTGATCTGCTTGTTTAATTCATGTTTGAGAATCACATTGAAATGCCTTTTTTGGTTGATTCTATATTATTTGCTATTAATTTCTCTAGGTGTAAATTACAAATTCTTGTCTCAGTTTTCTCTGAATAATCATAAGAAAAAATGTGCACAAGTAACTTGGATCTTCAGATTTTGCTCCCGATGATCTAACAAGTTGGTGAAGCAATTTTGTGTCTGTTTCTCTGTGCACTCATTTCTTTTTTTTTTTTTCTTTTCTTTTCTGGTTGATTTCAGGGTACAGTGTACATAAATAATAAGGCTAAGATAATATCCAGTGATATCATCAGTACTAATGGAATCATCCATATCATAGACAAATTGCTGTCTCCCAAAAACTTGCTTATCACTCCCAAAGACACTTCTGGAAGGATTTTGGTAGGTAAACTCATGGTCATACTCTCCGCATGGAGTGACAATACATTATCATCTCAATTCTGATTTGGAGGCATCATTTTGAAACATTTTGATTTTGCTGCCTCAGTCTCAAGCTGTCATTAAAGGCCTAGTAAACATTATTCTTAGCAGTAAACAAGTAAAAGTCTATTTTAAATTGATAAGTGGATTTTATAAGTTTTTCTTTAGTGTCCACAAGGGCAGGTGGTCTTGCATAGATTTGAAGATGGAGATGACAGATAGATGGATGGATAGACAAATAGACAGACAGACAGACAGACATAAATATCACCAAAATGGAACTTGGGGTAAAATTCCTTCTCAATTGACAGAAAAGGTAATTTTAACTCTTATTTTTACTTATTAGTATTGGTCAGGGTTCTTCATTGCAGACCACAGAATCTACTAAGCTTATACAAAAAAGAGGAGTTTCTTAAGATATTTGATATATCATCAAGTCTCTGGAAGGCCAGAGCCTCATTCAGATGCTACACAGCTGGGAACAAAGCAGCCCAGGGAAGCCTACAAAGAATGGACACCTAACCTCACCACAGGGCTGTTCTGGCTGTCACATCTCTGCCACTGCCACCTGTCCAGCCTCACTGCCTAGGACACTGGAAACTGGACCACAGATGCCTTCACCATTATACTTGCTGGAAGATCTGAGCCCCGTGCTAGCAGCTAGTACCACTTCCTGTTATTTCTTTCCACCAACAAGCCTTGCACAAGTGTTTCTGCATGGAGGCCCCTATATCACATATGGGCTCTAGCTGCAAGGGAGTCTAGGAAAATGTAGTGCTTAACCTTCTAGCCTCTAGAATGCAAAAAAGCAGGCAGGAGAGAGCTAGAGTGGATGCTGATGAGCCAATCTACCCCACCTGCCATGTTAGATTACCTTTACTTTGTCTTTTGTTAAAGTGCTTTGTAAACGGTATAAAGAAAAGTCTCATGCTCATTCTCAATGTCTTTGCAGCAAAATCTTACGACACTGGCAATAAACCAAGGCTACACCAAATTTAGCAACTTAATACAGGTAAAAACCTAGGGGAAAAGTTGACTCAGGGGATAACCTGCCTGAAGAAGTTTTGTTTTGTTATATTTTTACATCCTCCAACTGTTGTGGGATCTGTGTGAGGAAATCCCAATTTTCTGGAGAGTAAAGTCATTCTCTGCCACCCCCTTCTCAAAATGTCATATGGCTGGTTGAGCTGTAGAAGGTACATTGGCCAAGTTACAAGTTGACATTTTTGAGGCTAGGGAGAGGGAAAGAAATTGGGATGTGTCAATCCCTGTACCTGGTGCTTCACATCTGGAATTATCAAGTCCATTATAGAGGTGGGGAAGCTGAGGCGGACAGTTCGAGAATCTATGCCTTGAGGCAGGTAGAAATTAAAACCATATCTTTCTGACCTGGGAGACTGTTCCCACAAATTGAATAGAAACTTCTTGTTCAAACAAAAGATTGCAGAAGAGAATAGGGAGAAGGTCCAGGGTCTTCCCGAGGCTCCTCCTCTCTCCCTCCCCACAACCCTGAGAAGTTCCTGAAGAGTTCTAAGAACCTGGACTGCCCCATAGTCTATAAATCTTTGCATTAGATAAGCGATTCCCAAAATGGTCTTGGTCTCAGACTCTCGGGGGAGCTTTTTAGAAATGGGGATTTCAAGGTATTCAAAATAAGAACCTCCAAGGATGTTACAGTCAAGTAATCTTTGCCTAACTACCCACCCCTAAAACCTTATATTCACCCCCACGCCTGTGCATCAGGGTCTGGTTGAACACAGGCTTTTAAAGGAAGTTAGCAAACCTCTCTGGGGCTCAATAAAACGGGATAATAAAGCCTTCTTCATAAGGCTGTTGGAAAAATTAAAAGAAAAAATATATATGATGCATCCAAGTTATATGAATAGAAGGCTCTCAAATGATTCCTCCTCCTTCATCTCACAATTTCTTCTTTGGTTATATAGTATCTAGAAATCTTATAAATGCATAAGAGTATCTCAATATTGCACAGGTCTCAGTTTTTAAATGAAATATGAGGAAAATATGCTAAGCTGGTCCTCCAGAAATTAAAATATTTGAGCAAGAGTAGAATGGGAAAAAAAAAGAAAAAAGATATTCACTAAAGTGTTGGTTTGTTTTCCTACAAAAGCCCAGAATTTGACTTTCTGATTTGCTCACTAAGGAAATGTAGGTCAGAACGGCTGGAGTAGGATAGGCCTCTAGTTCCTCTAGTTCCTGTCACCCTTGGACCCTCCAGAGTCCCGATAAGCCACGGGGTGGGGCACGGAGGGAGATCCTCAGAGACCCTCTGCCCACAGGCTGGGGCGGCTGCACGTGGACTGTGCTCTCACCAGCAACGGGCTGACTCCCTGTGTTCCAGGACTCAGGTCTGCTGAGCATGATCACGGACCCCATCCACACCCCGGTCACTCTCTTCTGGCCCACGGACCAAGCCCTCCAAGCCCTCCCCTCTGAACAACAGGATTTCCTGTTCAACCAGGACAACAAGGACAAGCTGAGGGAGTATTTGAAATTCCATGTGATCCGAGATGCCAAGGTATTTTGTTTAAACCCAGAAGTGAGTGCAGGGATGTCCCAGGGGAGTGATAAAAGTCCCCATCTCCATGGTGTGCAGGAGGCCTCAGCAGCCCCTGTCCCACTGTGTCCTCCTCTGACTAGCCGTGGTGAGTTGGTTCCTGCAGTATACCATGCCTGGTTCTGTTTCTTAGACCTACCCTTTTTTTTTTTTTTTTTTTTTTTTTTTTTTTTTTTTTTTCATTTTAACCAATACCCAAGAGCATCCTTCCTCTCTTCACTGCAGATCAGCCTTTCGGTTCACATGGCAAAATGGCTGTGGACAATAGTTCCCAAGTTTTTCCAGATGGATTCCTTCTCTTCCAATTCCAAAATTTCTAGGCAAATAACTGATCCAGCTTCAATCAGTTGTTGGCCTGTGAACTGATCAACTGTATCAGAGAAGCGGTATCATGTAGGAACATGCAGCCAGTCTGAGTCCACAACCAGGCCCCATGTCTCTCTCCAAGACTAAGCCTACCCAGTTCAGGAATAGCGAATGCCCTGACTTTGGTTTATTCCTAGCACCTGAATTGGTTTCCTAAGGCCGCTGTAACACACTACCACAAACTGGGCAGCTTAAACAACAGACATTTATTCTCCGTAGTACACAGTTCTGGAGGCTGGACATCTGAAATCAAGGTGCCAGCAAGATTATTCCTTCTGGAACTTCTGAGGAAGAACCTGTCCCATGCTTCTCACCTGGCTTATGGAGGTTGCTAGAAATCCTCGGCTTGTAGGCTCATCCCTCTGATCTCCGCCTCCACCGTCACGTGGCTGTCTTCTCCCTGCATCCTTCTCAGTCTTTCACGTGGCATTCCCCTCTCCTTTCTTCTCCTTTTAAGGACACTGTTCATACTGGATTAAGAGCCTACCTTACCCCAGGATTGCTTATCCTAACTAATTACATCTGCAGTGGCCTTATTTCCAAATACGGTCACATTCTGAGGCACTAGAGGGTCAGGACTTCAACGTTAACTCTCCGAGCGGCAAAATGGAGCCCGTAACAGCACCCTGGGTCATTGCCCAGCCAACCCACCCATCCTTTCATTGGTTTCCTTTGCCAAGACTGCATCTTCCAGGGACTCCCAAGCATGGATGGGGGATGGAAGGTTGATGAAACCAGTCAAACTCATTGGCACTTTCCCTCCGCAAGGAATGTCCAACCTCCCTGAGAGCCCGTGATTATTCTTCCTTTTGATTATAGCTGTAGTCATTTAGAAGCTGAAATCATTAGAATTCATGGAAAAACTTGCATCTGAATTTGATTTGTTGGCTAAGCTCCTTTGGGGCATTTTTCAGCCCACACGTGGGGTACTGATGTGGCACCATCGCTTCTGCAGGTTTTAGCTGTGGACCTTCCCAGATACCCCTGGAGGACGCTGCAAGGTTCCGAGCTGAGTGTGGCATGTGGAGCTGGCGGTGACGTAGTGAGTATCGCCACAGGAGGTGGGGAGGGAAGGAGTTCGGAACACGTGAACACCACGCCGGTACCCAGCCGCTGCCCCTTCAAGGAGACGTGCATTTTTCCTCCACTGACAGCAAGCTCGTCTTTTCTCAGTGCCTTCAGAGCTGTTTTTCCTGAGAGTACATAAGTGGATATGAAAAACCTGATCAATCCTGGCCAGTCCGTGCCCTTATAGCAGGTGGCAAGAAGCCTGTTAGCTTGTCGAGAGCAGCTTCCAGTTGATATATATATATTTTTTTTTTTTTTGTAGAGAAATTTTTTTCCCAGTGTGAGATACTCCCCTGAAGCAGAAAAGTATACTTTCATTTCTTTCCCTTCCTTCCCAGCCCCACGGTGGCCTCACCTCCAGCCTCTCTCTTGGCACTCAGAGCCAGCTCTGCACTATACCTACCTAGATCAGCCAATAGACAAAAGGTTTGCAGTTTTCACCTTCCCTGGCTAGTTCCTGAACAATTCTACCTTCCTGTAATTCCATGTGATGAATAAGTCTAATAGGATTAGTTCAACTGCATATAATGGCAAAGCCAAAATGGCAGTGGCTTAAATATATAAGGATTTATTCTCCCTTGTAAAGGAAATCTGGAGGTAGCCAATCCAGAGCTGGTATGGTGGCGTAATAGGAGAGCTGCTTCTGTTTTTCTGCTCTGCAGCCACATGGTTCCAGCCTCAAAGTCACCTCAAGACCCACTATGGCTGCTGGGGATCCAGCCACCATGTCCACTTTCCAGGCAGTAGGAAGGAGGAAGGGCAAAAGGGATGCATCTCCCAGTCAAGTCGATTCCCTTCAAGGAGGCATCCAACAGGTTCCATACAATCTTCTGCTTACGTCTTATGACCAGAATCCCTATGGTGTCTGGATTGGAATTGCATTGAATTTATAACTGAATTTAAGGAGTATTAGCATCTTTTCATTCCAACTTCTAGAAAGTTGTCCCTCTGCAATTACCCTCTTGAGATAGCCTATACTGTCTCCATAGATGAAAGGCACACCTATCAGAGAAGAAGGATAGTAAGAATGCCCACTGCTTGTTCTGTGTGCTAACCGGGCTTGCAGAACACTCTGCAATATAGTATTTAGTTCAATCTGTGTAACGACCCTATGCATTAGAAATCATGAACTCTGGATTTACCTGGTGGGGGAAAAAATATTGAACCTCAGAGAAGTTCAGTGACTTGCCCATGGTCACACAGTACGTAAGTGAACGTGCTAGGCTTTAAACCAGTTTCCTGGTGTTTTCCACTGAGTCACAGTATCTCCATCCTATCCACAGATACTGTGAATTCTCCTTTTTCTCCTGACAAAACTATCTAAAAGCATTTTATTTTCTTGGGGTGAGAGTGTATCCATGAACTTACTAGCTGGGAGACGTCAGGGAAGGAAGCCCTAGAATTGCTGCAAGCATTAAATGAAATACTGTACCTAAAGCCTGCTTTCGATAATGCCTGGTACATGTGAAGAAGAAGTTATTATCATTATGAAGTTAAAGTCCATCACTTGTATATCCTGGAAAGAAAACCAAACCAGCCACTTTGCTGGGTGCTGGCACTAAATTAGAAAACTCGGTTACTGCACACGAGTGGCCACGTCAGCAAAGATTGTCCCGAACCACAGGAAGGTCATCCTGCTCCACCCTGTCACCCCACTGCTGACGTCTCTCCTTTGGTCGAGGCGGTGTGCCAGAGGGCCAAGGGTGCAGGCTCCATTTACTGGACAAGTCATTTAACCTCTCACTGCCTCAGTTTCCTCATCTGCAAATGGGTACTAATAATAGTAGCTACATCCCAGGGTGGTTTTGAGGATTAAAATAATCTGCACAGGTAAAGCACTTAGAACAGTACCGGGCACACAATACATGCTGTTAGATAGATAGGTGATTGATAGATAGATAGGTATATATATTGTACATAGTATGTACATATAATATATTTTTTTCCCTGTTCTTCCTAAGTCTTGCAGGTGCTGACCACATGTTATGGCCTGGGAAGAAGAGAAGTCTGAAAGGGACTAACTATTCTCTCTTTCTCTCTTTCTCTCTCCCCCGTTCCTTCTCTCTGTTTCTCAGGGAGAACTCTTTCTAAACGGCCAAACATGCAGAATTGTGCAGCGGGAGCTCTTGTTTGACCTGGGCGTGGCCTATGGCATCGACTGTCTGCTGATTGATCCCACCCTGGGCGGCCACTGTGACGTTTTCACTACTTTTGATGTCTCGGTCAGTCCTAAAAACAACACCGTAATAAGAGAACCTTGGGCCAAAGAACAGCCCTGTGACAGCATGGAACCTGTTGTGAAACCACTGGAGGCTGGGGGAGCCAAGAGCCAAATGATGGAGTTCTTCAGATTCAGAATCAACAAGCACCTACTTAGCCCTACGTGGCCTGGAATATTCCTATCTATCCACCCACCTGCCCATCCATTTATTCCCTCATCATTGGGAAACAGTTTTTGGATACCACTGTGTGCCGGCTGTTCCACCATTCATTTTCAAATCCATCCATCTATTCAGTCACTCATTTATTCATGCAACAAACATTTGTCAAGTTTCTGCCAGATTAAACCATATGAAATTGCCATATTTGACAGTTTGGGGCCTATAAAAATGGCAGTTTCATATGGTCAGTCTACTATTACATGCCACCTACACCTCCATCATTTACCTATTACTTATTCATTTATTTGACAGTCCTGATTGAACTTCTACCCCAGGCCCTGTACTGTGCTAGGCATTTTCACATTCCCTCATTCATACGTCTAGCACCTTTGCTGACCCACCTTTGAGCCAGCCACTTCGATCAATGCTCAGTTTACCCCTATGATAACCCAATAATGGGAGTAGTTATCATCAACTCTATTATGTAAATTTGGAAATTGAGTCTCAAAGAAGTGAGGTGACTTTACATGGCAAAGTTTGTCACCAGTTGGTATCAGTACCTGGCATCTCATAGGCATTCAATAAATATCCCCAATTTTTTGGATACCATTCAGCCAAACTAGATGAAACCAATTGTCCTTCCGCTATGGGGGTTGTGGCCTTTGTAATTTCCAAAGTATATTCACACACATTATTTTTTTCAGTTAATCGTTTTCCCTCACCAATACCCTGAAGATCAAATAGGAACAAGAATTTTTATCCTTATTTTATAAATCATAAAACTGAGAATCAAAGAGCATAAATGATTGGCCAAAAGTGTCCTCGCTAACTTAAGGTGGAACTAACACTTGCTTCCACAGTTCCCACCGCTACTACCACGTGCCTGTAGGACACGGCCCACGTCCAGCTCTGGGTGACAGGAGCTTCCCCTTCAGAGAACTAAAGCAAAGAACTCAGGTCCAAGATAGACCTTCAGAATTCTCCATGGCAAAGCTGTTATACATTCTTGATCATAGCCAGAATCTTAATCAAGATTAATTAAGTCCTTAATCAACCCATCCAGGGATTAATCAGGGGCATTTCCTTGTGTTTTCCAATGTTCCTGATTTTTAAGTGTTTCTTTTCTTGCATACTAGGGGGATTGTGGGAGCTGTATCAATACTCCCAGCTGCCCAAGGTGGAGTAAACCAAAGGTAATTAAGAATGCAATAATGTTTGGAGAGCCATGGGTTTGTTTCGTTATCAGACCTCTATCTTCTGGTGCATGTGAGGATGTGTGGGGGTGGGGGTGTTGCATAATGTAATTTGTGTTATTCTTTCAACAACCAAGCCGCAGAGGTGAGAGATAGACATTCTCAGCCCAGGCAGTCTGTCAACCTACTACCCATCTCTTAGGACTGTCTGGAAAAGTCATGAGATTGTAAGCCTAGAAGGGACTTCAAAGATAATTATAATTATAAAAGTAATAGCTACATTTTGTTGGCTATTGTCCATGTCCCAGGCTTGGTGCTGAGCTCTTTATATATTCATTGTCCCTATTCCTCATTATATTGCTTTTAGGAAGCGATTATTACCCATACTTATGAAAAAATGAGTCTCAGAGAGGGTAAGCAATCAGCCCAAGGCCACACAGCTAGTAAGGAGCAATGCTAGGATTAAAGCTCAGAAAGCAATGGAGAATAATGGTTAGGCCAATGAAATTTGGAGTCCACAGGTATGCAGTCAAATTCCAGTAACTTTTGCCAAGTCACATGATCTATGAGTTTTGCCTGTGTAAAATGGAGCTGATGACAATTCTATAAGCAGTCATTAGGAAAAGTAAATTTCAAAATGTGAGTACGCGTAAGTGCCTGGCACATAGTAAGTGCTCATTAAATATTGTTTTTTATTATGCATTCCATAGCCAAGCTCTTTCTACTCCACTAGCAAAACCTTTAACAAAACAAAATGTAATTCATACCCTCCTTTCTGCACACCCTTCCTCGATAGGAAGCTCCCCCTCCTCTCTCCCTCCCCCGGCATAGGCACCATTTGCAAGCCACTGTAAGGGTCAGAAAGTTCTTCAGTTCTTCCTCTTGACTTTGGGGAGAAATCATCCCGTGGACTCTAGCTCTGCCCCTTCCTCATCCATGTGTTTCTGCCTTTGGCCTATTGACTCCCCTAAGAAAAATATTGCCTTTAAAAAAATTTTTTTAAAAAAAAATAGCTGGCTGCCATTGGAAGTCCCATTTTCGACTCTAGCAGTATCTGGGATCGTCCACTTGGGGGCGGACTAGAGACCCAGAGCCCCCATCCCTGCGGTGGAAGGTGAGGGACGGTCCGTTCTCTTCCTTCAGGGTGCAAAGCAGAAGTGTCTCTACAACCTGCCCTTCAAGAGGAACCTGGAAGGCTGCCGGCAGCAGTGCAGCCTGGTGATACGGCTCCCCAAGTGCTGCAAGGGCTACTTCGGGCGAGACTGCCAGGGTGAGGGCACCTCTTCCTGCCTCGGGACACTAACAGGACTGTGTTCTCACTGTACGGCATTTGAAAGTAGCAAAATTACAGAGAGCTGGGGGAAACACTGCTACCGATCACTCCCAGACCCCCAAGCAATCACTCTGGAGAGTTGTGTATCATTCCTTCTACTTTGTCCATTTAGTATATTTGGGGGTTTTTTTTTACCAAATTGAGATGCTACCGGGTGTGTATTATAATTGTGTGTCTAATTTTTTGCTTAGCATTGGAACATATAAGTATTTCCCATGGTGCTAAAGGCACCATATTTCATTTTTGATGCTATGCAATGTCTGTGATGCTGATAAGCATGTCTGCTTCAATGCATTCGATACGATTCTCCCTTGGCAGGTGATATGCTATTACGGCACATGTGGGCCAAAATTTCCTGAGAGCCCCCCACATCCACCGTTATAGGACATATGGCATTGCCCTCCCTCCATTACTTGACCAGGAAAGGGCCCTTTGCCAAAGGGCATTTGGGCCCATCCTGCAACCCCTGTGTTGGCTACAACTTCTAGCCAGCAATACATCAACAGCAGCAGCATGACAAATGCCTACAGGGCACTTCCCATGGGCCACACATTGCTCTAAGTAGGCACATTTATTAGGTGTTGTTTCCCATGGATAACAATACATTTACTCTAGGCAGCGACCCCTAGGGAATAGGGTCCATTTTTGCACCCACTTTGGAGATGAGAAAACAGAGGCACAGAGAGAATAAGAAGCAAGGCTGAGGTTCCGCAGTCTGCCCCCAGAAGCCATGGTTTGTACTGTCATGCATACTCCATTCACTGTGCCCTCACTGAGAGCACTCTCTGGACTGAGAGTCCATGTAGTCACCCAGTGCCACCCTCCGTCATGAAAGTGTGGGCCATTCATAAAAATCGGTGTCATTCCTTATATTTGTTCAGTGCTTTATATTTGAAAAATGCTCTTGATTATCATACCGTATTTGATCCTCACAATAACAATGTGATATAGGTCAAGCAGGCACTATATTATCATCACCATCGTCATCATCGTCTTCATCATCATCATCATCTAGAGCTAAGAAAACTAAAGCTCAGGGCAAGTTCATTACTCAGCCCAGATCTACTCAAATCCAAGTATCCCGACCCTCAAATACAGGGCTCAGTTCAATATATCACCCTGCCAAGGTAGAATCATATCAGAACATCGAAGCTCATGTCCCCTAGGCCAGCGGCTTGCCCTAAATATCCACTGTCACCCAGAGCCACAGTCCCTCTGGGCTAATGGTTGGCAAAGGCACTGAGCTGCTCTGGGCCTGGAAGCCTGTTGAGTTGCTATGTCTCATCTCTTGCAGCCTGCCCTGGAGGACCGGAGACCCCGTGTAATAACCGGGGTGTCTGCCTCGATCACTACTCGGCCACCGGAGAGTGTAAATGCAACATTGGCTTCAACGGGACGGCCTGCGAGCTGTGCTGGCCGGGGAGATTCGGGCCCGATTGTCAGCGTAGGTGGCGCCACTTCCCCGTGCTGTTGCCTGTTGTCTAGCTGTCCCCATCCACGCCCTCCGCCTGACCTGGAAGCATCTTGTTGTCTTTTCTCTTGGCCACCCACCTCCCACCTGCCTGCCCTGAGCTCCTTCCTCCTCCTTGCATGTGTTCCAGTTTCTGTGCCCCGAAGAAGCCTCGCCTCTAGCAGTGACAACGCCCAGCAGGCACCGAGGCAAGCTGTGGCCGACATTCGGTCATTCAGTCATCCAGAAAACACGTGTTCATTGAGTCCTTACTAATATTGCGAGCTAACATTTATCGAGTGCCTGCTGTGTGCCGGGCACGTATGTTTTACCGTTGAATCTTCATAACAACCCTTTGAGGTAGATACCATTATTGTCCCCAATCAGCAGATGAAATACACCAAGTCACAAAGAGGTTAAGTGATTTGCTCAAGAGCAGGAATTGTTCTAAGGTTTAGGAATGTGTAGTTTAGGAGAGAGGGGGACAAAAATCCCAGCTTTCAAAAAGCTTATGGAAACAAAAAATTTTTTAAAAATGGTTATAAAGGTTATAAAGACAAAGAAGCAGGTGACGAGATCAAGAATGAAAGGAGACTGTTTCAGAAAATGTCTCACGCTGGGCACATCTGAGTAGAGACCTAACAGACGTGAGGAGGCTGGCATGCAGCTACCAAGAGCAGGCCAAGCAAGCTTTCCGCAGTGCTGGAAAGGTGCCCTGACTCTGCTGTCCAGTGTCATAGCCACTAGCCATAGGTGGCTATCAGGCACTCAAAAATGTGTGAGGAACCGAACTTTTAATTTTGATTAGTTTTTAAATAGCCACATGTAGTGGCCACTGTACTGAACAGCACAGACCAGAAGATTGGCTTTCCTGGAGGAGAGATGAGCATGTGCAAAGGTCCTGAGGCAGGAGCAGGTCTGGCATGCAAGGAACAGCAGGGAGGCAGGGCGGCTGAGTGGAGTGGGCAAAGAAAAGGAAAAGATAAAAAGAGTGAAATCAGAAGGTCACCAGGACCCAGATCACATAGGAACTTCTCGTCCAGAGGAAGGTCTTCAGCATCTGTTCTAAGAGTGATGGGAGGCCAGCGAAGGATTATGAACAAAGGAGTGTCATGAAAAGATTACAAGGATCACTATGGCTGCCCTGTGGAGGGTACAGTGTAGGGGAGCAGGCACAGAGCAGAGCCCCTTTGGGGAAGATGATACCACAACCCAGGCAAGAGCTAATGGTGCCTGGGGCTAGCATGGTGGTGCTGGAGAGGGTGAGAAGTGATGGAACTGGTACACATTTAAACATTTATAGTTTTAAATAGATTTCTCCATCAGAAAGCCCCAGATGAGATTCTGCCCCCTATATTCTATTACACTGGCCGTGATACTCTCTGCTGTGATTGTAACATTCATCACTTTTATAATCATACGTTCCAACAGTTGGCTACTCTCAGACCGTAAGCTCCACGACAATAGGAACCTTCTCTTGTAACCCCATAGCTTAGCGCTGCCTAGCCTGGGATAACCACTGAGTAAGTTATTCATAATTTTTGGATGTTTGAATGAACAAATGACCATGGCATAAGCACAGTGCCTCCCACACTGAAAACGCGGCCCGTGGGTGGTCAGGGGCTGGCTGTTGGGTTTCAGTCCCTGATCGCTGGTTACTAATCACGCTGTCATTTGTCTTACAGCCTGTGGCTGCTCGGACCACGGACAGTGCGACGATGGCATCACAGGCTCCGGGCAGTGCCTCTGTGAAGTGGGGTGGACAGGCCGCTTCTGTGACACCCAGGCAGGTCTGTCCTGGCAGGGGTTGGCCACTGGCAGCAGCGGGCGGCAACAGACCCTCCCAAGAGCGTCCAAGTGAGGTTGGGAGTCTGAGTGACATTTGAAAAAAATGACAACGCAGGTGTTCTCGTTTCCACATGGAAAAGATGATTGGGGTCTGTGGCCGTGGGCGTCAGGAGGTTGGCGACTTAAAAGAAAACTAGATGAAAAGATTTAACTCAAACCCATGAAACCGGCATGTCCTCCGATGCAGTTAGGAAAGGACCCACCTCAGGCACAGACTCCCAGGCTCAGGCAAGGACGGCACCTTTTCAGGGTGGTTCTCGGGCCCAGGTGGGTCCTGACACAGAGGCTGAGTGGCTTCATAGACAACAGCAATCTCTGGAGTCCCCGACCAGGGACTGACCCCTGCTGCTTCTGCGTACTAGATGAGCGGGCTTGGATGAGCTGTCTGCTCTGGGCCTTGTCATGCTCATCTGTCAAAAGAAATGTATAGTGTATGGGGTGCTCAGAAACAGCAGCTGCTGGTGTCATTGTCATTATCATCGTTGTCATATCTTGATCCTCACTAAGCAGCCGTTTCTGAGGTCTCACCATACCCCAAGCCCTATGTTCTGGAAGGTCTGAGATGTGAAGGACAAACGATCCAATGAGAATCACTGTCATTTCGTCCTCCCTGGGGTCAAAGGGCAAGACGAGGCTCTTCCTATGGGCTTCAGCAACCTGAAGTTTCAGGACTTCCCACAATATGGCTAATTCAGTTTGTCCTGCTCCCCCTCCTCCTGCCTCCTCCCCTAGACACCCCACGGCTTCACCCCACCTCTGCACACTGCAGCCCCTCCCATCGCCAAAGAGCAGACTTCTCCCTAGCTCGGTGGTGCACTCAGAAAGCCATGGAATGTTCCCTCCAATTTCACCATCTCCATCTGGAACCCCATGTCCTTAGGGCCAGAGAGCTGATTTGCCAAGTTCATCCCTGCTAGCAAGTTTTGAGGTATCAGGTTTTAATTGGTTGCCCCTAAAGGTAACATATTTGCATTTTGACCTGGATATTGTCACAGAGATAAGGTCTTAATAGAAAGGAGTGATCTTAGACCCTCAGAATCTCCAGGCTGGATGGGAACTTAGCAAATCACCCCGTCCTCCTGCTATACGGGGCTCTTATGCACACAGTGGCAGTTCTGGAGACAACATCTTGGGAAATCTCCTTGGGGGGGTCCCCACTGTTCACGCCAGGGGTGCAGGATGAATGGTGGCCCCTTTCCTTGCAGTTCTGCCCCCCGTGTGCACACCTCCTTGCTCTGCTCATGCCACGTGTAAGGAGAACAACACGTGTGAGTGTAACCTGAACTATGAAGGTGACGGAATCACGTGCACAGGTGAGTCCCTTCCCGCACATGTGAAGTAGCAGCGTGGGGCAGGAAAGGAGCAGGACTTGCTCTCGGTGCCTGGGCTCCAACGTGGCTCTTCTACTTCCTGCCTGGGCTTCTTCGGCAATACCTACCCACTCTGTGACTCAGTTCCCCTAGTGGGTTTGCTCATGCTTGACCTGCCCACCTCCCAGGTCATGGGATTAAAATTGTGTTGCAAACTGAAATGCACTTTATTTTATAGTGTTTTTCTAACTCTACAAGTAACCCACTCTTATTTCAAAAAATTCAGAAAATACACTACACTATTAAAAAAAAAATGTTAAATCTACACATACTCTCATCACTCAGTGAGAACCACTGTAAACATTGCAATGTCTGCCTGCAGCAGTTAGGATACAGGTTCAGCCAATCAGAGACCCAAATGAACAGTGGCATAAACAAGGCAGATGTTTCTTTCTGTCTCAGATGACAGTTTGGAGGGAGGCATCCAGGCCTGACACAGAGTTTTATTCTGAAAAGTCATCTGGGGGCCCAGCCTCCTTCTATTTTGTTGCTCTGCCTTGCTCACTTGCCTGGCCTGAGATAGCCACTACCATAAGCACATCCCGGGCTGTGGGATGGAAGAGGTAGAGAAATGAGGCAACCTCCTTCCCTTTAAGAAAACAACCTAGAAGTTGCTAAAAACCATATCTGTTCCCATCCCATTGGCTGGAACCTCATCCTCAGTAACGCCTAGCTGCAAGGGAGTATGTAGTCTATTGTTGGACAGCAAAGAGCCCAGCTAGAATCTATTACTATAGAAAATGGACAGAATAGGTATTAAGGGAAAATTAGCAGTCTCAGCCACGTGTATTTTCTAATGTTTTTTATGAATAACTAACTCCTATAGAAATATATACTTCCTTTACACAAATTAGATCTTGCTATACCTGCTGCTACAAGGCATTCCGGAAGTGGTCAGCACTCGACGATGGCAGCATCTTCTTTCTATCCTGCCATCCCCAGGGTGAGGCTTTTGGTCCTCAGATTTATTCTCTTAGGATCTCAAGTAGTTGCCATGACTCTATGCATAAATGCAGGCAAGAGAACTCGGACGGCTTTCCTGCTACTTCTGAGGCTAGGACTAATCTATGGTTGGGTTGAAATTTGGGGGATCGTGAAAACAAAGGCCGTGAGAGGAAGTAACAGCACAGTGTGGAGAGCATGCTCTTTGGACCCCAACTAACCTGGGTTTACATCTCAGCCCTGCCACCTTCTGTCTGTCTTACCTTTGTACCTTTGTCAGGTCAGTCAAGCCCTCTGAGTCTCAGTTTGTTCATCTGTACAATGGAAGTAACAATGCCTATCTCACAAGGTGCTCAATAATTGCACTAACTCTACACATATACCCATGCTCACACACACACATACACAAACAAACTCTGTCCTAACATTAAAAACCCAAACTCGTTCTGCAAACTACTACCAAAGTGGGACCCAGAGGTATGTGACAAAGGGGCCAGAAGTGGACAGATGTGACCAGGCCTGGTCCATGAGGGTATCACAAAAGTATTAGTGTTGCAAAGGCCAGCATGGAGGGCACAGGGCAGGAGAGAGAAGACACCGACACGTGGAGGTCCATTTACTGGTGCTGGGGTGACCCATACAGCTGACCTGAAGCCCCAGTTACATAGATGGTGGCAAGCCGAGCCCTCTCTCCCGGCTCTTGCAGTTGTGGATTTCTGCAAACAGAACAACGGGGGCTGTGCGAAGGCTGCCACGTGCTCACAGAATGACACGAAAGTGTCCTGCAGCTGCCAGAAGGGCTACCAAGGGGACGGCCACAGCTGCACAGAGATAGACCCCTGCGCGGATGGCGTCAATGGGGGATGTCATGAGCATGCCACCTGCAAGATGACAGGCCCGGTGAGTCACTCTCCCCAGGGAAATTTGGGAGCAGCCCCCTGTGGCTCTCTCAGCCTCGCCTCTCCACCTCCTGGGCTTTGCTTACTTTTCAGCCTCTTCCTAAGTTTTCTTCCCACCGCAGTCTGTTTCAAGTTCAAAGTCAGTGGACTAAATACAAGGTGGTATCTTAGGCAGAAAAAGGACATTAGCAAAAAAATTGGCACAATCCACATAAAGTCTACAATTTAGTGAAGAGTAACGTACCAACATCAATGTCTTGGTTCTGGCAGATGTGCTATGGTTATGTGAGATGTTAGCATTAGGGGACACTGGGCAGAGTATAGAGGGGAGCTCCCTGTGTTATCTTTGCAACTTTTCTATAAATCTGAAAATTATTTAAAATAAAAGGTTTATTAAAACAAAAAAAGTTGGTAAGAAAGTGCAAGTTTGGGCCCTCACTCAAGTCTTTTCAGAATGGGGTCCATGCCCCCCCCCCATTTGTCCAGTGGGGAGAGCAGATGGCGCAGGGTAATGTCTGTTCATGGTTACAGATGTGGTCTCAGCGTCAGACGACCTTTAAGTCCGAGCTCCCGGACTGACAAGCTGTATGGCCTGGGGCTAGCTACTTTCCTCTCTCTGAGCCTCAGTTTCCTCATTTGGAAAGTGAGCTTCATAATAATGCAGACATCATCGGGTCTTTGTGGGGATTAAATAGAATCATTCGTCGATTCAACCAGTGGTCATCTGGCACCCCCATGCACTATTGCAAGTGCCAGGATACGACAATAAAAGAACAGACAGGATCCCTGCCTTCCTGGAGCTTATGTACAAGCAGAGGGAGGGGGCGATGCTTAGGACAGAAACAGATGCACAGAGTCCTTTCAGAGAGCACGAAGAGCTATGAATGAAGAACGTGAATCAGGCCAACACGATAGAAGAGTCTGGAAAAGCTATTTTATGTAGGGTGGGTCTCTGAGGAAGTGACATTTGGACTGGGATGTAAAGGATGACATTTCATCCCTGGCCTGAGTAAAAGCAGGACGGAGCCGTTATTTCGTCCCCACCAGACGGGAGAGCACATTCTCTCGGTCCTTCTGAACGCCCCTGTGCTGGACGGTGGTCCCAAGGGCACTCGGGATTCTGGGAGTCCTAGGAAAGGGGACGTTTTCTTCCTGTCTCACTCTCACCCGCAGGACAAGCACAAGTGTGAGTGTAAAAGTCACTACGTGGGGGACGGGATGGACTGTGAGCCGGAGCAGCTGCCCATTGACCGGTGCTTACAGGACAACGGGCAGTGCCACGCGGACGCCAACTGCGCTGACCTCCACTTCCAGGGTCAGTGTCACCAGGGGTTTCTGGCCCACAGCACCCTGCTCTGCAGGCTTGAGGGAGGGATCCATGCAAGGGGAAGAAGAAAAACAAAACAAAATCCAACCGCACTGCCCAGGCCCGGTGGAGGCAGCAGGCCTCCAGAGCAGAGGGACAGAGAAGCTCAGAATTGGACCTTGAGCCATGAGAACCAGGAGGGAGCTCAAAGGTTATCTATGATGAATTTTCCTCATACTTGCTTTTCCCAGGTTGCTTAGTAACGCTCGCAACCCTTGACTAGAATCGAATCTAAGCACAGTTTAGGGTGTTAAATGACAAAGAAAGGCTTGTCACCTGCAGAAGCAATTTCTTAGCAGTGGTTTTGGTAGTAACCCGCAGATTGGTACATACCCCATTTACTTCCAAGGTTGGTTTGAATGGCTTGTAATAAAGTGGGAGGTGTAATAAAACTAAGAATCATAGCACACAAAGGAAAAAGCCACAGAGAAGTTCAGAGGCCTGGGTGGCAGGGCATCTTGAAACACAGTGGAGGGAGCTAGCCATAAAGGACTCACAAATGCAGTCCTCAGCCAGGACAAAGAGGGACTTCAGAGGTTCAGGAGGCGACTCAGGGCACTGCATGTTGTAGCCGATCAGTATTTATTGGATGTCTCTGACTGTGGTTGGGTTTTTTTGACAGATGTGGTCATTTTCACGAGGCAGTTTTATATACCTTGGTAACAACTGTTCACTTAGCACCTGTTATTTACCAAGTCCTGAGACATCTCAGATCCCTTCTGGGTGAGATGAGAACATAGAAGCAGGAAAAATACACAGGATATATAAGACACTGTCTGTTCTTGCAAGGAGTTTCCCAATGTAGTTTTTTAAATAAATGAGACAAGAAAAAGAAAGTTATAAGGCAGAAGACAGCAATTTATCTTGTGCTGATGGTGCAACTGAAATAGAGCAAGAATTGAAAGCAAGGAGTCGAAATAGGTATTTGGACATTAGTATTCATAGAGGTATTATTCACAATGGCCAAAAGGAAGAAGCAACCAAAATTTCCATCAACAAATGAGTGGATACAATGGAATATTATTCAGACTTGGAAAGGAATGAAATTCTCATATGTGCTACAACATGGATGAACCTTGAAAACATTATGTTAAGTGACATAAGCCAGACACAAAAGGGCAAATATTATACAACTGTACATGTCTGAGGCACCTAGAATAGGCAGATTCATAGAGACAGAAAGTAGAATAGAGGCTACCAGAATCTAGAGAAGGGGAGAATGGGAAGTAATTGTTTAATGGGTGTTGAGTTTTTGTTTGGGATGATGGAAAAGTACTAAAAATGGATAAGTGGTAATGATTGCACAGTATTGTAAATATACTTAATGCAATTAAGTAGTACAATTAAAATGGTCAAAAGTGTAAATTTTCATGTTATACATATTTTATCACAATAAAAAAATCTTAAAAAAAATAGAGAGGCCAGACGCGGTGGCTCACACCTGTAAGCTCAAAGTCCTGGGCTCAAGCGATCCTCCTGCCTCAGCCTCCCAAGTAGCTGGGACTACAGCATGCACCACCATGCTCAGTTAATTTTTTAATTTTTTTAGAGATGGGTCTCTCTATGATGCTCAGGCTGGTCTGAAACTCCTGAGTTCAAGCGATCCTCCTGCCTTGGCCTCCCAAAGTACTGGGATCACAGAGATGAACCACTGCTCCCAGCCCATGATTTAATGTTAAGTTTAGAAAAGATTTCTGAAAACTATATCTGCATTATGTTACCATATTTATAATATAGACAGCATATAAATGAATAGGAAAAAAGACTGAAATGTGAAATTATGTCAAAATTAAAAGTTACCAAACAATAAAGTACAAATTCTGAAAGGAAGTATACCAAAATGTTAGCCATGGAGAAATGATTATTTCTGGGAAGTAGGATTAAACGTGATTTTTGTTTCTTTCTTTTTTTACTTTTCTGTATTGCCCTGATTTTTACAATGAAGATATGCTATTTATATCATTAGAAAATAAATGAATATTTTAAATCATGTGATTCAACATAACTTGAAGGGGAAGTAGCTTCCAAAGACACCCTGGGGTGCAGCTGGCCTTCCACTTTGAAAGTCCTTCAAAGTCATTTGCTGGGAATAATGCCACCCAGGTGGGCTCTCATGGACAATTCCTTTCCTCCCCTGTCTAGATACCACCGTCGGGGTGTTCCATCTACGCTCCCCCCTGGGCCAGTACAAGCTGACCTTTGACAAAGCCAAAGAGGCCTGTGCCAAGGAAGCTGCGACCATGGCAACATACAACCAGCTCTCCTATGCCCAGAAGGTGGGTTCTCAGGTAGCGGACACTGTTCAGGCAGGGTCTGCAGGGGAGGAAGTTCAGCCTCTTCTTAAGATGGAGGACACTGTCGCCTTCTTGGAGGGGAGCGCAGGAAGCTCCCGGAGCAATAACAATCATCATGTCCATTTATCAGGCACCTACTATGTGTCAGGCACTGTGTAGGGTGTATCTTTGACATTTTTGTCCATCCTTGTAACATCTCTGCAGGTAGGTACCACAATTCCCATTTTACAGATAGGGAAACCAAGGCTCAGAATGGTTAAGTAAAGTGCCCAAAGTCACCCAGCCAAGAGGTGGCAGAGCCAGTATTCAAAATGGAGCCCTGACTCCAAAAGTCTATTCTCAATCATGACGTTCAACTGCCAAGGCAGCGGCGGACTTGAGGTGCACACCTCACAGCTGGAAACCAGGAAGAGATCAATAGCCACAGCCTAGGTAGGATCTCCCTGAGCCCACAAAGCAGCCGAGTCTCTCTGGAGTGGCCCAAGCTCTCCGTGGCCCGAGGGGCTGTGCAGGGAATGAATGAGGACTGTACAAGCTCTCAGCCACCGCAGGAAGGAAATGGAGCTCTCTGCACAGGGCTGCTCCCTTAACCTCCAAACCCAGAAGCCCTGCCTGCCCATTTGGAAAGTGATTTCTCACTGGGAACAGAGGAGATGAATGCCCACGAGGTATGATTTTGAGGCCCTTCCTCCAACCTCCATCACTCCCAAATCTATTTTTCTTTATATCTGTTATTTCTTTACCAAGGAACAAAACTTTTGATGCCAGGACCCAGCATCTTGGAGGGTCTGAATCTCTGCTTTCCTGCTTGCTGGTTGTGTGGCCTTGAGTAAGCCATTAAAATCCCTGTCCTACCTGGAATGCTTGTGTAAGGACTAAATATAATATGCCACATAATAGGAACTCAATTTTTAAGATTATTAAGAGATCTGGAGTAGACTGCCTGGGTTCGAATCCCAGATCTGCTACTTGCTAGCTGTGTGACTTTGAGCAAGTTACTTAACTTCTCTTTGCCTCAATTTCCTCAATTATATGATAAGTATTTTTTAAAAAGGCCCTACCTCCTAGGGTTGATTGAGGGTTAAAAGTGTTGACAACATGAAAAATTCTTGCCAGAGAACCTGGCCCAGAATAAGCTCTCAATAAGTGCTACAATGATGATAGTGGTGATGGTGATGATGACGACAATGACGGTGATGTAATGATGATGAAGGTGATGATGATGATGAATTAGAGTTCCATTATTAATTAGAGTTCTATCAACCCTTTAAGCAGAATTTGCACCTGGGGGTAAATAGCTGATAGCCAATCATTTCTCAAGAGCAGAGAGAAGAGAAATGAGTATGAAGGACTCGGGCACCTACAAGAAAGAGGGGGCACCACTTTCATTCATCCAGTGGTTCAATCGACAAAAATTTAATGACCACCTACTATGTGCCCCGCACAGGGGTACCATAAGCAAGATGAGGCTGACTTGATGGAGTTTATGGCTTGATGAGGAAATCAGACATAAACCAAATGATCCCACAACGAATATGAAATTGCTGCTCATCCATGGCCACGTCTGTGTCCCTGCAGGCCAAGTACCACCTCTGTTCAGCAGGCTGGCTGGATGGCGGGCGGGTTGCCTACCCCACCGCCTTTGCCTCCAAGAAATGTGGCTTGGGTATTGTCGGGATAGTGGACTATGGACCTAGACCCAACAGGAGTGAAATGTGGGATGTCTTCTGCTATCGGATGAAAGGTAACTGCCCCCGCTACACTTCAGGTGCCAGGCCATGCAGCTGCCTGGCCAGTTACTCACCAAGGGGGAGGGGGAGGGCAGGATAGCCAGGCTCCTGCCTCACTGGGGGTGGGGCCCTGTGTGCTCTGCCCTCCAGATGTGAACTGCACCTGCAAGGTGGGCTACGTGGGAGACGGCTTCTCGTGCAGCGGGAACCTGCTGCAAGTCCTCATGTCCTTCCCCTCACTCACGGGCTTCCTGAAGGTATGCACCATGTCTGCTCGGTTTCGCCTCCAGCAGGCAGGGGTTGCCTCAAAGCAGGTATTGGAGGGCGAGTCCTGGAAAGAAGCCAAAGGGTCACAGTCATGGTTAAGGGCATGGGACCTGGACCACCTCGCCTAAATCTGAAGCTTGGGTTTGCCACCCACTTATAGCATACCCTTAAACAAGTTACTTTCGTCTCTGGGCCTCAGTCTCTTCATCTGTAAAATGGAGATGAAGGTAGCACCAACCTCATAGAGTTATTGAGATAATTAGGTAAGTTAATACCTGTGAAGCATTTAGGCCAATATGTGGCAAATTCTATATTGATGTTAGTTGGTATTATCATCTCTGTTTGCGTCTAGAGCAGTTTAGGAGTCTGAGCTGCAGGGATGAGACACACTTTTGCCTTCATGAGCAGGGTGGGCACAGTTAGCTACGTCTGCCCAGTGATCACCCACTGAGCCAAAGCAGCATGGAGCCCGTGTGCATTCTGCACTGCATTCCTGTTGCTATCCTATAAGTCATGTCTGGTAAAGAGAAAGCCCCATTTGGAGGAGGATTTGGCATTGACTGATCAAAGAACTGAGCTAATAATAATGACAACAGTAATAGCAGCTAACATTTCTTGAGCATTCACTTTGCACGGGGCACTGTCCTGAGCCCTTTGCAAGGACATTTCATTCAAGCCACAGAATGTAAGCTCCACAAGGGAAAGGGTTTCCTCTGCCTTGACCACCATTGTCTCCCAGACACATCAGCTAGTGGCTGGCACCTGCTTGGTGCCCCATAAACACTTGTTAGAAGGGATAAATCCTCATGCAACCTTATGAGGTCACTTCTAATATTTCCATTTTTAGATGAAGAAACTGAGGCTTAGCAAGATCAAGGATAAAGCCTACCACACCCAAGCTGAGCTCAAACCCAGCCAGCCTGGTGCCAGGCCCCCCCTCATCCTTTATGGTGGGAACAAGGGCAGCCAGTGACTGGGCCACTGTCCCCAGCAGAACCAACAACCAGTGACCTCGTGAGGAGAGGGGACTGGGAATGAGTATAGGGCTTGCAGGATCCACACAGGAGCTAGACCAAGGACCCAAAAATGGTGAGCCTTTGCCCAGAGACCAAAGGTATCTGTCTCACTGGTCTAAAACTCAGTGCCACCATAAATACACTAACAATAAACACCCACACCAACCTTTCTGCTGCATGGAAGCTAGGCTTGCAATAGCATTTCAAGCAAAGACAGTGTCAGAACAAAACCCTTCAGCAAATCACTTCCCTTCTCTGAGCCTCAGTAGCGCTGCCTGAGCAATGACAAAGAGGAACTAAGTGAGGTGACTTCCTGAAATTCGTTCAGTGAATATTTATTGAGCACTTACTACATGCTCAAGATACATTAGTGAACAAAATAGGCAAACAAAACAAACAAGAAATGGAACAAACACGTAAATGGTATTGAATGCTAGAAGGTGACAGATCCTGTGGTAAAAGCAAACGTGGTGCAGGGGTGGGGGCACCCCAAGGCCCCTGTTCTGAGTGGAGGGATGGGGGCGGCATCGGAGAAGGGGACATGTGAGCACAGCGTGAACAGAGGCGAGGGAGTGGGCCGTGCAGACTTGGGGGAAGAACTTTCCAGGCAGAAGGAACACCGGGCAGAGAATGGACGGCAAGAGCATGGCGGGCAAGTCCGAGGAGCAGCAAGGAAGCCCAGGTGGCTAGAACAGGGTGAGCGAGAGCGGACAGCAGGGCACAGGCTCCGAGGACCAACAGCGGCCAAATGTTTTGGGCCTCAAGGGCCATTAGGGACACTTTCTTCCTCTAAGTGAAGCGGGGGCCTTGTGGGGTTTTGAGAAGAGGAAACTCAAGCTTTGACCCACGTTTCAAAGGACTGCTCAGGCTGCCATGTTGAGGATGGTCTGTGATGCAGCTGTGTCTTGGACCATAGGATTCACTGAGGGAAGGAAAAGTCCTTTTGGACCTTTCCGAGGCGTAGTCAGAAGACACAGCACAGAGCGGCAGCCTGAACAGGAATAGTCCCGGCGGGTGATGCCCTCCAAGCCTCTCCAGCTGCCCCGGTCCTCGCACGCCGGGGCCGGCCCCTCTGATGACTTCCTTGCTCTCCCCAGGACGTGCTGGCCTATTCCAACAGCTCAGCCAGAGGCCGGGCGTTTCTGGAACACCTGACTGACCTGTCCATCCACAGCACCCTCTTTGCGCCACAGAATAGTGGGCTGGGGGGGAATGAGGTGAGTCGGGTCCCTGGTGCCTGAGCTTTAGATTATTAGCATCTGTTATCTGTCACCACGACAATGCCGTGTCACAAATTACCCCAAAACTAATTGGCTCCACATTTATTTAGCTCCCACTCCTGCGTATCAGCTGTCACTCCTCCTGCCTTGCCATGCTCGGGCCTGAGACCGGCTGTCAGAGGCTCTGGCTGGCCCAGCGATGGCTCTGCTCCACAGGGCTGTCACCTCCAGCAGGCTAGCCTGGGCATGTTCTCAGGGCACTGGCAGGGAGCAAGAGTGGCCAAAGAAAGCCCTGTCATCCCCCCAGGTGCTTCTCAAGCCTCTGTTTGGTCGCATTTGCTAAAATGCCCCTGGCCCAACAGGCCACACGGCTGAGCCCAAAGTCAATGTGGGAGGCACTCAGAGTTCCCTGGCAAAGGGCGAGGATATGGGGTGGAGGGTGAGAACCAGGGCCACTGATACAGTCGGTCCACCACACAGTCATGGCACATGTGACGTGAGGAATTGGTGGCATGTATTCAGTCCACCCATGGATGGCTGACCTGCAGGCTCTGACAGCCCCACCAGCCGCCCGAGGGCCGAGAGGAACAATCCTTCTGCCCACCTGTTGCCCATTCGAGACCCTCTCTTCCCAGGACACCACTGGGAAGCTCTGCTTCAAACAATAAAGATGACTTTGAACCCCACATCCCAGCTATAGGTGAGCCGCTGGCAGAGCCCAGACAGCCAAAAAGCCTGAGAAAAACTTGACATTTCCTGATCTCCACCTGGATGCAGGAAAGCCAAGGCCATGAAAGTGATCATTGTTCTCTGTCATATTTATCATTAAAAAGATGAAATATTTTCCTTTGCATGCACCACTAAGAAAAAAAGAAAAAGAAAAAATATTGTTTGGCTTTTAAAGACCATTCTTGTGTTTCTCCTTTCCTCTCAGACCCTGTCTGGGCGGGACATCGAGCACCACCTCTCCAATGTCAACATGTTTTTCTACAACGACCTTGTCAACGGCACCACCCTACCAACTGGGCTGGGAAGCCAGCTTCTCATCACCTCCAGCCAGGACCCGCTCCATCTGGTAGGAAAATTCTGGGGTTTCTGGGAGAACTGGAGATGCATGCAAAGGGATACAGTAGGTGCTTAATAGATGGCAACTATTATAATGTGAAAATGAACTCTAAACCTGCAGACGGGGGATGGTATTAACCACAGGTGATAGCATAGCACACTGACAATTCGGCATCCCCTACCCCTTGGGAGACAGGCCAGCCTCAGCAGCTGGTAATGAGGAATGATATGATAAGTGACTTCATTTTAAAGCTGTCTGATCCCCCACCTTTGTTTCTGCCCACTTGTCAGTCTATCCCAGGCATTGCAGTAAGCTTTGAAGTCAAATGTCCCTGGTAGGAATCCCAGTTCTGCCACTTGCTAACTGTAAGAACTTAGGCAAGTTATCCAACTTTCTTGTGCTTCAATTTTCTTCCTGAAAAGGGGGGATGATGGTGATGGTGTTGGTGTTGACGATGATGGTGGTGGTCATTGTCATTATTTGGATGATGGTGATGTTGGGGAGGAAAAACTTCCTTCTACCCTCTTAGGGTTTGTGGCTGGGCCTGAGAATTAAACTGACATAAGACAGATTAGCAGGAGAAAAGCACACACGTTGTATTTAATCTTTTATGTGCACATGGAAAGTGAAGACTCAAAGAAACAGTTAGGACCAAGAGCTTATACATCATATACTTTTAAATGAAGAAATGATAAATTTATGGAGAAGTGACAAAGCAAAGGGGTTTAGGCTAAGGGCAGTAAATTGTGGGCCAGTGACTAAGAAATAGATGAGGGAAACTAATGGAAAATAAGGATTATTTTGGTAGATTTATTTGTACAGATCCATTTTGGCATCAACTCCTAATCTCCAATGATAAGAATGTTCTGATCTCCTGGAACAGGAAAGGCATCTTTCTCACAGGAAATTTTATAACCTGCTTTTAGGTAGAAAGGAGGAGGTGAGAGACCCCTCCCTGCATCTGCTGTTTCTCAAATGCCTTCAGCTCAAAATAATCAGGTGCCAAAATGGCATATTTTGGGGTGGCGTGTTCTGAATCCCTTAAGTGATGATGGTGACGATATGGTGATGATGATGGTGATGATGATTATGGTGGTGATGATATTGATGATGAAGCTTATGATTATGGTGGTGATGATGGTAATAATGATGGTGGTGATGATGATAATGGTGATGATGATTATAGTGATGATGATATTGATGATGAAGGTTATGATTATGGTGGTGATGATGATGATGGTGATGATATTGATAATGATTGTGATGATGGTGGTTATGATTTGATGATGGTAAATCTGATAAATATGGTGAAGATGATGGTGGTGATGATTATGGTGGTGATGATAGTAATAATGATGGTGGTGATGATGGTGATGGTGATGATATTGATAATGATTGTGATGATGATGGTGATGATGATATTGATGATGATGACAGTGCTAGTAGTGGTGGTGATGGTGATAACCATGATATCTAACTCATAGCCTCAGTGATTCAAGGCTTGTGACATGCAGAGAATAGCACTGACATGTAGCAAGTGCCAAATAAGTATTGTTTTTTTTATTTGTACCCAATAAATAATTTTTATTATCAAAGAGCAGTAGTTTAGTGCTTCTTGAACTTTAATATGCATTTGAATCACCTGGAGATTTGTTAAAATGCAGATTGTGATTCAGCAGGTGGGGTGTGGGGCTCCAGCTTCTGCCCACACAATGAGCCAACGGATCACACTGGGAGCTGATCGCTTAAACAATCCCTTTTCTAACAGTGTGGTGTGATGTTCAGAGCAGTGGACCCAGAGTCCAGAGGCATGGGATTTGCCACCTGGCTAGTCTTGGGCGAGCTATTGTCCTTCTGATCACTTATGTGTCAGACAAATGGGTTGAACAAAAGATCCCTGAGGTTCTCTGCAGCCCTCAGGTCAGCCTGTTGGCACAGGGCAACTAACATGTTCTGGGCTGTCCAGATGGTGAGCAGAAGTCCCACGCTGCCCATCAGTGAAGACAGGCCTGAAGCCCAGGCTCTGGGAGCCAAACGAGTTCCCTCCACAGAGCGCTGCCCACATGGGGAGAAAAAGCCAGATAGCTGCAGATCTCTATCAGCTTCTTCTCATTCCCCTAGAAGGAGACCAGGTTTGTTGACGGAAGAGCCATTCTGCAGTGGGACATCTTTGCCTCCAATGGAATCATTCACGTCATTTCCAGGCCTTTAAAAGCACCCCCCATCCCAGTAGTGAGTATGTGGGGTTCCTGGGGAGGGGCCAGGAGGAAACCTTATCCACTACGCAAGAGACAAACTGTTGCTGGGAGCCCCATCCCCTACCTCCCTCCCCTGGGGCCTGGAGGCAGCTCCCACAACCAATGCTTTGGGATGCCCAACCCTGGCTCATCCCTGTTCCCAGGCATTGGGAGCACAGCACCTGTTACCAGTAGGATCTGTTCATTGAAAGGGGCAGGACGGGCCAATGCAGGGACCACTGGAGAGGCGTGAGAAGTCCTGAACTCTGGGTTGGACCCCCTACTTTATAGTATCTCTGGGCCCCAATTTTCTCATCTGCAAAATTGGGCCCACATTGCTTCCCTCCCTGGGTTTTGGAAAAGACCGTAAGTTGATAAATGGAAAATACTTAGAACAGTCCCTGGCACAAAGTACATGCTATGTAAAATTTGGTTGTTGCTTTAGTTAGTATTCTAACTTTTTTCCCAAATCAGGAGGGAGGGGTGAGCTGCTGGCTGCTAGAAAGTTCCATAGCACAGTGGTTAAGCATGTAAGCTCCAAAGCCAGACTAGGTTCAAAACCTACTTTTACCATTAGCTGGCTGTGTGATGTTTGACAAGTGTTCAACCTCTCTGTGCCTCAATTCCCACATATAAAAATGGGAATAATAATTGTCCCTATGTCTTTGGGTTGTTATAACACTTAAACGGGTTATTTCAGGAAAGGGGATTAGATACATGTTCACATATCATTATTTTTATCTCAACTGGCTCCAAGATGTCTCAGGCCAGCAGCAATGGGGTGAGCTCTAGCAAGTGTACCTCTTTTGGGGAATCACTAGTTTTAAGAACTGACCCTTCCCTCTGTATGTCCAGACTTCAACCCACCCTGGCCTGGTAATAGGGATGGTCTTTGTCATCTTCCTGGCCACTGGAGCCATGGCTTTTGCTGCTCGTTCTTACTTTCGGCTAAACCGGAGAACAATTGGCTTCCAGCATTTTGAGGTAAGAGAGAGAAAAATGGGACCATGATGATGGCAGGGGGTGGGGGGTCCCTCCAAAATCCAGCCCCTGATCCGGGCCACTCCAGATGACTGGCTGATTCAGGGACCTCGCCCAGGAGTTGGCGCTTGGCACAGCAGCAGGGACAGCCACCCCACCCCATGCTTCCTGCCTCCTGAGCGGGGGTCTCTGCCCCTGGGAGGGGCAGCAGTGGCGGCTCCCAGCCCCTCCTATGACGGAGACAGGGCTTGGTGAAGAGGGTGAGGGGCTGCCAGCAGCATAGACCTGAGCCTCTGTGCCGGGGATTTGGCCTAGGAGTCACATTCGCCTTGGAGGATTCACTGCACAAGTGCCCACCAGGATTTGGCTTGTGCTTCAAGACTTGTTCTGACGGTTGGGGGACAGGGTCAGGGACTTACACAGCTAGAGGCTTCATGCTGCAGCCATTTCTGCAACTCATTTCTCTCTATTTGAACAGTTGAATCCACACCCAGCTCTTGGCCGACCAGGTAGTGAGCATCCTTCCCACGTGCTTTGTCCTCTTCCCTGGCCCACCCTCTCCTGCTGCTGCCTCCTCAAAACACGCTAGGAAAGGCTGTGCAGAGCCCCCCAGCAGCAGTTTATGTCTTCTAACAGATACCTTGCATATTTATAAGCTCCAGGCGCAAAGCTCGAAAACACCGTTTTAGCAAAGGTGTACATGCTGCATGATTTCTTTCATATTAAGTTCAAGGATAAGCAACACCACTCCAGGGTGATAGGAGTCAGAACAGTGGTTACCCTGGGTGTGAGGGGGTATTGGCAGACAAGGGACACAAGAGCTCTTCCTTGCGGGGCCGAAACACACTATGTGCTGATTTTGGTGGTTGTCACACCTGGGTAGATGTGCATAAGCTATCACTGAGCTGAATCTTAAGGTTGATGCATTTTATTATATATAAATCATATTGCAACAAAGTACTGTTAAAAAGAAAAGGCTTCCAGGCCGGGCGAGGTGGTTCACACCTGTAATCCTAGCACTCTGGGAGGCCGAGGTGGGGGAATCACTCAAGGTCAGGAGTTCGAAACCAGCCTGAGCAAGAGCGAGACCCCGTCTCTACTAAAAATAGAAGAAATTAATTGGACAACTAAAAATATATAGAAAAAATTAGCCGGGCATGGTGGCACATGCCTGTAGTCCCAGCTACGCGGGAGGCTGAGGCAGTGGGATCGCTTGAGCCCGGGGAGTTTGAGGTTGCTGTGAGCTAGGCTGACGCAATGGCACTCACTCTAGCCTGGGAAACAGAGTGAGACTTTGTCTCAAAAAAAAGAAAAGAAAAGAAAAGAAAAGGCTTCCAGCAGCACAGGATGGCTCGCATCACCTGCCAACTTGGACGAGACACTCCTGCTTTGGCTGTCAGCCCTCACACTTGTCTTTCCGAACAGTCGGAAGAGGATATTGATGTTGCAGCTCTCGGCAAGCAGCAGCCTGAGAACATCTCAAACCCCATGTACGAGAGCACAACCTCGGCTCCCTCAGAACCTTCCTATGACCCCTTTGCGGTGAGTTTTCAATCTTATCTGGGAATGGGTTCCGCTGGGGTGCCGGGTAATGTCTTTCAGCAAATCTCAGTGGAGGGCTTCGCACCAAGAAAAGCTCACTTCTAGAACGTGTGTCAGGCAACAAGCCTAGAAGCCTGCTTTGCAAGACTGAAGCCAGTGAGGTTGTCCAGAGTTCCTTGGGTCCTTTTGGGTAGACGGCAGAATCCTCGAGCAGTTAGGGGTAGGGGAGAACCAGAGGTTCCCCAACCTCAATCTCAGGACCAGCTGAGAAGTCACAGTGAAAATCTGCCTTGGGCTGAATTCTGCCACAAGCATTTATGAGGTAGTTGGTGTAAAACAAGACACAAGGCCATAAAAAAGTTTTCCTTTAGCTACCCTCTAAACTTATATTGACTGACATTGCTGTCCAAGACTTTTCTGCCTGTTGTCAGAGCTGCTGCTTGGTTTTGGAGCTACTTTTCTTTGATGATCCCTTTTATAGCAATGGGTGAATGTTCTGCACTGGTCTCCCAAGAAGGGACCATTTATCTCCACAGTCAGTGATCCTTGGCCTTAGATGGGGCCTCCACTGACTTCAGCCCAGGGGGACCATTAGCAGGGTACCCCATTCACACTGACTATGGAAGGTACATACTGCCTGCAGTTTATTACTAGTTCTGGATTGAAAAATTAGGGATTAAACTTAATTTTTCCTTTTATATAACAACCAGAAAAATTGACAGCCAGTATAGTGAGTATCCTTGTTTACCTAGCAGACTGAGCTGACGGCATAACTCGGGTCTAAGGAAACACTGGAATCCTGGCTTGTGTGTGTCTACAACCCTCATGTGATATCAACCAAAGGCAGATAACTGACATAATTGTTTAGTACACATACATATGTTACTTCCCCTGCAAGACTGTGCTATAGTTATTGAATTTTTATACATTGGCACTGAAACAAACATTACAAAAATGTTTTCTTGCACTGTGTTTAAGCTTGTACAGTGCAATAGATGTTATTATTTTTCTGAAGTAAACCAAAAGTAAATATCTTGTGGTTCTTTGTGCCTGTGGTAGCAGATTTAATAGATTTAAAAACAACCAGATTGCAAATCGAATCTTGTCTTTTACCCTTACCATGTAAAAGTTTCTGGTCCACATTTCAAGGGTAAGTTCAGCTAAATTGCATTTATTAACTATGAGGCGTTTATTCCTGTAAGCATGGTTGAGATCAACTTCATTACAAAGCAAGGGGGAAAATGTGTACATCCTCTTCAAAGCACCCGTGCCTGCCCAAGCATCTGTCCTCTTCTGAGGCTCCATCAGCACCGTGCACAAAAGATTCACCGGAGGCAGGTGAGGGAGTAACCTAGACGCAGGATTCAGCTAAACCTTCTGTTCAGGCCAGGTGGCAAAAATATTCTGGTAACAAGAATCCCAAGCCTGAGGTACAGTGATATGGTGCAATTATGTGCCTTTTACACTGGGGGTGGGGGTGTGATACAGTATTTGTAGCCAGTACACACACCTTCAACATCACTAGTTTCACCCATGAAAAACCATTTCTAGCATCCATGACGCTAATTCCCAAAGCCTCGGTGTTGGTCAGAGCTAAAGACAGCAGAAGGCTTGGCGTGGCCGCCTCTGGAGCGTGGCCTCTGATTACTCTCTCTCTGATGCGCAAGAGCCACCCCTGATTCAGGATGAATTTTCAACCTGAAAGGAGTTTTTATAATTTTATATGCCACCTTTTGTGGCGTGCCTATACCTTGCTAAATGTCGTGTCTCTTTTAACCCTCACACCTCCCTATGAGGTAAATATTGTTGCCCCTTGGTGGATGAGGAAACTGCAGAGCTGGGATGACTTGTCCAGGGCCACCCAGCTTCAAGCAGCAGAGACCGAATGGCCCCCAGACCAGGGGGGACCTACCCACCAGACCATCCCACCCCCCGACACAAGGATGCAGCGTGTATGACGAACGAATGCGCCCACCACACGCATGGACACAGGGCACTCTGGGAGAATCGTGTCTTAGGCGTCACACCAGTGGCCACAAGAAACGTTCACCCTGGAAGGACGCAACGACAGGACGGCCTGCACCCTCGCGGCGTGGTTCACAGCTCTCTCTTTTCCAGGACTGCGAAGAGCAACAGCTTGAGAGCAGCGACCCCCTGGGGGCGCTGTGAGGGCCTGGACGTAGAAGTCAGCCATCACCCACCGCCATCTGGGCCCCCAGAGCCTCCTCAAACCACCGTCCACTGTGAATTCTCAGCACCAGCTGCCTTCGGGGCATGTAAGGTCCTCTGACATCTTCAAGTGTGAAGCACTCAAAAGCCATACCTCATCTCTTTGGTTATCTGGGAGTCTGTTTCTGTGGGTGAGGGGCCATGTTACTATGTCCACCCAGGGGGACGTCTCCCTCCTCCGACCCTCCACTGTTCTTCCTTTGTACCTTCTGGTGGCAACTGGCCACATTCGGCCCCACACCGTGGGTAGCGGTGATCTTGTCTTCCTTCCCTATTAGATTGTAAGCTCCCGGAGGCAGGGCCTTGCCTCATTCATCTTTGTATCTCAGCCCCTAGCCCAGTGCCTGGCATGTGAAACGTGCTCAATAAATGTTTATGGAACAGAAGTGAAGTCAACGGAACAGATCTAATGTTTTGGGACTTCACCTAAACAGGACAGGTTGAACTTTGAAGGCAAAATCTACTTTAACAGGGCTGATCACGGCCTTTTCAGCTAGTCATCATCAGCCTTATGAATTCTTCTTTCTTAATTCACTCTTGTTCACTTGTTTGTGTGTTTACTTTAAGAAGACATGGTAACTACAGCGAGATGCCCCTTCACACCCATTAGGATGGCTGTAATAAAAGAAGACAATAACATGTCTTAGAGAGGATATTGGGAAAAACGGAACCCTCAGACACTGCTGGCGGGAATGTAAAATGGTGCAGCCACTGTAGGAAACAGTTTGGCAGTTCCTCAGAAAGTTAAAAAGAGTTACCCTGTGACCCAGAAGTCCCACTTATAGATATATACCTAAGAGAAATGAAAACATATCCACCCAAAAATACAGACATGAATGTTCAGAGCAACATTATTTGTAATAGCCGAAATTTGGAAACAATCCAAATGTCCATCAACTGATGAATGAATGACTAAACTGTGGTATTCCACACAGAATATTATTCAGCCCTAAAAAATTTGAAGTACTGGTACATGCAATAATTTGGATGAACCTTGAAAACATTATGTTAAGTGAGCCAGGTGCGGTGGCTCACACCTGTAATCCTAGCACTCTGAGAGGCTGAGGCGGGAGGATTGCTTGAGCTCAGGAGTTCGAGACCAGCCTGAGCAAGAGTGAGACCCCTGTCTCTACCAAAAACAAAGGAAAAAAAACCCCAGCTGGGTGTCGTGGTGTGCACCAGTAGTCCCAGCTACTTGGGAGGCTGAGGCAGGAGGATCGCTCAGAGCCCAGGAGTTTGAGTTTGTAGTGGGCTACAATGACGCTACTGCACTCTACCCAGGGTGGCAGAGTGAGACTCTGTCTCAACAACAAAAAAAATAAAACAAGGAAACTGAGCCCCCTCCTCACAACCTCCCACCCTTTCATAAAAAAAATAATTTAAAAAGTATGTTAAGTGAAAGAAGCTAGTCACAAAGGACCACATATTATATGATTCCATTTATATGAAATGTCAAATAGGCAATAGAGACAGAAATAGATTAATGATGGGGAGTGGAATGAGGAGCTATTGCTAATGGACACGGGGTTTCTTTGGGGTGATAAAAGTATTCTGGAATTTGATAGTAGTGATGGTCATACTACCTTATGAATATAATAAAAACACTAAATTATACATTTTCAAACTGAATTTTAATGAAAAAAACCTGAATTTTATAGTATGTCGTTAATCGCATCTCAAAAAAAATTAAAGAAGACATGATAACTAGAATTAATGCATCATCTTTCCAAATATTACAGGCGGGCCGGCTTTGGGGTCTTTTTGGTACAATTAACCCACCAAAGAAGGAAGAAGGAAGAAGACGCCCCTCCCCTTTGGCCTCACTAGAGTGATTTGACCAACACCCTTTCCTTCAGAAGGCAAAGGGAAGCCTCTGCCTAGGTATGGAGCCAGGGGGAGTTAAAATTAACATTTGGGATGTTAGAGCCCAATAAAGAGTTTGAAAAGGCTGTGTTCTCACACGCAGGCTTTCCCCCCAAACTTGCACCTGTGCTGCCTTCCCCCTCCCCACTGCCCCACGCCCCGGAAGCCAGGTTTGAGGTGGAACCTGCGTGAGAGAGAGGTGTGGGTGGGGCACAGGAAGAAGCCAGGCTATGGGGCTGCTGACTCAAAACAAGCCTGAAGACTGAAGGGCCCCAGTGCCTCCCCTTTACTGGGAAAGCCCCTCCGCGGAAACCTCGCGCTGCGCCCCCTCGCGGCCACTGGCCCCCACAGTGTACGCTACTTTCCTGCCACATTGAAACTCATCTTCCCTAGAATCTAAAATCGTGGCATGTCACAGCTGAAGATGGCCTGAGATCACCACGCTCTGTGAGCACAGGGTTTCAGAGACGTCTTGCACACCCTACGACGCCCCTATAAGCAAAGCAGTTCCACTTTTATGTGATTTATATATAGCTTTCTTCTTTAGATTATTAGGGAGCAGGGGTGGGGGGCAGAGGTCCAGGAATAGCTAAAAAATGTTTGACAACCACTGATCCAATCATGCTTTTACTGATGAGACACTGAGGCCCAAAGAAACTCTGTGCAGCCTCAGGTGACACTACTACTGGACGGGATGTGAGTGAAGGAACCAGGTTCCCTGTCCCTAAGCCCAGCGCCCTCCTTCCTTCCCACAGCCCCTGGCCCAAGGCCCACATCCCCGGCATACATGGATTTTAGCTCTAGATTTCATTAGGGTGTGAAATTTCATTTCTCCCCGTCTTCCAGTGGAAGATCTCTCAAAGTCTCACCATGTTTTTATCAGTTTTCAACAGCCTGAGTTCTGAAAATCTAAAATCTTATTCATTTTGCATCATTTTATTGAAACTCTGTATACAAAACTTCGTCTGGACCTAGAACTTCCTTAGCACCTTTATTCTACACCTGCGAGGGATCAAGTCCCCAGCTGGAAACAGCTTGCTCCAATTAAAGTGTACGAATAAAATCCAAGTCCTTCGGATGTGAGCAATTGTGGAAGGCAGAGTCCAGGCCGCTTCCCTGGACATGCACCCTATAGGACGGCAGGCAGATAGGTCAGGGCCCACTAAGAGAAGAATGCAAAAACATCCCAAGGGATTTAACATTAGGTTGCATTTTTTTTTATTATTATTTATTTGAGACAGAGTCTCACTCTGTTGCCCGGGCTAAAGTGCCATGGCATCAGCCT
>VBSM01003169.1:21760921-21801470 GCA_008086735.1 Cheirogaleus medius
TTTAAAGATATTAAACACACACACTTAAAAAGTTAAAAAAAAAAAATAAGGTCTTCAAACTATTCATAAATTTATACAAAACCCAGTACTAAATCGACTTCATAACAGTCCTAGCTCCATATTCCCTTTCCTTAAAATATTTCCAGCTTTCCCAGTAATTCGATGACAAACAAACAAACATGTGAACCACCATCTTCTCCTTGTTCTCAAGGAGAGAACTCCCTATGGTGGTGCATTACGGGTCACCTGTTGCCCACCTGGGGCTGTGCTCACCCCAACCTTCCATCTGGGCTCAACTACATAGGCTTTGGGCTCCAGAAGCAAGGGGGTCGCTTGCTGACAGTGGTGTGCTGAGAACCCATCACATTTGACCTCTTCTCTCAGGAATATCCTTCCTGGGGTCCATTAGAATTTTTTTTAATCCAAGACTCCCTTAATTTCTTTTAGTAGAAATAACCTCAAGTCCCAGAAAAAAGGCATGTTTAGAAAACAACACTGTGTGTTCATTAGAATTTAACATGGCTTTGCCGCTGACTTAAGCACTCAAAGTAGATGACAGACAATAACCCAGATGATACAATTCAAATTTTTATTTGGCAATAAGTTCAACAGCACAGAACACATAAAATCAACATTTAGAATAAATAGCAAATTCACATTAGAATAAATACTTAAGTCTACCTAATTTGCATGTATTATGCCTGATATCATACAGGCGTAATTTGTCATTCCATTAAACAATTAGAAAACAGTCTTCTAAGTCAGGGTTCGAGCCTGCAAGACTAGAAAAGTACAGAAGCACTGTCACAGGTCGGATCCCCCGAAAGCAGACGCCGAGATGGAGACTGGCATGCAGGTAAGCTGACCGGGGAGTGCTGTGGGCCAGGCCAGGCCAGGCAGGGGAGGTGCCTGGGGAGCTCTGGAGCTGGGATGGCCCCACAGGGTTCTCCAGAGCTCGGGTGGGGAGGCCGGGCCTTCGTAACTCTCCATGAAGCAGTCAAGGGTTACCAGCAGGAAGGGGAGGGAGCGGGACCCGGGCAGGCAGGGGTCTTCAGCAGGAGAAACTCCCAAAGAGGGTAACAGCAGTGAAAGGCCAGCCAGCAGCACCCCCAGCAGTGGGGGAATAAGTCCTTCAGTCCCAAAGGTCATCTGGGCAGCTGAGCCCAGCAACCGAGACTAGCACACTTACAAAAAAATGCAGTGCAATGAGAGGTATATTCAATTAGCACTCAAGCCTACAGCTCGAGTACCCAGACTGGCCATACACGTAAATATGCCCAGAAAGCAGCTCAGAGGAACATGGCACACTTACCAGAGCTTCTTTCTCCTATCTGCAACCCACCTACGAGGTTAGTAACCAGCATGCTCTCTGCAAGGGAATCTTGCCACTGCCACCAACACGATCCATTAGAACAGGAGCCAGCAAGCCACAGCCTGAGAGCCAAATCTAGCCCACGGCCTATTTTGGTAAACCAGGTCGTAACGGGACACAGCTGTGCCCATTCCTAGAGTAGCAGCAACAGCCAACGGCCTGCAAAGCCAAAAACATTTCTTATCTGGCTCTTTACGGGAAAAGTTTACTGACCCTGCATTAGAGGAAATTCACTCCCTTCCCTTCCCTTCACCCACTCACTGGTAGCATCAAAGGTGAGCTGAACTTTGAGCGAAGCTCCAAAATGCTAAGGCAAAAAATAAACAAACTGGTACAAAAGGAAATCAATATTAAGAGAGTAAAACAGGCTCTCTATTAGTTGAACAGAGTAATCAAGGAATCCCACCTCTGGCCAAATTTAGCCCCAGAGCATTCTAGACAAGGGCCTCAAGTGGGTATTTGGCAGAAAATGAGCATTTGGCAAAGTGGAATTCCAATATTGAGCACATCCACTTCTGCATTAAAGGCCTTTTGAGAGGAAGAGAGAGGAAAAGCCATTTCAATCACCCGAAGCTAAATTAGCTAGGAGGCAAGATTACTTTTCATTTCTCTTTTGCAATAATTAAGAGGCCCAATGCATTCAAAGCAACTAGTGATTTTGTCTGAGATATGCCCAAGTCAGTAGCAGGCGGTTTATGTTACATGATATCAATGGTGATAGCAGAAAATGGAGCTAAAGACGAAAAGTTTTTAAAAATTAAAAAGAGAGGGGATACGTTAGGAGGAAAGTGTGAGCTCTAAGTCAAACACCTAAAATATTTTAAAAACCAGGTAAAATCACTTTGTGCAAGTCCCTTCCAATGGGACCTGGCATGGGTACTGCGAGTCTCACTGGACTGGCATAGCTAGCATGGACTGCGTCGAACTGTGATTTTGTGTTCACATAATTCTTAGAAAATCAGTCTAAGCAATGTTAAAAAAAAAAAAAAAAGTAATGTTTTAAATGTTCAAACGAAAGTTATTCTGATTGCTTTACAAATTGATTTTTTTAATGATAGAAAACAGATTCACTTCCCTAGTACCAATATGCTTTCATCAACGTGCACACAAGAGAACAAACAGGAAAGAACGAAATGCCCAGTGCAGTGTGCCAGGTCCCAGCTGAGAGCCCTGACAGTGACAAGTTAAAATCTACCTCGACTGAGGGGGACAAGCATGAATAACGAAGTGGGGAAATGCTTCTGTCCCTCCCGTGGAGATGGCTGTGCTATGTCACCCCCACGACCTGGGTTTACAGCCCTCCAGGTGGGCTCTGGTGTGACAGATACCAGGCTGCTGCCACACGGAGGATCTCAAAACTGCCCAGCTCAACAGCCCAGAGACCAAAACCCTCATCAATGGGAATAACTGTAAAATTCATCATTCATTCCCAGAAAAGGTATTTCTCCTCCAAGGCTTGGGTCACCTAACCTAAACATTCATGAAAGCAGGTTTTAAAAGTAGTTCTACTTCATTCTTGAGTAAACAGAACACCCTGTTACTAGCAACCTAGTAAACAGCCAATAACTGATTAGATAAAAACCAAGAATTTTTTTTAAACAATACCTGCTTCCTCACTCCGGTTCTCCAAAGCAGACACTCTAAGCCAAGAGCACCAGTGCATCCTTTTAGGACCCGAAACTGGGCATCACCTGCACCCACTGAATGCCAGCCTCTGGTCACTCTGATGGTGACAATGCCTAGGAGCAAACAACAAAGAGAATGCCTACCGCATTCCTAAAAGGAACGGACTACTGTGCTTATAATAAAATGTAGAAGAAAGAAAAAAGGAGCCTAATTAGGTCTAAAGGGTCACCTTCACCATACAGTTAAACATAGCAAAACATCACAAGTAAAATCCCATTATAATAAGCATCATTACAAAGGATGCTATATAACTCACTTAATTTCTGCAATGTGGCAGAAATAGCCTATGAAATGCCAAGCCACATTTCATCAGTCGCTGGTCATGATACGGTTTCACTACAATAAAAATGCAGAGCAAGCAAGCACTCTCCCCAAGCCCCTTCATGTTCCTGCTGTTCTTTAGATTTAAGAATATATGCCACATTACCACAAAAGCTTAACATGAGTCTTAGCAGTACTAGATTAGGCTAATCTGAACAGAAGTGGCTATGCAGCATATGCAACTTAAAATATTATTATCAGCACCATAACAACAGCAGACATTCCCACAGAACTCAGTGCAGTAAATATGCACTTTATATTGAAAGATATTGTAAATGCAGACATAATAAAGGATTCTTCCCTCCCCCCACCATAAAAACTATATATATGCCACTTGCCCTGCCCTTAGAAAGAAATAAGTAAAACTCAGTTAACTAGATTATTTCTAACTCTTTCTTAGCTTGCTTCAATGTCCTTCATCCTCTCCCACCTTAGACACCTAAAGAAAACCACCCAAGCTCCCAAATAGCCACAAAAGCACGGCAGGAAAGAAATCTAGTAGGGAGCAGAGAGTTGGAGCTATAAAGGCCACCTCCCTCCTCCCATACCCAGAAATGATCACCGCAGCTGGTTATTCATCAGAGAGAAGCAGGCACCTTGTTTGTGTCTCTCTAGACAAGGACCAGTTCCGGTAATGCATATGTTTTAACAAGATTCCAACTCAACCCAGTGGGTGGCAGGGTGAGCATTTCATCACAAGGACATTTTTTCCTGTTTCATTTTCTTTCCTCCAATGAGCACATTAAACCAACACTCCGGTGGCGTTTCTGGGTTTAATATGCTCCTGAGAGACCCACCACAGATGCTCTGCTTCTTTGAACCCACTGGTTTCTTGCAGCCTTATCCTACCGAAGACTGTTCAGCTGGAGGAAAGCGATTTTAACCAGAGCTCTTATCTCCTCGCCCTCGTCCTCTGGGGAAAAGCATGAACCCGCCCATCACTTTTTGCACCTTGTGTCCTTCCCCAGCGCGGGCAGGACGCAGGAAGCCCGCACTGAAGATGAAAAGGCTGAGGGGTTGCAACTTCTCTTGTTCTCTCTCATGTACGTCCTTCCAGGGAGGCTGAGTTATCCTTGATGCAATGCACCAAAGACAACTCAGCCTCCCCGGAAGGAGCCAGAGCCTTAGTACCTAATGATCTGGGCACTGGCTGCCATTCAGGGACCATCTCTGCTACTCAGGGCGGCGTTCTGCCATGTGGAGCTCACTACATCACCCACTTTCTGCGAGCAATTTCTCTGTCCACATCACCGTGCAGTCCCCACTGCACAGCCCGTGCACACTCAGGAAATGTTCCACGGAGGAGTCAAGAATCGTTTCAAAACTTGACCCGCTGGAATACAGAGATGGCATGAGAGTTCTCTCCTATCCCAGAAAAACTGACGTCAGTTCCAAGACCTGGGTAAACAAACAGGCGGAATCAGAGGTTCGATAGGAAGCTTGCCCCTCAGCCCTGCGTGGAGAGGGCGCAGACGGGCGGGCTGCCAGCTCCCGTCTTAGCAACCCGGGAGCAGTACTCTCCCTAAGGGATCTTTTCTGAAAGCGACACTCAGACCCACACAAAGTCAAGGCCATCATGCCCACCCAAGCTGGGGCGTCGCTGTTTCTGGCTTTTTCCTGGAGGGGGCCCTCAGCTACTTGGCCTGGGCCTCCTGCAGGCGGGGGGCTCCGAAGGTGGAGGGCATGTCGGACCACGCGGGCAGCTCGTGCTGCAGGGGAGTCCTCCGGGGGTAGAAAGTGTGGCTGACGTCGTAGTTCAAGAGGCAGCTCAGAGACGCCATGTAGATGTCGGCGAAGCGCGACAGGCGCCTCAGGAAGTAGGTCGGGTTCTGGTCTGTGCGGAACAAGCTTCCGAACTGGGCGTTGAAGAAATTTTTGGTCATTTCTCTGAAGAAGCAATAAAAAAAAAAAAAAAAAGCAACAGAGAAAGATTCAAAAAGGCTGTAAAACCACTTCAATCAAAATCACTTTTATTTTAAAAACAGGATTCATGTGAGAAAAAAATTAGCCTAGAGCAGCCCCAACTTCTAATCGAGAAAAGTCTGTCCATCCATCCAACAAAAGGACTCTGATCACATTTCTCGTTCATGTCAGCGGAGAGAACAGCGTCTCAAGGCTCCACTTTCGACTGCACACCCCTCCAAATTCACATACCCTCCCCTTCCCAAAACGAAACCCAGGATGTGGGAGCTGCTTCTGACAGCGCACAGGGAGATGTAAATGTTCTCAGAATGGGATCGAGGCCCTCCCTTTTTTTACAAGATTATTGTGAGAACTGAGTAAGGTGAGAGGATTGTCTTATTAAAGGGCTGTTAATCTCCCTCATCCATCACAGTTTGCAACACCTCCCAGCTCCTGGCAGCCAAGGCTGTCACCCACCCAAGGATGAAGCCCGTGCATGTGCAACTAAGTCACCATCCCTACCACACACACAGCACATCCACACCCTCCGATGGCTGGGACCCCTACACACAGAATGTGCTGGCAAAATTGACAGACACCATTTGACTGTTGATAACACAGTTACAAATGCAGCAAACATATCATCATTTACTCTGTGTGACAAAGCTGTGTGATGAAAGCCATTAGCTGGTAGTAAGTAGAGTAAGACTCAGAGCGCCAGCACTCTGAGAGGGAGGAGGAAGGACTGAATGCAGTGCAGCCCTGGCTTCTGCAGAACCTGAGGAATGGGCTCATTGTCCCCTCCACACCGCCCCCAACACACACACACACACACACACACGCACACACACACGCACGCTTGAGTCAGGTGCCCTGCTCAGCGGCCAGAACCCGGCAACCACTGTTTCACACCTCACGGACGGCTGTGCCAGGGGCTGGGGAAGGCCGCGGCCCACAGTAGGTAGAAATGCTTGTGCAACGGTGTCCACAGGTACCGCATGCTTCTTAGGGAAGCATGATTGTCAACAAAGCCCCTCTGGAGGAACGGCTCCCTTAAGACACGTCTTTGCCAAACATCTCTGACAGCAGGCAGGCTTTCTTTACCAAAAAACACTGTTTCCTGACTGTGTGCACATTCCTGAAATAGCCAGGGTTACAAATAAGCACCCGGCTTGTGGGAGCCCTAAGAATTCACTGTGGGTTCAGAGCCCAGCTCCCACACCGTCCCGACAGCTACACTGTGCTGCCAGCCCCACCTGCGACTGGGCCACCAGCTGCCCAAATGCGAGGGTCACACAGGCAGGGAGGAGGAATGAGGAAGAGGAGCTCCCTCTCTCATGGCCTTCTGGCAAGGCTGAGGAAGGACAGAGGTGACAGCTGGTCTCAAGGAAATGTCACCTGTCACTAATAGCAGGTAGCTGATTCTGGATAGCGAGGGAGGCACATTCATACCTGGGAACTAAAAAAGGATGTTTCGAGAGCATGCCTCGGGCTGGCCCTGGGGAACACGAGAGGGCTGAGCACCACCAGGACAGGGTGGGGGGTCCACCACATTCAGAACAGGCCGCTCTTACCTCATCTCCTTTCTCTCCTTTTTCCACTCCTGCAGGACCAGCTGCGAATCAGCGTCCCTGTGCACCTGCAGGACACAAGCCAATTACTGCAACTGACTCAGTTCCAAATGCACTCATTAGGTGATGAGAATTTTTTTAATGGGCAACTTTTCTCGGAGAAACTTTATTCCTTTAAGTCTCAGAGGCAGGCACTTACATGAAAGAATACATTTTTAGACTTCCCAATTGTAATCCTGCCTTCTTCACTTAAAAAAAACAACTGTTTTAAATGTCCAACATTAGATATGTAGTTTAACAAATTAAGATGGAATATTATGAAGCTATTAAACTATCAGTAAAAACTAAGTATAAACATAATGCATATGTATTCACAAAAAATATGTGTGTATAATACTTGTGTGTAATATATCTGTTATACATATGTATTACATATATAAATATATACTTAATACATACTGCCTATTATACACATTCTATATATGTGTATAAAAATAATGGCATCAGGTGGAAATAGCATGTATAATTGCAAGCATGTAAAAATAAGTGCATATATTTGGAAATTAATGTTAAAAAATTTTAATTTGTGCACAGATAGAATTATAAATGGTTTTAATTTTTTCTTCAATATTTTATCTTTTTAAGTGCTTAAGAAAAAAAAAGATTTTTTTGTAAAAAGCAAGAAGGTAGTGCACCTCAATGAAAAAGAAAAGCAGAGAATCTTCTGATGGGCCAAAATGTGAACAAAAGGCAAAAAGAAAATAACAATTACCTACAACCTAACACATGGAATCTCACAAGTCTCTTTCCAAGGTTCTTGTGGCTAATGAGAAACACTGAAGCCAGAATTAGAGGTGCACATGATCACAGGACAGGTGGGGCTCCCTGCAATTCATGACCACAGGGGTAACCTTAGAACCCAGAGGAAAATACCAAACAAGCAAACCATCTGCTTTTGACGTGCGAGCCAAGGCCCTTCTGTTTATCACATCTGCTCAGCACAACAGCTGGCTACTAACGGTCACCTACTAAGGGTCTCTGCCACTCAGAAAAAAACCCTGTCTCAACTGAGCTTGCAGTTTGGATTTATGGCCTAATACCACTGGCTACACCACCAGGAAAGAGCTACCATTGAATAAGCACTGGCTATGTACCCATCTACCGCTCTAGCCCTGCTGGGAGTTTTTGATGTAGGTTCTATGAGCTTATTTTTAATTCATTTTCACATTTCAAATCAACAAATTATTCACTACAGAACTTAGGCTCTACAAAATATATAACTAGATCAGAAAATTCCACATGGGACTGGCCACCTGGGAAGAGTCTACCGAAGCCAGCCACCACTGTGAACCACAACCAAATTCTGGAATGCACGTCAAGGCTAACAAAAATTACCTTCCTTTGTTATAGTCACGTCTTTAAAATAAAAAATTATACACTTCTGGTTAATTCATTAGACTTGATTCCAAATGACACTCTGGCTCCAAAAAAATCAAACCCAATCTCAAAGGACCAATGTTTCCTCAGAAAATAGTCCAAATAATGTGCTACATGCTCTGAAAATAATCCCCAAGGGGGAGTTCTAGAAACATCTGACACAGGCTCAAAAGAATAACTTAGACCTTTCCAGGTGAACGCTGAGGAAGAGGGGCACAGGGAGAAGGGACACTCGGTTGGATGTTTTTTTAAATTATCAGCCACACTCCTCTCTGTCCGAGTGAACCTGAGAGGATGCCGTGAAAGGCGTTAGAACCCAAGCTCTAGAACAGAGGCCAAGGCTCTAGAGTCAGAGTGCTGGGGTCTGAGTCCCAGCATCACCCTTACGTGAGCGAGTCATTTTCTCCTCTGGGCCTCAGGCTATTCCTCTGTGAAATGGGGGGTGATGCGTTAGTACCTGCTCCAGTGAGCTGCTGTGAGGATGAAATGAATGTAAAGGTCTTAGTGTCCAGAACGCAGGAGGTTCTCATTTCACTTCCAAACAGCTTGATCCCGCTAATCACTAACTTTGGGATTCTGGAAAACTCACTTTTCAGTTTTCTCTCCTATAAAATGGCATGGTAAATGTTAATTCCCTTTTCTTCCTTCCCTCACCCTACACCTTATATAGTTCTATAAGTCAACAACAGATATATTTTCAGCACTTCCAGTCTCTAAAACACACACTTCTTAACCGTCAACTTTTTATACAGGTCAGAGAAAACAAAAAACTGTTCTCAAAGTTAAGAGATTTAGTGGCACTATCTACATGCAGTTGTGTTAGTATATATGACCACTGCTGGGGTCACAGAACGACAAGTAAAGTCTTTGGCTACACCTGAGACCTCTGAACCAGGAAAGCACTTTGGGGAAGTGCTCCAAAGCACGGCCTGGGTTCAAGTCTTGCTCTTTCACTCTATGACCTCAGACATGGGACCACACCTCTCAAAAACCCAGTTTCCCTATTCTAAAAAGAAAAACTATATACCTACCTGACTGGACAGCTGTGACTATTAAATGTGTATACAGCAAGCACTCAGCACAATGTCTGGCACATCGGTAGTACCTATTAGTATTGTATGACATGCGCACAGACTCTAAGCTACGTTAATCCAGAACTGACGCCTTATATTTTTAGAAAGTCATCTCACAGGCACGCACAGTAAGGGAAACAGTAAGTCCTCATCAGAGAAGTGCCGAGAACCAACGTAGCCAACACATACCGGCCCGGGCGACGTGCGGGGCCCCACGCGCTGGAATGCGTGCCCCGTGGCCTGCCACTTGTAGCCCCGCCTGAGCTCGCTGCCCAGCCACTCCTGCAAGGCTGCCAGCTGGGGCAGGCAAGGCAAGGCCCTGCGCATGTCCAAAGCTGGCGGGCAGGCGTGGACAACAGGCCCTGGACACAGGCTGCAGGTGTGTGAGCCAAGAGAGCGGGCGTCCGAGCCCTGACCCTAACAGTCACACTCATGCGGCGATGGCCTCAGCCCGGGCAAGTTAAACCAGGGAGAAAGCAAGGTGCCACATGAGACTGCAAAGGAAGGGGGGCCTGGGAGAGTAAGGGGGTCATGGCTGCAACAGAGGGCAGCTTCCACGGGCCAGGAAATGACTGATAAAAATGACACTCCTCACCAACTGTCCAGAACTTGCTCCCTAACTTACAGAAGAAAGTAACTGTCACAGAACTGCAGTTAGCTGGCAAGCTGTAGGTATTATCTTCAAAATCAAATCGAGGCCGGACCCAGGGATCTTGACTCTTGCTTTGAGACTCTTCCCAGCAAGCCATGGTGCCTGGAATGAAGTATTCATTCCACAGGACCCTTCATTTCACAGATGGAGAAACTGAGGCCCAGAATGGAGAAGTCCCACAGCAGGTTAAAGGTAGCACCAGGACTAGACCCAAACACTGGCAGAGCTTCCCAAATGCCACCCCCCACAGGAGAGCTCCTAACGGGGCTTCAGTGTGGAAGTGAGGACACCGGGTTTTCACAACAGACACCTGCATTTACACAGACCCCACAAAGACTCTGAATGGCTCTGGTGGGCATTTGTTTTTATTTCAGCATATTATGGGGGTACAAATGTTTAGGTTACGTATATTGCCTTGTCCCCCGCCCCTAGTCAGAGCTTCAAGCGTGTCCATCTCCCAGATGGTGTGTACCATACTCATTATGTGTGTATATACCCATCCCCTCTTCCTCCTCCCATCTGCCCAATGCCCGATAAATGTTATTCTTATATGTGCACTTAGGTGTTGATCAGTGAAACCAATTTGCTGGTGAGTACATGTGGTGCTTGTTTTTCCATTCTTGGGATACTTCACTTAGTAGAATGGGTTCTAGCTCTATCCAGGAAAATACAAGAGGTGCTATATCACCATTGTTTCTTATAGCTGAATAGTACCCCATGGTATACATATACCACTTTTTATTAATCCACTTATGTATTGATGGGCACTTGGGTTGTTTCCACATCTTTGCAATTGTGAATTGTGCTGCTATAAACATTCGAGTGCAGGTGTCTTTTTTTATAGAATGTCTTTTGTTCTTTTGGGTAGATGCCCAGTAGTGGGATTGCTGGATCAAATGGTAGATCTACTTGTATCTCTTTAAGGTATCTCCATATTGCTTTCCACGGAGGTTGCACTAGTTTGCAGTCCCTCTGGTGGGCATTTTTAAAGATCCCTTCAGAGAAAATGGCAAAACTATCTTTGAGGCAAAATAACCCTAGTAGTTATTCTACAGTCTACTGAGGACAACTTAAACCACATACTTTATAACAATTAAACAGAAAATACCTGAAGTAACGTTGACCAGCGGACTAACTTCGGGCTTAAAGAAAAAATGAGGGAGAAAAAAACATCTCAAACCTGCATCTGCTCCAGTAACCCGGTCAAGGTCTGCAGCCAGGTCATGGTTTGAATGTACTGCTCCGTGTTCATGATTTTGAGCTCAGATCTCAACTCCGGGATAATCGCACCAGTCCTCCAGCCATGCTTTAGGGTCAAATCCTGATTGCAAAGATCACACAAAGTCACCATTAGTCTCAACAGAATCTACACCGGTTCATTGCTTTTCCCAGACACAAGAGGCATTCATTTAATGACTTTTTAGATTGTAATGGTTAGTTATTAACCAAGCTGACTTCAATGAATTATATTTAATTAAAACCAGTCTGGCCTCAGGTTTTGACCATTTTACCCCAAGAAAGTTTCTATTCTGGAAATAACTGCTGTGACTCACAAACCCCTGCAGAAACACAGGGTCTGGAATCATTAACCATGATCTGTGAAAAAACAATGAGGTCAGGGGCAGAAAGAGGTTCAGCCTAAATACTAGCCAAGGTCTTCATTCATTCGATTCACCCACAGACCTCTGTGCCAAGTGCTCTGGGTTATGGTGCACCATGGAATCTCAGACTTGGAATGATCATACGACATAAGCATGCATGATCACATTTTCCATTCCAAATATTGTAACCCCATGATGTGACAACAGACCAGAATATCTAGTATCAGTTCTGTCCTGGAAAATCTAAGATAAATGGTCATCATACTAGATGGTCATTCATTGTCTCATTTGACAAATATTTATCATCAAGCACTACAATTTGCCAGGCCTTGTTCTACATACTGAGGATAAAGTAATGGACAAAAACTGACAAAGCCCTACCCGGATGGAAAATATAGACAACAAATAAGCAAGTGAATGCACGATGGCAGGTGGTGAGACATACAATAGACAAAAATCAAACAGAGTAAGGAAGAAGGAATGGGGGTAGGGGGTTACCATTTTATCTGGGGTGGTTAGGAAGACCAGACTAAGACAGGGGCATGTGAGCAGAGATCTGAAGGGAAGGAGGGTGAAAGTATGTAAATATGTGTGAGCAGAAAGACTGTGGCTAAAAGAACAGCAAGTGCAAAGGCCCTGGGGCAGGAATATGCTGTGGGGCAGGGACAAGTCTGAACCTTGAGCAGTGCAGTAGAGGGGCAGAGGCAGGAGATCCCTTTAGAGAGGTGGGCTGGGGAAGGAAAAATCAAGCAGGAAACTTATAGGAACTCAGGCTTTTACTCTGAGGGAGAAAGGAAGGCTTTAGAGTTTTAAGGAAAGAAGTAGTATCTGGTTTACAATTTTAAAGATTCTATCAGGCTAGTCACCTAAAACTAGAAACCTAAGCCCTATGTAAGGATGTCTACCTTCTTCACTGGTTCAATTTCTTTTTGCCTTTCAGTATTTCTCTTTCTCCTATAACACATGAAAATCTACAGCACATTCTTTTAAATATTCCCAACAGTGGCAAACTTTCAAGTAGATTTTATTTATGTTTTTTATGCATTGATAAAAGGAAAAGGAAAAAATATGGTGTTTACTTCTTATTTAAATGGAAAGATTATTCTGATGAACTCTGAGTAGATTACTAATTTCTATTATTTCCCAAAAATAATTGATCTTTCTCATGACTATTATTCATCCTGTTCTGTAAAAAATGAGACATAAAAAAATGTGGCCTACTCCTAGTTTTTATGAAAGCATCAAAATGACCTTAAACAAAAGAAAAATCCCTTAATACATGAGACTAACGTGTCTGTCCCGCAGCAAAGAAAAAGGAAAAAAAGGCTCCTCACCGCCAGGTCACTATATATATGGTCACCAAAATACAACACTTTGGATCCTCTCCAACCAGTAAGCTTCAAAAACTCATATAAATTACCCTGCAATAAGAGAAAAATATAGATATTGTATCATATGACAGATAGAGACCTGTATAACCCACAGTCCAAAACGTCTATTTTTTTTAAACTTTAAAAAATTATTTTGGTTTATAACTTATTTTAACTATCAAAATATAAAGATAAAAGTATCTTCATGGGAAATCTTCCAGGCCTTTCTTCTACATCAAATGTACTTTTCAGGAAGCAGTCACAGTATATACACCTCTTTGTAACTACCTTTTTATACTACTAAATATGCTGTGACCATCTTTCCATGTTGGTCTTAATCTGCCAGGTAATTACAGTAGCTAAGAAGTACTATGATCCATTTTACCAATCCCTGGTGTTGGACACTCATGTTATCTATTTTGTAAGTAACTTCATGATAAACATTTTTGTAGCAGAGTTTTATTGGCTACATCTTAACTTTTTTAGGCTAGCTTGCTAAAAGTGGAATGGCTATATCAAAGCTAATTTTTCAAGGCCTAGAAAATATACTTATTGCCAAATTCACCAAGAATGGATCAGTATTAATTTAAAAAACTAACTTCAGTAACATAATAATGGTCAGCAATTCAATCATTCATTCAAATATCTGAGATCCTTATACAATACCAAAATATATTAAAACTATGCATAAAATACATATAGTCAGGAAATAATTACTAACTGAGGAGAATAACATGCCATGATTAAGTGCTCTTTAAAGAGAAATATCCAAGGTTTGTTACCGGCATCTTAAATTTTATATACTATGAAAGTAATGCTTCAAATTTTGTTTTTTAAAACTGTTCAATTTGGAGTCAGTTTAGATATTAGCATATTGAAAATACATTGACCTAAGCCTCAGTTTACCATGAAGTTATCAACAGTCAATTCCCGGGAAAGTACTCAGAACTGTGCCAGGCACAGAGTCAGGCTCAATGAATGGCAGGTATTAGCGTCATTACTGGCCGCAAAGCAAAGCAACAAAAAGGATAAACCGGTCATGAGATACCTGCTTGTAAATCTGGCCTTTCTGCAACTTGTGGATCTTATCCCAGAGTAAGACACCTTTCTCATTCATCTTTCGGAAAGGTCTAACAACAGAAATGGGAAACATTACGACACATGGAGTAGTTAGTACTGGCCGTCTGCTCTATGAAATACTATACAGTTACCCACTGATAACAGGAAGTAGCCCCTCCACAAACCTCAAAAACCACTGAAACCAAAACACCACCACCACCTTCCTGGCCTAGTACAATACACCCCAGTATCGAAAGGTGTCCCCTGAAAAAAAAAATTCCAGAGTTAAATAAATTTGAAAAAACACTATGCAGTACGCATGCCCCTATTTCTAAGTTACTCAAGGCTCTGCACAGCCCTCACTGTAAAGAAACCTTCTTTCACCCAGATTTCTCAAACTTGTTTGTGCAGAAGACCTCCAAGAAAAGCTTTCGGAAATACAACCTCAGTGCAATTATCCAGCTTTATACCTGATATTCAGCCACATGAGATAAAAAACAAATCAGAGGGCCAGGAGCACTACGTTATGATGTTAAAGGGGAAGCAGAGAGAAGGCCTCATTCCTCACCTTAAGGGTGCGAGCCCAAAGGACTCGGGGTTTGCCACAGGTAACAGTAACCGTTACCTTAAAAAAGAAGGTAATTATTTTGCCTGATTGTTTTTCTGATTAGAAAACGATAAACTCACTTATAGAAAATTTGGAAAATGAAGAAAAATTATAAGGAAGAAAGGGAAAGTAACCCATAATTCCAGTACACAGGTATAAATACTTAACATTACAGTACATGTGTTTGAATCTTTATATAAAATCTGTTATCTGTTACCTTTCTCTTTTTTATGAACATAGAGTGAGGATCACTTTGTGTATAGAGATTTATATCCTTTTTCTCTAATATTGTGAGCAATTTCCCATACATGATATACGTAAATATATAGATAACGTAAATATATCTTTTACAGCACTAAAACATGCTCACTGCTTTTTTCCCAGAAACAGCATTTTTCATGGCAGCATAATACCTCCTCATACGGACACTCCGAATTCAACTAGTGATTTCCTCCTGCCGGGCCTTTAGGCTGTTTCTGGCCTCTCGTTATTATGAATAACACAGGATGAATACAGATGGAGGATTATTCAGCTATTATTTTAGGCCTCCAGAACAAAGGCAAAATAGAAGTGTGACCACCCCCTGCCACAAGGAGAAGAGTCTGGAACACTGCCCCTCCACTGTGTACACACCTGACAGAGGAAAGGAGAAAGGGGCCCTTCTCCTACCACACCCCGGAATCTACTAAGAAAACACTTGAGAGCATTTTATATCAAGGACCATAGGGTCCCCCAGTGCCCTGCGCCTTCTTTCTCTGTCCTGAAGTGGAGTGCCTAACTGCTCTGCCACCCTGCCAGCTGCATGTTTCCCCTGCAGGCTTGAACCCACGCTGGGGCCCTAAACACTCCCAGGCACTGATGAGGGTGTTTAGATTGCTGCCCTCAACACCAAAAGAAACTGAGCCAAATCCCTAAACCCTCATATAAACTCCACACCCTGGCCCCTTCACACCCAGGAAGAACATCCCTTTCTCTCGTTGTCTGCCCAAGACACGCTGCAGCCCCCTTGTAAGTTCGTTCCCCTAATAAATGATTCGGGCCGATCACCCTGGAGTTCAGTGCTTCTTTCTTTGGAATCCCAATGGACCCCATCTTGGGACAGTATGGGGAACTCCCTTGTGGGAACTTGCCAGCCACTGCTTTTGGGGTGACTCCAGCCACAGCTACATCTGGATGAAACAGTGACAACGCAGCATGCCAGTACTTATAGCTATTTTTGATCACACTCTAGCTTTTCCTTCATTCTCTTGAATCCCACCAAGTATTTTTCAGTCGCTGCACACAGTTCCTGGGTTTACCTCTTCTTCCAGGAGTCACTGTGACGCGTGGAAAACTGGAACTTAGCATCATAAGAGGAATTTAATGCATCAACACTAACTGCAGGGCACCACACGCTGGTGCCTTAAATCGCCTAACAGAGAGGAAAAGGCTGCCTGGTTATCCACTACAGAATAGATAAATGTGGGTGAAAGTGTTTCAAAAATAGGCATTATATGAGTTATTTTTAGAAGCCTCATGCACTAATTCTCAACACTATGGACATTTTGGGGGGAACAATTCTTGGGGAACAGGTCTGTCCCACACATTAAAAGATATTTCAGCATCCCTGCCTCCACTCTCTAAATACTAACAGCAACCCCAATTCCTGTTATGACCCAGAACTTCTCCAGTTCCCCATTTCCCAAGGCTACTGTGGCAGGAAGATATTATATAAGACATGACAGAGATTTTCTCCACCTGATGCAAAACCTATGTTGCAGAGAAGTTTTGCAAAATCCAATTGCAATTTTAAATGCACCAATTAGAGCTCTATTTAAAGAGATGCCCACCAGGCAGTTTGTTGTTACTGTTGTTTTCTTAAGCTTCACAATGCATCTGCATCTACAGACCTAATTTACCATATGATATTAAGTTTGGATTTTGCATCGCTGTCAATCATTTTCTTAAGGCCTGACGCATAGGTCTGAAGCAGCCCAACTTGAATTGAGAACCACTTCAATGCGTGCAAGATGTCTGCTATGTAGTCATCTCACCCTCCTTACAATTACTTGCTAGAAGGGTTAAAAATCTAAAGCTATAATCTCAGATGCTTATGATCTTGCAACTGAATTTTGCAAAGACACACTACATATGTATTCAAGGCAGCAAAGGAATAAAATCTAGTCTCTTAGAAAGAAAGTCACTTACCTCCGCTTATCATTAAAGAAGTTTGGCTTCTCAGCCTGAACGATGACCACATCAAACAGGTCCCTCCAGTCTTTCCCAACAATATAACTCATCCCTTTGTCCCTAGGACAAGAAGTCAGCCAGGTCAGTCTAACATTAAAGGGATTAACTATTTTTGCATCTTTTTCTTTCCAATTTCCAACTGCGAAAATAAATGGAATATAAGAAATGAGCTCGAAGCTAACAATGAAACACAAAACAACTTACACAAAGCTACTGGGGCTATTGGTGATGAGAAACATCTTCTTGCCATGATCAGCCAGTTTGGCCAACACTGCACGGGTCTGCTCAGCGTAGCAGATGTACTTTTCTAAGAGCAAGAGAAAAATTCACACACACATTCAGCATGAAATCAGTCAATCTGCAAGCACCTACTAAATGGGGCATATGGACCCAGCACTGTCCTAGGCACAGTGGGAGAATACAAGTCATAAGGGAGCTTGGTTCAGGGCAGTACAGGGGTACCCAGTCCATTAGTAACAAAGACCCTGCCTCCTCGGTCTACCTAGAAATAACTAAGTGGGCTGCTGCTGCCGGCTCCTCCACTTTTAAGTCAGAACTATGTCAAGTTCGGGGACAAAGACAATATCTGAGATGCCAGGATTGAAGGACCCTACACAGCACTCAGCAGAGAGGCACGCAGCCCCTGCCGGCACCTGGAATGCAAAGTAAAACGCCTGCGTGGCCGCACAAAGGCCAAATCAATCTTCATGACACTCTCGAGCACATACCAATATCTGCTTCGATTGCTCTGTACATGATTCCTTTGATGTGGACGTCTCGAATTGAATCCTGTTAAAAGATACATTTTTCATCAGTAAAAGTGTAACTGAGATAGCCTGAGTAACAGTACAAGTAAAATGGCAGTCGTGATAACTTCTGTCTTTAGAAATCTGACGATCCAGGCACTCAACAAAATCTAAATTCTGGTCTAGTTATCATAGGCGGCCCCTCAGGCAAAGCGAAGATTTCCATAGTGATAGTGGCCGTTGCCAATGCACTTTTCAAAAGGGTCACTTGGAAGAGGTAACTTGTGTGAACAATTCTGAGTAAAGTCCCTGAGGATAAACAGTAATTTATATGCAGTATTGTGAACAAATGATGCCAGGTCATCTGGACAGAGGGAGTGATTGCTCTTCTCCTCTTTGCACCGAGCTCCCTCCCTAGACCCCAACGGTAGGTTCTGTAACCTGGAATGAGAGGCAGAGACAAACAGGTAACAGGTTCCTCCTTCTCTCTTTGGTATCACCAATAGGCAAGGAACTGTCAATCAGACTGTAGCTCAGACAGAGACATAGTCCAACTGGCAGTGGTCCAACTGGCAGGCATGGGAATGTGGAGGGGAGGAGGAGGAGGAGGAGGAGATGATTAACCCTTTGTAGGCTCAGAGGTGTGGCAGCTTGATGCTTGGTGGGTATCAAGCAGAGTACCACTTGCAGGTGGCAGGGCACAGGGTCTCTCCTGGGAGGAGAGGCATATGGAAACTGTCTAGAGCCAGTGGCAAGAGACTGGGCTGCAGGCAAAACTGTGCCTAGGCTTTAGACTATTGGTGGGAGATTTCTGTCAAGAGTGGGCACTTCTGTATTGTAATTTCAACCCCAATTACCTTTCAGCACAGGCCTGTTTCAATTTCACACCAGCAAGCAGAAGGCAGTGGTTAAATGCAAGATGGACTAACTGGCTTAAAATCAAGACTCTGCTACTTACTAGTTGTGTGACTCCGGGCAAGTTACTTAACCTCTCTGTGCCTCAATTTCTTTCTCTATAAAATGGGATGATAATAATAGTACCTACCTCAAGGTGTTATTGTGACTACCGTATTTCCCCGAAAATAAGACAGGGTCTTATATTTATTTTTCCTCAAGAAGACACCCTAGGGCTTATTTTCAGGGGATGTGTTATTTTTTTTTAAGTACGGTACAACAATCTACATTTATTCAAATATATTTAAGTCATCTTCTTCTGGAACATCATCATAACTCTCCAAACCCCGAATTCCATCCTGAATTTCTTATGACTCTATTTCCTTTAGAACCATTGGCCCCAATCTCTCATGTCGAGCAATAGAGCCCTCATGGGGTAGATGAGAAGGGCTGCTCGTCTTCTTTACCGCTCGGTGATGAAATGCACGGGTTGTGCAGATACGCTGCGTAGCCACGCCCATCACTAGGTCTTATTTTTGGGGTAGGGCTTATATTGGCAAATGCTTAGAAATCCTGCTAGGGCTTATTTTATGGGTAGGTCTTATTTTTGGGGAAACACGGTATTTGGTGAGTTACCATGCAAGAACAGTGCCTGGGACCTAGTAAACTCTACATAAGTGTTGCTATTGGTGTAGTAATACTTATAGTAAAAACTGAACTTTCAAATAAACATCTTGCCTCATGAATGCAAAGTGTTGCTACAAGTGATTCTTAAAGATTTTTAAAGAGGAAGTATCTGTTAACAAAAAGAACAGAAGCCAAATATTTACATTTAGTTCAGATAATACCAGACTGATGCTGAGAAACTATAATTCTCCTTTATCTTCCTAAAACCCAGGATTTGGGACAGTCAAAATTTAAAATTAGTGAATAAACATATAATAAAAATATTGTAGTATATAAACATATATCTTTCTAAAATATAAATATTTTAAATATATATTACATATAAGTATATATTTATAAGTATGTTATTATAAATATATATAAATACCTTAAAGATAACTTTTAGTATTGAAAAGTTCATATACCTTAAAGAATGTATACAAACACATGTCAATATAAATATAAATATAAATATATAAATACAAATAATGTGTATAGGATGTCCTTAATGTTTTTGATAGGTTTTTAGAAACTGCGACTTTAAGTGAAATGATTTTCTTCCCCTCATCCACATTATAACAAAACGGTGTTGCAGAAAACAACATTGTCCCAGGACCTGCTGTATGTGGTTTCACTTAAAGTCACAGTTACCGAGAACCTACAGACATTAAGGACTTGCTGTGTGTGTGCATATAAATGTTTCCATCTGTCCCTGTCCCCCTCAGACAGATTCTCACATGGCTTCTGCAGGGCCTCAGAGAGCCACATGGAACCTTTGTGGGCAAGAGAGAAAGGTATCCCCTCTGGAAAACTTCAGCCTGGGGCATGAACATCATCTCTTCTCGTGAGGAAGGGACACCCCACGCCGGCCCCCCTCCTCTCTTTGGCCAGGTGCAGAAAGGATTAAAAACCCAGCTTTCTCATCAGAAAAAATTAGAAACCTGGGCAGCAGTGTGAGTACCACCTTGTTTTAACAAAAAACTTGACTGATTTCCAATTCTCCTGATGTAACAACATCTTTCTTACAATTTCCACGGTTAAACCGCAAATAGAGAGCCCAGCTAAGAGACTATTTAAAGCACCTAACCTAGAAAGGAGGCTAATGGCTCAGTTACTTCCCCTGAAAAGCTGAAAGGAACGCAGCCCTGCAATCTCACTGTGGACACGACCTTGACGTCTTTGTACAGGTGGACGGGCTCATAGTCGATGTTGTTCTTCAGGAAGTACTCGTTCACACAGGACAGCAGGGTCATCTCGGGCAGGGAGAAGATGTCCATGAACTGCTTCATGGTGTTTCCGTGAGAACTCTGCGGACAGAGGAGGAGGTGCTTTAGAAACGGGGCCCGCGCCAGCAGCAGAGCCACCTGCAACAAAGTGCTAGGGACAAGGAAGACTTCTTAGAAGTCAGAGGGCCTGTGGTCATCAACATTTAGAGGCCTCTCCATTGAAAAAGGAAAGTTCTAAGAAAAAAGTAAAATGTTCCCCTTGTTCCTGATGTCTCGCCCTAAGCATGACTACGATGTCCACGGAAACGCCCTGATTCCCAAGAGTCTGACCGCCCTGCCCTCCCATGCTCTCATGTGCTCGTCCAGCTTCGAGTTCATGTTCTTTCAGGAAACACAGAGGAAAGCTGGAAAACAGATTATTGCCCATGTGGCAGCATACAAAGCCACTTAACTCTCCTGACTGGAGCACGCCCTTGCAGTCCCTATTTAAGCTTAAAAAATAGCCTTTCTCTGAATGCTTGCAATTTATGCTCCTCGACTTACGATGGGATTGTATCCTGATAAACTCATCATAAGTCAAAAGTGTATTTATATGTCTAACCTACCAAACATCATCGCTTAGCCAAGCCTACCTTAGACATGCTCAGAACACTTACATTAGCCTACAGTTGAGCAAACACATCTAACACAAAGCCTGTTTTATAATAATGTGTTGACTATCTCATGTCACTTACTGAATACTGTCATTGACATCGAAACTGCATTGGTTTCACACCATTATAAAGTCAAAAAATTGCTAAGTAGAACCATCGTAAGTTAGGGACTGTCTGTACTAAGTTTACTGCCTGACGGGGCACCTTCCATTTCATTGGGACAAGGCGAACAAATGAGTGCCTCTCATAAGACAAGCAGCGAAAAATCTGAGAGCAAAGAGAACCACAAAAGTTAGAAAAGCAGAGGTTTCCCTTCAGGCAAAAAGGGTTGCTCCGTGGCCATCAGTCTCTGGCATTCTGCAGCCATGGCTCAGGGGAAGTGACACCTGCCATACTGACAGCCCCTGGTCCTTGCTGAGCCCCATTCCGGCAAGCGGGGACACTCCTGGACGGTGGTGGCAAACGGGGCTGGGTACAAGGGAGGTGGAAAGAGCCTCCACCAGGCAGGTAGGGAGGAAGGGCTTAAGAAAGGAGAATCATAACATACTAGCCTCTCTCAAACACAATCTCAAATTTCCCTGTCCCTTCCATGCGCGCAGGAGGTGAGACTAGCAGTTCGAGCTCCTGTATCTCCGAGGCCGTGTTTCAAGAAGGAGAAAGACGAGCTGCTCTAAATAAAGTGCTTCTTGTTACCTTTCCGTAAAAGTCGCTCATCTGTTCCAAGGGCACGTGGGACCCCTCGTACATGTCAATGACTTCTTCGTCAGGGACAACACTGAGGCCTCTGGAAAAATCAGACGGTTTTGTTAGGGAGCTCAGCTGGAGAGACCAGTGATTTTCAGACCTCTGTCCACTGCTGGGATTTTATAACTGAGGTGCCAGGCATTGCTGTCACCATGAGGCAAACGTGCCACAAGTAAATGCTACAAATAACAGGCAAGACCCTACTACTATTACCACTATTACTGTTCTGTTGGTAACAAGAGCAAGAATGAGAGTAGTTAATGCTACATGGCATCTGCTATATGCCAGATGTGAATCACACCTAGTCATTCACTTACTTCTCAGCAATCCTAGAAGGAAGGCACAAATAGTCTTCCCATTTTCCAGCTAACTGAGGCACAGAAAGGTCATGTACCTTGTCAAAGTCACCAAAGTAGAAAGTAGTGGGTCAGGATCAGAATCCAGGATTTCTGGCTCTAGGGCCCAGGCTCTTAAACCACTAAGGCACAAGGCTCCCTGATGACTTGCTTTGGGGCCACTTTTCAAGTGATTTTAATACATTACGACAGAGAAAGGCTATTTTTGTCTCCATCAACAGCCTGCTGCCCCCCAATACTCTCCCGAGACAGGTGCTGAGGGTGGAATGTCACACACGTGGCTCAGTGGACTAAACCCCGTGACATGAGGCAGGAAGCCCAATGACACTACCATCTTGGACAGCGAATGACCCCAAATGCTTTGTGACACTGAAGGCCCATTTCTTCATCTATAAAACACCAAAGTAACATCCACCATCTGTCTGCCTCTGGGATTTGCAATGAATCCAGCCCCTCCACATGCAGCAAAAAAAAAAAAGAATTTTGGGGTCAGTGTCCAGGGTTTCAGCCCAGCCTCTACCATCAGCCATGTGAGCAGGTGCTTTCACCTGCTCACCTGGACTCGCCCACCCCAGAGGGTGATGAGGGGACACATCTGCTCTGCCACCCCCCTGTAGAAGACAGAGCACTTGAGAAATAGGCACCAATGAAACGGGTTGCTTAGCATACAAAACCACAGGGCCCATGTTAAAATATGTATGCAATGTAGTTTATGTCTTGGTATGTAATGTTAATGAAAATACCACTTCAACCTCTTTCCTCCTATCTCCATCCCCCATATTACTTCTAAAAGTATCTAGTACATTCAGTAACATTTTGCCTCTGATCTTGATTAAGTTGCTACAACTACTGGCCTTTGAAAACAAAAGCAGCACTGTACTCCCCTTATCTTTCTTCCAGAAATCAGATAAGCCACTGGCACTAAACCAGATCATTCCAGGCAGTGACCTTGGGAGCAGCTCTCGCTGTGTAGCAACGGGCAGGCGTCCACACTGCCAAGGCTCTAACGCTCGGAGAGATGATATAAAAAGTGGGGAGATTCTGCCGGGTGAGAGATATTTCCCTGCCTGACAGTCAGGCCCAAGGCCTTTGGAAGCCACTGCTGCCACCATTCAGGCTGCAATTTTAAGGGCCAGGCAACCAAACGTCAGCTCAGAAGAAGTGAAGTCGGTCGGCTCCAGGCAGCTGCGTTCCCCAGGAGGCAGCTGCGGCAAATGCAGAGTCAGGCGGAACCGTGACGGGCACGGGCGGATGGCAGACTGCTGTGCCACCTCCGAACACTGCCTGAACCAGCACTGCAATCAAACTGAAAGCCCCTTTCTCCAGCCCTGTGCGGGTTATGAGAAACCGAGAGGTTAGGAGCACAGATGAACAAGCCTGCCCGGGGTTCAAATCCCAGCTCCCATAATTATGAGGGGTATCACCTTGACAAGTAGTTTACCCTCTTTGAGTCTCAACGTTTTCATCCTGAAAGCAGGGAATATCAAGGGTGCCTACTTCCTGATGTCACTGAGAGGATTAAAGGAGCCATGACACACAGCACGCTGGTTTACAGTAAGTGCCGTCAATTCCGTGGGTGGGACTGTGATGGAAACGCTCCCAGCCTTTCTGGGGTAGAACCCGACACCTGCAGTTCTCAGGAACAAGCGAGGTGGAGGCTGACACCTTCTTCCCGCCCTTCTCTCATTCATGACGCTTTCTGGGGGGGAAGAGAAGTGACATTTCTGCGTGCCCATAAAACTCCGGGCACTGTTCCAAGCATGCTTCATCTTCCCAACAGGCTGCCCTCGGGCTGGCACTGCAGCCGTGGCTGTTTTACAGGGGAGAGAAGCAAAGCTTTCGGGGGAGCCAGAACTTGCTCAAGACCACACACGTGTGAGCAGCAGGGCTGGGGTTTGCACCCAGGAAGCGGGTGGGACACACGCTCGCTCTGGGGCTCAGCTCGCCACACCCACGCCGAGCACTGATGCCACAGTGAACTCCCACAACCGAACTCTGAACCTCCTTCCCCCCAAACGCCTCGGCGGGCTCCTCCGGCCATACTCCTCACCCAAGGGACACTTTCATAAATAAGCAGAAGAAAGAAGATGATAAGGAGTCCTAAGGATGGTGTGGACCACAGGAGAGGAGAGGCAGAGCCCTTCAGGTTGACAGGGTGAGAGGAGGACTCACCACCAGGTGGCCGTGAAGGGTGGGTGGCATTTCAAGAAGCAGAGAGCAGGGAAAACTGCGTCATGGTGGAAGGATGCCGGCGGGAGCAAGTGCCAAGTGTGAGAAAGGAGAACTCAGAGGGAAAGAATCCATGTGTTCTTTTCGCCTGCCCGGTGTCTATTCCCCCTTCATCATCCTGGTTCAGGACCAAGCACGTGACCCATTCCGATGAGAGTCAGTCCTGGGACTCTGGCTGAATCATAGAGAAGCAAAGCTCCTATGTCCTGTCAACCCGGTGCTGGGGGGACGAAAGCCTGATATTGCCAGGGGTCCCCACACAGAGAGGCCTGCCTGAGAATGAGCCACACGAGAGAGGAAGACAGCCAGAAGAAAGGAAGAGATCCGACAATCATCATTTGGCCCCTGGAGCCAGCCACTCCTGCAATGAGCGCTGTCCCTGGGCTGTACAAATGTAAGCCAATATTGTGTTCTTGATTAAGCCAGTTTGAGCTGGGCTTCAGTCACTTGCAACCAAGAGTCTTAACCATTCCAATATGTAAAGGAGCTGTGTATGGAAGAAGAGGAAGCTGCAGGTTTAGAGTAGGTTGACAAAAATCTCAAACCTCAGCCTAAGCCTAAAGCTTAGACTTCATTCAGCAGACAGTAGCAAGCCATCCAGGGTTTCAAAGGCAGGAGGGAAGTTGGAGGTAATGATTTAGGGGAATTAGCCTACCAACAATGTCCAGGATGGGCTGCACTGCAGAAGACTCCAAGAGCCCAGGGGAGAAGGGAGAAGTGTCTAAACCAGAGGCTGATGGTAGAAAGAAATGCAGGGACAGAACCAAAAGATCTGGTGAGGATTTCCATAAACACAAATAACCTTGCCTTCCTTATCCCTTCCCCCACCGCCACTGCTAGAATGATTTGGGGCAAACATTGGGAGCTGTTAGTAAGGAGTGAACAAGGGAATTGTGAAAGTTGTCAGAACCAAAGTGGAGTCACTAATATTAAGAAAACCCTGACAAACAGAGCCAAGAAAGGCCAGGAAGAGCAGGTTCTCACACTTTTATGCCTTATAAAAACTATCACAAAAGATTGCAAAACTACAAGCTTGCACAAAGGCCATCACAATCTTACACCAAAAATACTTCTGCAAGGACATCCGTCCAGCAACTGCCTGTTCAACCTCGGACTGGCATCAGCCTTGTTACTGATCTTTGTAGCGAAGGATAATTATTGCAAAAAAAATTACGTAATCCTCATTTTTTCCTTTAAAAACCTTTGTCTTCCTTTACCTCCCTGAATACACACATAGTTTACTGTGGCATGTGTATTCCCATTGCGATGCTCTATTCCCAAATAAATATCTTTTCTTTTAGAGAGCCTTTGTGTGCTATTTATATTGACTGAATGAATGCATAAATGAATGAATGAGTGTCCATTTAAGTGGTTTAGAGAAGAGGAAATTAAAATTTTGAATATGTTAAGTATAAGAATAACTTTAAACTTAAAAGCAAGTCTCTTGGCAGTGGTATAATCTTTCTGGAAGTCACTTAAGCCATTTTAAAAGCCTTAAAATGAATAAACATATTCACCCAGAAATTTTACTTCTAGAGATTTTTCCTATGAAAATGAGACATGTGCACAAAAACATTCAATTATATTTAATATACCTAAATTACTTACAAAATAAATGGAAAGATTATTTTTAATAGTATAGATTAAAACAGATTCACTATCCCCCCCAAAAAAGATACACTGAGGGACTCCAATTAGCCCTCACCACAGCATAGTGGCCAAGAGCACAGACTCTGGAGCCAGACTGCCCTGGTCCGAACTCTAGCCCAGGGCAATTATTTGCTGTGTGACTTGGGGCAAGTTACTTAACATCTCTAGGACTGATAATAATACCTACTTCATAAGGTTATTTTGAGGATCAAATGAGTGAACTCAAATAAAACCCCTATAACAGTGCCCATCCCATAGCAAGATTCAATATCTGTTAGTCACTGTTTATTATTACTAATATTATCATCATCTCCACCATGTCCTCCTGAAACACCATTAAAACGACAAAGGAAATGAGAGCAAAGATGGCAATGTATAAGACATCTCAACAAGACATAGCAAGACAAATAGGAGATGCAAAGAAGGAAAGAGGAAGCTGACTTAACAACACTTAGAACAGAGGCCTGCAAGTGGACACCAACAAGAACTGATTAACTGCCAGAGATCTCCAGAAAGGCTCAGCACCACAAGGCACCAGGAAACTACTTGAGGATATGCTCCAGCAAAATGAGGAAGTAAAGCCAGAAAGAGGAAGAGATAGAAACTAGGAAACAGAGAAAGTGACAAAGAGAAATCCCAGGATAAGCAACCAAACCAGATCAGAACAGGAGGGGGATAGTCAATTTAAAAAAAAAGTAACATAGATTATTGAAAACATTTGAATTATTGGAAAAAAAATACATGATGACATTTGTGATGGAACGTGTGGAAACAATCAGAGATACCCACCCAGAAAACTAAACAAACAAAAAATGAAATACTATTAAATCTAAGAAAAACCAAACACTATACAAGAAGAAAATAATCACCTAGCTTAAGAGTGAACAAGACAAAAAATGAAGGAATACCAAAGAAGTAAAAGAGCTCTAAAATGAAAACTATAAAATGCTGATGAAAGAATCTGAAGAGGATACACACACAAAAAAATGGAAAAATAGCCTATGTTCATGGAGTGGAAGAATTAATATTGTTAAAATGTCCACAACACCTAAAGCAATTTACAGATTCAATGCAATTCCTATCAAAATGCCAATGACAATCTTCACAGAAATAGAAAAAAACAATCCTAAAGTATACTGAACCACGAAAGACCCCAAAGAGCCAAGGCAATCCTGAGCAAAAAGAACAAAGCTGGAGGCATCGCACGACCTAACTTCAAAATATACTACAAAGCTATAATATCCAAAACAGCCTGGTACTGGTATAAAAACAGACACAAAGACCAATGAAACACAACAGAGAACCCAGAAATAAACCGCATTTACAGCCACTTACAGCCAACTGATTTTCAACAAAGGCACCAAGAATATACATTGGGGAAAGGACAAACTCTTCAATAAATGCTACTAGGAAAAATGGTAACTATATGCAGAAGAATGAAACTAGATCCCTGTCTCTCGCCATATACAAAATCAAATCAAAATGGATTAAAGATTTAAATGTAAGGCCTGAAAGTATGAAACTACTAGAAGAAAACATTGGGGAAAGGCTTCAGGACATTGGTCTGGGCAAAGATTTTTTGGCTAAGATTTTAAAACCACAGTCAAAAAAAGCAAAAATAGACAAGCTAAAAAGCTTCTGCACAGCAAAGGAAACAACAGAGTAAAGAGACAACCCACAGAATGGTGGAAAATACTGGCAAACTATGCATGCAAGAAGTAAGGAACTCAACTTGACAAAACAAACAAACAAACAAATAATAATCCCATTAAAAACTGGGCAAAGGACTTAAATAGACATTCCTCAAAAGAAGACATACAAATGGTCAACATATATATAAAAAAATGCTCAATATCACCAATCACCAGGTAAATGCAAATCCAAACCACAATGAGATATCTCACCCCAGTCACAATGGATATTATCAAAAAGACAAAAAAAATAAAAAATAACAAATGCTGGCCAAGGATGTGGAGAAAAGGGAACTCTTATACATTGTTGGTGGGAATGTAAATTAGTACAGCCACTATGGAAAACAGTATGGAGGTTCCCCATAAAACTAAAAACGGAACTGCCATATGATCCCACTGCCGGGTATATACCCAAAAGAAAGGAAATCAGTATATCAAAGAGAGAGCTGCACTCCCATGTTTATTGCAGCACTATTCACAATAGCCAAGGTATGAAATCAACCTAAGTGTTCATCAATGGATGAATGGATAAGGGAAATGTACGTATATGCATAATAGAATATTATTCAGTCATTAAAAAGAATGAAATCCTGTCATTTACAACAACATGGGTGAACCTAGAGGACATCATGTTAAGTAAAATAAGCCAGACACAGAAAGACAAATATCACATGTTCTCACTTATATGTGAGAGCTAAAAAAAAAAAAAAAGTGGATCTCATGCAGGTAGTGAGCAGAATGGTGGTTACCAGAGTCTGGGAAGGGTGGTAGGGCGGGGGATGAAGAGAGGTTGGTTAATGAGCACAAACATAAAGTTAGATGGAAGGAATAATTTCTAGTGTTTGATAGCACAGTAGGCGACTATAGTTAACAGTAATATATTATATATTTGAAAACAGAGAAGACACGATTTGGAATACTTCCAACACAAAGAAATGATAAATGTTTGTGGTGATGAACAGCCCAATTACCCAGACTTGATCATGACACATTATATGCTTCTATCAAAATATCACATGTACCCCATAAATATGTACAATTATGTATCAATAAAATAAATGTTTTAAAAGAGTGTACAAGACCTCCAGAGTCATAATGTAAACAACAACTGATACAACCACCAAATCCTGAGATCTTAATGGGATGAGAAGAACGAGCGTGAAGATGTCCGGGCAAGAATGGTGAAGCGTGCCAGAAAGCTAGGCCCTCGTCTATCACAGCAGGGACAGTGTCCGGAATTAATAAATTAGAAGAATGAGCACATTATTTAGAATTAGGAAGGGAACAACACCAGAAAAAAATCTAAAGAGCTTAAAGGGTCTGGGTGGGAGGAGAGAGGCTGCTGTCCCCACGACGCCTTTAATACTATTTGATTGTAACTCTATGCATATTTTACTTTGACAAAAAAACAAATAACCATTAATTTTAACAAACAGTTTGTGAGCGAAGACTCTAAGCTAAGATATGCACATTTTTTTAAAGGTTCATAAGCCAGGAACCTAAACACAAATCATACTCCCAAATCCCCTCCCAAATTAGAGAATTAAAAATGGCAAAACCCTCCATTTTAAAAGTGACAAAGATTTCCGGCTTCGTAAAGTACTTCTACTAATTCTAATAAACAGGGGGCAAAGTCTCAATACCCAAACCATCCGACTCCCATGGTGGGACCGAGAACCCTGCTGCCTCACCCCCACGGCCCTCCCCTCCAAGCCGCACCAGGACCCTCCCTCAGCTCCTCAGCCGTCACCTCCAGGAAGCCAGTCCTCCCCCAGAGTCCTCCAGAGACCCCCAGAGTGCTCCCTAACGGTCTGAGCACATTTCCTTCGTCGCCTTTGTCACTGTGGACAACAGCCATTTACTTACAGCTTCCCACCCCCGCTCCAAGCTCCTTGAGGGAGGACATCCTTGTAAGCCAAACCCTCCGCACCCAGCATGACAGCAGGCCTGAAAAAATGCTCTTGGAAGAGTGAGTGGATGAATGAATGACTCCTAGCACACACGCTCCAGCCCTCCTCATCACTGCCAGTCAGTGAGTCCTGAAATCCAAAGCCACTTCGTTATTCTGGGTGAAGTAAATTTATCTCCTTTCACTCTTACCTGTAGACAGTCCCCAGCTGGATATAATGAAAAGCATCAATCTTCATCAATACTGCCTTTAAAAACACAAACATATGCACACGTAAATAACACACAACTTGCATATTAAATGCACAATCCAGGAGTCATCGCGGATCCTATCAACATTAGGTTGCCCTAACAAATAAGCACGCTGTATGTTCCTAAAAGGCTTGCTTGGTAATTAAAGTGCTGTACTGCTCTTTAATGAAATTGCCTACCTACAAAAGCCAAAAAAATATATATGTATATATGACAACTGGCTCCTCCTCAAAACACCAAAAACGACCACTAGAAATAAACAGTACATCCCAAACAGCTAAATGCATTCATGCTTTTCTAACACGTAGTCTCTTCAAAAAGATTTTACCCAAAGATATTTGAATAATTTGGTTCTGCGGCCCTAAATAACATAATTTAAAACTAATTTACCTGTTCAGCAAAGAAAAGCATCAAGAGCGCACTTTATTTTCAAACACCATCACGCTGTAGGAAAACCATGAGAAGGAAACTCACCCGATGTACATCGTAATGAAGCCCGCGGATTGCAAAGCTGGGGTCGTACTCGTACTTCCTGATTTCCACAGGATACTGAGAGAGAAGAAAGGAACCGGTTTCAGCCAACAACATACTAAGTTCAGGATCGTGTCCTTATCTGGCCCTTGGACACAGGCCGAGGCAGCTGACGCACTCTGGTGGGAAGGTGGGCTCAGAAGGACAGACCACAGCTTGTCCCTCTGCTTCGAGCCCAAGCACCTCCTGGCAACCACGCCGGCCACAGAGCCTCCAACCTGCCCCCAGCACAGCTGGTCCACCCAATGACAGGCTGGGGCTCATCCCCTTCTCCCTCAACTGCTCGCATCTTAACTCTCCTCTCCCAGCCCCCACCCCTTCCCTTGGTCCCTAGACCCCTAGACCCCTGAGACCCCAGCAACATATCTGCTCCTCCCTTGAACCATCACTCCTTCTTCTTGTTATTAAGGCTGCTAAGGAGGTCCTCCTCTATTACTAGAAGCACGACTTTTCCCAAACACATTGCCAACCATCCATTCAGCTCTTTTTTGAGCACCTGAATGCAGGAGTCCCCGATGGCTCCACTACCAACTTTCCTGGAGAGACCCAAGGTGAAAATGTTTTATGAGGGGCCCTCCACATAGCATCCATCACTTTGCTCATCTGGACAGCTGTCAGCCCTCACCCTCTACGACAGCCCCCAGAGCTGTCAGGTTTCTCAGCACCTGGCTCCCAGTTCTCCCCCAAATCTCAGAATTAGAACCCTAGCCACCCAGTTGGCAGCACCGACCTGCAGTTGCCACTTCTGCTGCTACGGCATGGCAGGCCCCGCCATCCTCATTTTACAGAGGGGACATTAAAGATGCCAGATGAAACAATTGGCCAGGGCCACCCAGATGGGGCATGACGGGCACAGAGTCAGGCTCAGACCTTCACACCTGCTCTCCCCACACTCACCGTGCCCTGGAGCACTGGCCTGCAGGATGGAACATCTATTCCTGCATCTAAGGAGGCAATATCACCAGGATCCCCAATGATGATGTAAACTGCTTGTGTAAAAACCCAGACGACTACTGAGATACCCTGGAAACCTCCCTGCTCGGCTGTGCTGCTAACTTTTCATGGCCAGGGTCCCATTTGTGCAAGAACGTTTCCTGGGACTACCAGGTTGACCCGAATGCAGCAAGTTCTCAAGTCAAGCTGCACAAAGCACTGACTCAAATGTCACAATTGGGCTCATTTATCTACCACCTGCCATGCGTGCCAAGAAATCACCGAACTGATATTATCACTTATGGGCGTTTCCAAGAATTCTGAACACTGTGTACGGTCCTGCATTTTTACTGACATGCTTGACACAGCTGCCATGGAACCCAGCGCCTGGAACCACAGTTCTGCTTACTGAATATCGGCCAAGGGACTTCAGCAGCTCTGCAATCTCCTTTTAAACTCAGGAGTGATGAATGAGTAAGAGGACAGATGGGAAAGACATTTAAAATGTCACTGAGACAGGTGTCTTGACTGAGCATTTGCTATGTGCCATACGCTAGACACTTTCTACGGTTCCACTTTATTTCTCTCCATACCAACATGAAGGAGACAGGGCATCTCATGCCAGTTTTCCTGTTGAATAATCTGAAGATCAGAGTCAAGGAATTTGCCCGGGGTCATACAGCTGGAGAGCGGTCAGGTCAGTATTTGAACCCAGGTCTGTGTCACGTCCAAGTCCCCGCCCCGCAACCACCACACAATGCATTCTGAACCAACTCTGAGCCACCATGCTGGACACTCGTCACCCCCCCAACCCCCCAGGGACAGCAGCACCTGCCACCGCAGAAGGGCTCGGTAAGTTTGCTGAAAGGGTTCATGGTTAGGAGGGGAGCACTATCTTAGCTGAGAGCCAGAGCACGGATAAGAGTATGTACACTGCAGAGACGTCTGGCATTTCTTTCTTTGAACAAGGTTTATCTGGGTTCCCCAGAAGGGCACGGCCCCGCACACACGATCCCCCACCTTTCACTCCCACTGTTTTTCTTGGAGAGCCACCCCGAGAGATATGCAACGTTTATCAAATGGTCCAAAGATTATAGTAAATGACCTTGAGAACTGGCAGAAGCGGCTGAAAGAGACAAGACAATTTCATAACGAAGAACATGGCTCCGACTGAGAGACCAGGCGTCCCACCACGTGCTAGCTGAGTGACCCTAGGCTAGGTCCTCTGTCTCTCAGAGCCTTGGTTTTCTCATCTACAAAGTAAAGATAACGAGAGTCCTACCCTTTTGAAAGTGCAGATGATTACATCCAAAAATGCACGTGGGGAGTGAGGGCAGTGCCTGGCACAGAGCAAGTGCTCAGTAAAACTGAGCTGCTTCACTGGCTTGAGAACCAGCAGGCCTGGGGTTTAGGAGCCACTCTACTGGCCTCTGCTACTCTCCTACAGGACTCTAGGCAAGTCGCCTCCAAGGCCTCTTCCTTCATCTGCGAAATGAAATGGGGGATGAGGGTGATTTCTGTGCACCTGCCCCAAACTGTAATTTCCCCACACAACCAGCAAGTCACAGACACCCTCACGCGGGGCCACTTGCCAGCATGCTCACATACGCACACCCGAGGCACCTCTGGGAACAACTGTCACCGGTAATGTCCAGCCCAGGAAGCCAGAGCTGCTCACACCAGCCAGGCGGTTACGTTCCTCCCCCACAGTTTAGGGCTGGATTTTCAAGACTCTTTTTTTGGATTTTCAGGACTCTTAACAGTGTAGAAACTTTTTCACCACCCAGAAAAACAAGACTCATCCATTGTGAGGCATCATAAAAATAACTGGTATCCCTAAAACCAATAAGAAATATAAAAGATAAAAGACCTTTATTGGGGATTTTTATTAAAATTCTAACTTAGGCTCAGTCGGGTTTCCTTCAGTGCCTGGATTTGCTTCAGTCCCTGGGACAATCTGGGCAGGCTACTATGTGCTGATAAACAAAGAGCAAAGTGTCCCCCTGAAAATGCTACAGAAATGTCCCTATAGCTTCAAGCAAAGTTAATACCAAAATGCAGCAGAGAACCTAGGAATCCTCGTGTGTGTGTAATTCCTACAGTCCTGCGGCTGGGCCACGTGCCTCATTCCCGGGCAATTACAAAATCTCTGGATACAGCTGGTAACCTTACAACACTGCCCGAGCCTTCCTGAGATCCTATAAATACATCCATTTTCCAGAGGTCTCGGTTGATATTTAAAGTAGCCTAAATTAAGAGTTTACTGAGAGGCAGGGCAGAAGAACATGAAAACAAAGCTCTCCGAAAGCCACACAAACACGAAGCTAGAGAAGAATGACTTCATCAGAGTGCAGGCCCTGCACGAAGCACAACTGTCTCACTTCCCTGCGGAATTCGTGGATGCGAATGTCAAGTGCTTATTGGGCCTGCACTTTTTGCCGGGGGCTGGGAATACGGCAGTGGACAAAACTGACAAAGTCTCCGTCCCTGAGAAGTTTCCTCTCTACCGCAGGGAGCCAGACCACAAACACATAACACACACGCAGAGTATAATGCCTCAGAGCGCACGTTCTATGAAGAAAATGCAGTATGAGGGTTCGCAAATCTAAAAAAAAGAGAAAACAAGGAGCAAACCTCAGGCTGTCTGGGGCAGGAGGGGTGTTCCAAGGCAGAGGAAACAGCAAGTGCCAAGACAAAAGCGGAAAGGTGTTCGGCGGTTCAAGGAGCAGCAGGGAGGCCGGTGCGGCCAGAGCAGCCAGCAAGGCAGGTAGGAGGAGGCTGGAGGGGACGCTGGGGCCTGAGACACAGCACAGACCCTTGCTATGACGGATGAACACCATACTCATCTCTGCAGTCTTCCTCCCCAAAACCCATAACCCCGTCTACTCGTGAGGAAAATGCACACAGTATCCTACTAATACTCTCCAAAGCTGTCAAGGTCATCAAAAACAAGAAAAGTCAGGGACTTTTAAAGGCACTGTTAAAGCCAAGAGGTGCCTACGGAGACAGGACAAGCGAATGTAATGTGGTGTCCTGGATGGGAACCTGGAGCAGAAAAGGGACATTAGGTAAAAACTAAAAGTATATGAATAAAGTATGGACTTGAGCTAATAACAACGGACTAATTTTTTCTTTCTTCTTTTTCTTTAATTTTTTTTTTTTTTTTTTTTGAGACGGGGTCTCACTCTGTCACCCAGGCTGGAATATAGTGGCACAATCATAGCTCAGTGCAACCTGAACTCTTGGGCTCAAGCATGCACCCACCATGCCTGGCTAAGTTTTTTATTTTTTGTAGAGATGGCGTCTCGCTATGCTGCCCAGGCTGGTCACCCAACTCCCTGGCCTCAAGCAACCCTCCCAGCTCAGCCTCCCAAAGTGCTGGAATTACAAGCGTGAGCCACTACACCTGGCCAATACTGGTTATTCAGCTGTGACAAATGTACCGCAGTAATGTAAAATGTTAACATTAGGGGGATTTATATAGGCGCTCTTTGCAACTTTTCTATAAGCCTAAAACTAAAAATTTAAGAAAGAGAGAGGGCGCACAGCATTTGCTGAGAGATCAGATGTGGGATACAGAGTGTAAGGGCTCACAGCTGATGGTACCCTTGGGATCTGAACAACCAGGTGATCGTCAGTGCCAACTAATGAGAAGAGAAATTCAAATAAAGGTGTGAAACTGGGAGCCAAAATCGAGAGCTCTTCTACCAGTCCTTTTCTGTTCCTTGGTGGACACAGGAAATGAAAATATAGATCCAGTTATTACCCAATTTTTTTTATTTCCATTTTTGTAAAAAAAATTATTCTTATAAAAAAGGGTAATTACGAAGGAACTGGAACTTTTACATTTGCTTTTTGGAAAGATGCTAAATAGCAAATTTACTGTTCTATTACTGTGTGTCTCAAAAGCAGATGTCTTTCCATCTCTACAAGTACATAAAGTACATTCAGTCTCAGCCGGAAAAAATGGCACTGAACACAGTGCATCTTGGAAGAATTATTTTGTTAAATCAGAGCAAGAGAAAAAATCTGCATAAGCATAATTGACACTACTAATATGCCTGATATAATTAGTATTATAATATTTCTTTTATCAAAGCAACAAATAGACGTAATGAGAAGGAAATTTCAAAAATCTTAAATCTAGATGCTTTTCTAATCATAATGATTGCACCTTTTATTTTATCCATTTTATCTCTCTTCCCCCAAATTTCATAAGTTTTTTATGTTCGTAAATGTTTTACTTTCATGAATATTTTATTTTCATCTGAACAAAAAACCCATAGGATGGAGAGGTGTTAACCCTATAAGAGGCAACAGGGAATACAGGAGAGCACACAAGTCCCTTGGAAACAGGCAGATGTGAGCTGAAATCCTGGTTCTGCCTCCCACTGGCCTGTGGCCTTGATCTAGTAGCATAACTCTATGAGCCTCAGTTTCCTCAACCGTAAAACAGGGATGGCATATATGTATGGAGTTGTCGTGCAGGTTAAAAGTAACAACGTTAGAATATAACTAACATTTATTGAGTGTTTTCTATATGCCAGGCACTTTACATATTAATATATTAACTCATTTAGTTATCACAATAACACTATAAAAAAAAGCACTATTACTATGTCCGTTTTACAAAGGAGAAAACTAAGGCCCAGAGAAATCAGTTGAGTTGATCAAGATTATACAGGAAATAAGTGGTGAAGGCCGGGATTTAAGTTCCAGCAGTCAGGCTTAGAACCTGTGCTTCCAGCACCTAGCAGGTAATCAATAAGCAGCGCTGTCAGGATCATGACCTGCTTTCTATAAGTGGCATCAAAGTCACAGAAAAACACTGCAGCTGACCTGGGACTAGAATGCCAGCACCGATGCAACACCCCTTCAGCTCTATGTCCCAGCATCTCCCCCACAGGGGCAGTGAAGAGACAGCTTGGGGTAGCAGATGGGAAGCAAGGCAGAAGCACCTCGTTCTTCATCTGCCTGCATCTCACGATCCCCGGAAAGGACCACAGTTTGGGGGGAGCGGGGAGAAGAGAGCCTCTTGAGCAAATGAGGACCTGCTGCTGGATGACACGTGGCTGGGGCTTTATCTCTGGTAAAGGGGCCATGACTAAGGAAAGCTGGCTGTTGGCTTAGTGGCAGAAGGGAAGGTTCTTTTTGGCAAATGCCATTTCTGCATGTTAAATAAGGACAAAAGAAGTTGCTTAGATCCACTGATAACCAAAAACTGAGGGGGATCAGAAAATACATACTGGATCAAATGGTCAGGATCCAAAACTAATGGAAACTTTGGCTATATTAACAGAAGTATGATATCCAGAACCAGGGAGGTGATGGTCTCCCTCTATTCCATGCTGACTCAGGCCCCACCTGTGGTAACACCTTCAGTTCAAGGCCTCCCACTTGGGAGGGACAAACCAGGGCACACACAAAGGAGGGTGACCAGGATGATGAAAAGAAAAGAGACAAATGAGAATGGTTAAAACAGCTAATAATGATCAGCCTGGGAAAAGAGAAGACTTGGAGGGTATGACGGGCTGGTCTACACACCAGCCCATTCTATGTCTGGCACACAGACAGTCAGGAATAAAACATTGGTTTGCATGATGTGCATTTCTAGGTTACTCAGACTCACCCACCCCAGCCCACCTTTGCCAGCAAACTCCTTCATGAGGAGGCTGAAATATCACTTCTTACTTGTTTCCCCAGTTCCCTCAGGCAGAGAGTCATTCCAACCACCCTCTGCGCATCCTTAGCTCTCTGTTTGGGTGTCTATAGAGGCCTCCACCAGGAGGCTTCATGATTTATCCCCCCACATGACCGACTCCCCAACGAGGCTGCTGGTTCTCCGCGGGCAATGCCTGTCTCCCACTCACCTTCCTTCCTCCTCCCTGCTTTTACCGCAGGGCTTGGCACAGACGAGGCACTTACTAAAGGCTTAAGGAATGGAGGAAGGAAGAAAAGAGACCAGTGGTGAAAACTATATGAAGGCAGAACTGTTCAACCCACGGAAGAACTTCCCAGAAGCCAGAACGGCCTCCTGGGGTAAGGTGCTCCTGTCCGAGATGGAGATTCGAGCTGTAGTTCTCAGGCTGCTCTGGGGGTTCTCAAAGGACACTAATCACAGGACCTCTGAGGTTGCTTTTCATCCTGACACCTAAAATATGTACCTCAACCAGACCAGAGAAAAGAACACCAGCGTTGAGTATTTTCTTTTTGTCCTTCATCGTTAAAAGCTCTCGGTCTTACTGTGCCTCACTAGACATTCAAATATTCTTTACTCTTAGCAATTCAAACCAGTATTGAGGGTAAAACATTGCCTATCATTTGAGCAATTTCTCCTAACCACAATTCAATAGGCTGCCATTTTGTCAAGCTCTGGGAGAAAAAAAAAAAAAAACTATCTTCCAGACAAGAGTCATTTGAAAATTTAGAATGGAACAAAATCTACTCATTCATTCAGCAACAATTTACTAACCGACTTCTCTGTGCCAGGCATGGGGCCACATCAGCTGGAGGTTGTTCTAAGAGGAAAGTGGGAGGGAGGAGACTGAATGGTCCCTGTGATCTTACCCGGTGTTCATTGATGAGAAGGTCCCGGGCAGCATTAAATATCAGCGTGTGGAGGTGCTTTGAATAAAACACCAAGGTGTAATCGTAATCGAAGCCGTAGATTTCAATGTCTGACAGGCTCATTTCATTGTTTGAGAAAATGGCATCTGGATTCAACAAGTTGCTCATAATTGAAGGAACTAATTCTGGAAGGAAAGAAAAAAAAATACATTATGCCACATAATAAATAAGGGTTAGTATGATTTCTAAAAAGAAATGAATAAACTAGAATGTAAGAGTGATTTGCTTCACCTTGAAAATATGCTGAGTAAAAGAACCCAACCACAAAGGACCACATGTGCCATGATTCCATTTATATGAAAAGTACAGAAATGACAAAGTCATAGAGACAGAAAGTAGATTTGTGGATGCCTAGGACTGGGGGGTTGGGGTAAGTGGGAAGTGACTGCTAATAGATATAGAATGTTTTTTTGGGAGGGGTGATAGAAATATCCTAAAATTGTGGTGATAGTGATGGTTGAACACCTCTTGTGAATATACTAAAAACCATTGCATGAGGAGACTTTAAATGGGTGAATTGTATGGTGTATAAATTATATCCTAATAAAACTGTTACTGAAAAAGAATATTTAGGCCGGGCGTGGTGATTCACACCTGTAATCCTAGCACTTTGGGAGGCAGAGGCGGGAGGATCTCTTGAGACCAGGAGTTTGAGACCAGCCTGAGCAACACATGGCAAGACCCTGCCTCTACCAAAAACTAAAACATTAGCTGGGTGTGATGGTAGTCCTAGCTGCTAAGGAGGCTGAGATGGGAGGACCGCTTGAGCTCAGGAGTTTGAGCTTACAGAGAGCTATGATTGTGCCACTGCACCCAGCCTAGGCAACAAAGCAAGATCTTGTCTCTAAAAAAACAAAAAAATTAAAAAGAGCAAAAAGAAAAGAAAATCCAGTCAAGATTCACCAACACTTCCATTTCTTCATTAGTTGCTTTTGCCAAAATCAATGAGACAATAACCGTGGCTTTTATTTTTCTTTTGCAAATAAGACAGATCTGAAGATGGTAAATAGACAATAATATTTTGTAAAACTTGGAGGCAGGTAGTTTACAAGAGCTGGTCTTGAGGAAGAGGAGAAGCTTCAGTATCTAATACCAAAAATCTTCTGGCCTTATGTGATCAATGGGCCACTGCGAAGGATGCTATTTTCTGCATATGACCACACGGGCTTGTCCATATGATGTCAGTAAGGCGGGATCGCTTACACAGTGACCAAAAGCTCCACTTTCACAAATGACCTTTCCAAGGGAGGTTCTAACAGCCTGTTTAATGAGAAGTTTATATTTGGAAGTGGTGTTGGCGAGAAAGTCTATCTCCCCTTCTATTACTTGAGAAGACGACGTGAAGCCCTCAAGGAGAAACTGCTATGATGGAAAATCACAACGACCAGCACATCTCCAAAAGCTGCACGGAATTCCCCTGCTGCTGTGAGCGCCCGCAGCACATTTATCACATGAACAGCATCGCCTGAAAGCGTGGATGTTTGTCATCTTCAAAATAAACACGACGAGCAGCATCACAGGCTTAAAGGATCTCAGCTCCCTGTGCAGCCATCACATAAAAAAGTTAAGAGCAAACATGAATAATGACAAGACAAATGAAAAGAACCAACCAGACACAAAAAGAGAGACAGTCTGTCTAAACTTTAGACTCTAAAGTATAAATTGAATTCCCCCTGACTAATTCATCAGTTATGCATTTTCACAAAGCAGAAACAAGAGCATAAATCGGTACAAATTTAGAAAGTGAATTCCTTTTGTCCATAATGGATGATGACAGCAACCCTATACAGTCAGGACAAAGGAATGGGGAGACAGCCCTGATGCTTGGCCCAAGCTCTGACCAGAACTGGGCTCCGATTCGCCCCTCCCCCCCCCCGTTGGACACTGTGCACCTTGCATCAGACAGCATGGCTCGCTGGGGACCCCCGGCACACTCAGCACCTTCCAGCTTTTCATCTGCTAGTCCCACAGAGCACTGGCAAGTGCGGTGAACAACGCATAGGGAAAACTTATCAGCTTTTTGTTTTGGTTTGGGTTTTTGTGGTTTCAAATGTGGTAAAATACACCTAAAATTTACCATCTTAACCATTTTTAAGTATACAATTCAGTGGCATTAAGTACACTCTCCTTGTTGTGCTATCATCACCACCACCCGTCTCCGGAACTCTTTTAATCTTGCAAAACTGAAACTCCATACCCACTAAACAATTCATCCCCCTTCTCCAGCAACCGCCGTTCTGCATTCTGTCTCTGTGAACGCGACTAGTCTCTGTACCTCACAGAAGTGGAGTCATACAGTCTTTCTGCGTAATGTCCTCAAAGTGCAAGTGTCAATATCTCCTTCCTTTTTAAGGCTTAATAACATTCCATCATATGGATATAGCACCTTTTGTTCACCCATTCATCCATCAATAGGCCCTTGGGTCGCTTCCCCCTTTTGGCTGTTGTGAGTAATGCTGCTTTGAGCATGCTATGCAAATATCTGCTCAAGTCCCTGCTTTCAAGCCTTCTGAATATATACCCAGAAGTGGAATTGCTCAATGATGTGGTGATTCTATTTTTA
>VBSM01003169.1:21801570-21833983 GCA_008086735.1 Cheirogaleus medius
CTCAAAAAAACAAAAAACAAACAAACAAAAAAAAACACCATGTAAGAATACCATTCCTTGCCTAAATTTTATCTTTACTACTCAGAGAGAGAGAACATGAAAGATGGCAGAACTTCATTCTGGTATAGAAGTCAGACATTGTCCAACTCTTCCAGAAAACATATTTAAACTATGTAACGATCTGAGCTTGGGAGGTGAAGTTTTTGCCAAGCACTTTGGCTCCTTTAAAGTTCAGGAAAAGTGACTAACTCTCCCCACACAGAAGCCTTGACCCTGGCAGGGCCAGCACTGTCTGTCCCAGAGCAGTGTGTGGAGACAGTGCCCAGCAGAAACCCATGGCCTGAGTCGTGTCAAGGGACAGTCCTATGTTTTCAGAAAGGAGCTGTGACTATCAATTAGCCCCTGGGCACACAGCACTGGAGGCCTCTATGAGTTTACTGAACTCATTACTGCTCTCAGCATCATCCCAGGAACCATCGGATAAGGACAGGAGGTGTAAGCAATGGGTTCGTCAAATGGAGGTTCCATCGGCTGCCTGGGGTACGTGATGGTCGTGGGCACTAGTTGTCTGTGCCTGCCCAGTGTGGCTGTGCCATCTCATGTTCACTCCCATCCAGCTGGTCCCTCTTTCCAGGCACAGGGGAAGGATTACAATCCTCCCCCAATTCCCTACCCCCAGCTCTGGTCACCTCTAGCCAATAGACCTTGGGCAGCCAGAGTGGGGCACACCACTCCCTTCTCTGTGGACACGTGTGTCTATCCCACAAGATAAAGAAGCCTGGAAGGCTAAACTGCCACATGGAGCTGACTGCCCTGGAGAGTTGCCAAAGTCCCCAGCAGATTTTGCATGAGTCAGAAATAAACTTTGGTTATAGCTGTCTGTCTGTAGTAAGTTTTGAAATTGTAATTTAGGTGTTGCTTGTCACTGCAGCAAAATCCAGCCTAACCTGACTAATACACCTGCAATTCCTCTAATACCCTGAATTTCTTTGAGAAACTGCCACTCCCCAACATGTAGACTGTCTGGTTTCTAGGGGTTCTACTCCTGACTCGAGGGGGAGGCCATGTAACCCAAGCCTGGCCTAAAAGAGCACCTGAATTCCCTTACCAACACTGATAAGTTTGGGGCAGACTAAGCCGCCTTTCAGCCAATCATAATCACATTTTCCCTGAAGCCAGAGTGAACCAATGAGTCCAATCAAGTCAATTTGGGGATTTGCAAAGAAGAGGCGCTTTTTCCTTCCAAACTTGGACTTAAGAGGATATAAATCCAGAGATGTGAGAGGCCACTATGAGGAACCTGAAAAAGATGCCAATGGGGAAGAGAGGAAGGTCAAGAGACAGAGAGAAACCACCCAAAAACATCATCAGAACTCCTAGATCAAGTTAACACCTGGAGCTAGTACTATCTCTGAATTTTTTACTCACGTGAGCTCATAAAATTTCTTCTTTTTAAATTATTTTTGCTTAAATTAAATCAGTTTGAATTAGATTTTCTATGGCTTGCAGCCAGAGGAGTCCTAACTGAAAGTTCAATTTAAGGATATTTAGACGCTCAAAATTCTAACTACAAATTTTAACTTATAACCTGGCATCAAAGGCATTCCCCATTTATATCTTAACCTATCTTTCTAATCTTAAATTTTCCTTCACACACCCTATTTTCAACAAGATGGGTGATCCACTACTCTGTGTTCTCCAGCATCTACTATAGTTGAGTTAAATCTGCCTGGAATATTCTTTGTCTAACATTTGTGCATAAACACTCATCAGTATATGGAAAGAATGCCAAGAAAGATTTTTCTTAGGCCGGGTGCGGTGGCTCACACTTGTAATCCTAGCTCTCTGGGAGGCCAAGGCAGGTGGATCACTCAAGGTCAGGAGTTCGAAGCCAGCCTGAGCAAGAGGGAGACCCCGTCTCTACTAAAAATAGAAACAAATTAATTGGCCAACTAAAAATATATAGAAAAAATTTAGCCGGGCATGGTGGCGCATGCCTGTAGTCCCAGCTACTTGGGAGGCCGAGGCAGAAGGATCACTTGAGCCCAGGAGTTTGAGGTTGCTGTGAGCTAGGCTGACGCCACGGCACTCTAGCCCGGGCAATAGAGTGAGACTCTGTCTCAAAAAAAAAAAAAAAAAAAGATTTTTTTTCATATTATGCTGCAAAACAAACACCACCTGAATCAAAGAGTTAATATTTTTTAAACATTAAAAAGGAAGAAGACATATTAAACAGCTATTAAATAGATATTTAAGACATATTAAACAGCATATTAAATAGATCACTATTTCATCTCTGAATAAAACATAACTTTCCAAATATAAAATAAAAAAGCAACAGAATAAATCATGAAGAAACGTACTGACAGATTTACAATAAAAAAAATTTTTAATATCTGTATACCCAAAAATATCAAAAACAATAACTTGGAGGGAGGGGTATATTAAACAAAAAAAAAATTTAAAGACAAACAGCAAAGGACTAATATCCTTAATATAAAAAATCCATACAAGAGGAAATTATATAGCTAACAAACATAAATGTTCAACCATTCTAATTATCAAAAAAAGCAAATTAAAGCAATTAAACACAGTTAATAGTAGCTCTCTCTGAAAGGCAGAATTACAAATGGCTCTTCTGTCTATTTCATTCACATGTTTTTCTATAATAAGCATGTGTTACTTGGCTAAGAAATAAAAGTAAGGCGTCATTTTCCTCCTGTCAGATTGCAGCAGTGTTTTTGTTACTAGTGCTATTTGTGTGTTGTTTTGGGGTATTCTATTCTTGCTTTATTTGTAATGACAGAACCCAGAGCTAAGGCTGGTGCTGGGACCCAGGCAGCCTTGCTCCTGGCTGTTTAATTATAAATCAGCACAAGCTTTCTGGAAAGCAGCTTGGCAATAAGTATCAGGAGTCTTTTTTTTTTTTTTTTTTAATATTCATACCCTTTGACCCAGTAATTCTCTTTCAAGGAACTATGCTAAGGAAATATTCAGAGATGTGGATAAAGATTTATATACAAAGATTTTGTTACAGTGATATTCATCAAGCAAAAACTAGGGAAAACAAGCTCCATTTAGAGGCCCAAACATACATTTCAGATATTTGAACCCAGGAACCAAAATGTGTTAACAAGAATGGGATCAAATGAGAAGCTGAAAGACACCTGAAAATCCTTAAAGTTCAATTTTATTGACAATGCAAACCACAATCCCAGAGACATTAAGGTAGCATTTTTCTTTAGTCAGTTGGTCATGATTTTCCCTTTTGGTATACGCACTAGATTTCAAGCTGTTTTCCCTAGGAAAAGAATATACAGACCTGAAGTCCTAAAGAAGAAATGGAAGGGGGGGGGGAAATTTCCTTGAGAATTTTAAAGGTTACAAAAAACAGGGAGAAAGCCCCCATTTACCACCAAGCTTTCTGAGAATCTCCCCAGTGCTCAATGGACCAAGTTCTTCCAGTGGGCAATAATTATGTGCATTTATTATGTACCAGCCACTACACGAAGCAATGTGCATGGTCCCCGTTTAATATGAGGCACTAGTTATCATGACCATTTTATAGAGGAAGAAAATGAAAATGAGGTGATATTCACAGCTCAAAGTCACATTTCTTTGTAATCCATTTCTAAGTTTCTAAACAAACAAATGTTATAGCAGAGTTATTTGTTTTTCCCTAATTTGACCAAATCTCAACTTATATTTCATAATATTCATGTAGTTCATGAATTCTCACAAATATCCCAAGTATTTTATGAATTATTTCGTATTTATTTAACATTACTTGAAGTTATCTTTTAGAAGTTCACATGTAGATTGAAAACAGCAAGGCTTCAAAATTTCTTTTAAAAGTATACATAGAGATTGGAAACATTTTTAAAAGTATAGGTACTTTTTGTTTCTAAATTGAGGCAGTACTTATTAATATTTTTCTAATAATAATAGAAAAATACACTATAAGTAAACTCAAAGACCCACCCAAATTTGAAACATTTAAACTTCATATCTGTAATTACCAGTGAAGAGAACAAGAAAAAGACAATCCTACTTTAGGTAATTTTCTCTTAGCAACTTTCACCATGTGCAACCCAGGCTAGACACAGGCAGTACAGTTGGTTCTGCTATTAATGGGTGTCTGAAAAATGTGGATTTGATCTAAATGACATGTTAGGAGACAATTAGACCAAAATGCAATTTCACATTTGTTTATGTTTTGGTACGTTATGTTTAGTGCCAACAAATGTTATTTGATATGGTTGTGTCCACTGAATATCCATTCTGCTAATAATTAGTTACAGTAAGAGAAACAGAGTTGAGTAGAAAGTGTGACTTCGAAGGCCAAGGTTCAGATACAGACAATGTATAAGAGTGTGATACTATTAGACCTTAGAGATTTAAATACAACTATTTTTAGCCAGAAATTGTTTTCTCCAGTATCTCTAATAACCACTGGGTTTTCAGTCATTTTTACTTCTGAAAATAGTCCAATGATAGATACTGATACAAAACAAAGTGTCCAAGAAGTTATCCTTTTCACAATGAAGGTGAACATTATGGGGTTATCTACCTAGCACACCGCAACCTTTATATAAGAAATGATGCTTCCCCATCTCTGAACAACAAATTCCAGGTTCTTCCAGGACCTGCCCCTCCAGCTGCAGCTGCTGGTCCACGTGACTCACACTGGGCCACTCCTAGGGCCCTACCTCCTGGGGTGGGTACAAGCCTTGAGCTAAACCAGAGTCCTTCCCTTACTTACCTGTCTTTATAGCTTTATTGAGCTGCAAATGAGGTACAATAAATCTCACAAAAAATATACAGTTCAATGAGGTTAACATATACTGTAGAGACATCTGTGAAGCTACCGTCACCATAAAGATAATGAGCAAATCTAACACTCCCAAACACTTCCTCACACCCCTTTAAATTCCAGCCCACCCTCCCTCCACCCTTGCCCATAACACTGCTGATCTGGTCAGATTCAATCGCATTTTCTAGAATTTGATATAAATGGGATCATACAGCACGCAGCATTTTTGTAAACTGGGTTTCCTCCTTACTAGACTTATAGGAATTTTCAATAAGCACTTACCACACCTACTATGTGCCAGGTACTGCACAGGGCACCGTACACAGGTTATCAAAACAGAGCAACATCACGGGCTGTGGGGGAGACCGACAAATATCACGCTGTTCCCAGGAGGAGACAGAGTGGTCTCCTTAACAAAGGGCTGGGCGTGCAAAGGGTAAGAGACAATTCAACAAGTATTTTTATTACATCTAATAATCTAAAAAGAAACTTTCATTTTTACATTAGTTTACATATTTTGCATCGTCTCCAGGGAAAAGCAATCCGTGACAAATACAATTACTCATCTGACTAATTAATAATGCACATGACATTTATACTACTCCCACCAAAAGTTAAAATTACACCTCTTATTACCTTGTATTATCATCTGTAATTCTGACGACTACATAGAAATTCATCACACTTCCTAAAGTTCCAAAAATAAAACTACATACAACTACACTTGACATAAAACTACATATAGTCATGGTTTAATGACAGCCTAATCTTAAGATAAGTCATTTAGGCCAGGTGCTGTGGCTCACACCTGTAATCCTAGCACTCTGGGAGCTCAGGAATTCAAGATCAGACTGAGCAAGAGCGATACCCCTGTCTCTACAAAAAAATAGGAAAAAAAAGTTAGCCAGGTGTGGTGGTGCATGCCTATAATCCCAGCTACTAGGGAGGCTGAGGCAGGAGGATCGCTTAAGCCCTGCAGTCCCCAACCCCGGGCATAGGAACGGTACTGGTCCACAGCCTGTTAGGAACCAGGCCACACAGCAGGAGGTGAGCAGAGGGCCAGCAAGCCAAGCTTTATCTGTATTTACAGCCATTCCCCATCACTCACCTCACCACATAAGCTCCACCTCCTGTGAGATCAGCAGCAGCATTAGATTCTACTGTAAACTGCGCATGCGAAGGATCTAGGTTGCACGCTCCTTGTGAGAATCTAATGCCTGATGATCTGAGGTAGAGCTGAGGTGGTGAGTGGCTACAAATACAGATTATCATTAGCAGAGAGGTTTCATTGCACAATAAATGTAATGCACTTGAATCATCCCAAAACCATTCCTGCCCCAGCAACAGAAAAATTATCTTCCATGAAACCGGTCCCTGGTGCCAAAAAGGTTGGGGACCACTGCTTGAGCCCAGGAGTCTGAGGTTGCAGTGAGCTATGATGATCCCACTGCACTCTAACTGGGGCAACAGAGTGAGACTGTCTCCAAAAAAAAAAAAAAAAAGATAAAGTCATATAATAAAAAGCAAACATAATTGCTCAAAAGTACATTGAGCTCTAACAGAAAAACTTCTTAGAAAAAGAAAATTGAGCCATATCAAAAGACCAAATACTAAGCATTATCAAGAATTTTTCATTAGAGTACAGAGGAAATAGAAAAGGAATAAATACCAATGCTTTCCATATGCCATGCATTGGACACTTCTCATTTATCATCTCCATTAACGTCACAAGAACCTCATGTGGTAATTATTGCCATCCCCGATTTGCAGATGAGGAAAAGGAGGCTGAGAAGTAAAGTAACTGGCTCAAAGTCCACATCCATTAAACAATACAATGTAGGTAACATGCTTGGCACAGGGCTTGGGACATAGATGCTTCATGAATGTCAGTCCCTTCTTTTTTCTGTTCATCCATTCCACTAATATTTTTCCTAATCAGTAGCTATCAGCATAATCTGGGAAACCTCCCCCCCCCTTGAGGGGATCTTTGAGGTCAAAACTATTCTCATAATAATACTAAGAGGAAGTAGGCAGAATAATGGCTCTCCAAAGACAACCATGTCCTTATCCCTAGAACCTGTAAATATGTTACCTTACTTGGCAAGCGAGAGTTAAGGCTGCAGATGGATTAAGGCTGTTTATCAACTGACTGTAAAATGAGGAGATTATCCAGGATTATCCCAGTGGGCCCAGTATAATCACGATGGTCCTTAAGTATGGAAAAAGAAAGTGGAAGATTCAGTGTCAGAGAGTTGTGATTCGAGAAAGCCTCAGAAAGCCACCGCTGGCTTTGAAAATGGGAGTGTGAGCAATGTGGGAAGCCTCTAGAAACCGGAAAGGGCAAGAAAACATTCTCCTCCAGAGCCTGCAGAAAAGAATGCCATCCTGCCCAAACACTGATTCTAGAACAGGGAGACCTACTTCAGACTTTTGACTTCCAGAACTATAAAGACAAGAAATTGTGTTGTCCCTTTAAGTCACTAGATATGTGGTATTTTGTTGCTGGAACAATAAGACTTTAATACAGATGGGCCTTTTTCACTCTTGTTCTCTCAAAAATGTACAGTGGAGTTTGCCAGAGGCTATGTGATGTCTGTCTGATATTGCAAGAGCCTGAATTCAGAATCAGATCTGAGAATCCATCTGTCTTCTCTATACAGAAATCTGCAAAAATGTGAAACCATAACCTTCTTCTAAACTTCTTTTATTTTAGAAAATATTTTTCATAAAAAGTATGCCACTTATGTTAACAGGTAAGCAGATTATTACTTTAAGTGAATCAATAAATATATATCTTAAAAACCTCTTGGTTTTAATTTCTAATATAGTCACTATCAATATAATCTATACACAAAAACTCTAGGACCTTCAATAATTTTAAGTGTACAAAGGAGCTCTAAGGGCAAAAAGTTTGAAAATTATTACCACAGCTATGTATTAATATTCTGATATTAGTGGTGTTTCTCAAGTAGATTTTCCCGCTCAAATGAGAACAAAAGAAATATTCCAATCTATTTGGAGATTTACATCTCTACATACAAATTAAAATTGTATTCAGGTTTATATATCAATAGCTTATCAATTTACTTAGCATGAAACAGTTCCTCAAAACCCTAGTAAAGTAAAAAAGATAAGTTACTCAAAGTTAAGGGCCAACCCATTAAAGTATCAAAATGTCCTACAAAACCCAGCCTAATCAATCAGCTTCTCTCTGCACTGTCTTAACTATAACATGTAGTAATTAACTTTAAAAACTAAAATAGGCCAAGTGTGGTGGCTCACGCCTGTAATCCTAGCACTCTGGGAGGCAGAGGCAGGTGGATCACTTGAGGTCAGGAGTTCAAGACTAGCCTGAGCAAGACCCCCATCTCTACTGAAAAAATAAAAAAGAAATTAGCTGGACATCTAAAAAAAAATATATATATATATATATTAGCTGGGCATGGTGGCGCATGCCTGTAGTCCCAGCTACTCGAGAAGCTGAGGCAGGAGGATTGCTTGAGCCCAGGAGTTTGAGGTTGCTGTGAGCTAGGCTGATGCCATGGCACTCTAGCCTGGGCAATAGACTGAGACTTTGTCTCAAAAAAAAAAGTAAAATAAAATGCTATCATTTTCTTCTAAGCACTTCTTTATAAAGAAGTTTTTAAAAAAATTTTTTTTCTATTTTCCTTCTCTAAAATATATATTGTCAATATAGGAACAATAAAGTCAGGATTTAGCTGACCACAAACTGAACATGAATTAACCCCACTTTGAACTCTTAAGGTGTTCTAACAGGAGTCCAGTGTGTATCATGCAAGAGCCAGTTGCTTCCCTGCACTTTGAACCGGTTAGACCACAGGTAGCTTCCTGTGGCCAGGAATGAAAGGTTCACTTCAAAGGGATACTGACAAACTAGAGTGAAAACAAAGATGAGCTTCTCAAATGAAGTCAAAGGGATAGTGCGTGATTGCCATCTCCACGTTTAAGCAGCATCATATGGAAGGGGACTCAGAATTACTCTCTGTGACTCAGCCATCCAAAATAAAATGGGCAGCCTTGTGATCACATGACAAACTCAGGAACATGCCAGATGGCCACTCACAAGGGCTATGGAAAAAGGGATTCCTTCTCCCAGCAGAGGACTGGATTCAAGGACCTCCAGAGTCCTCTGCACTTGCCAGTCTAAGGTTTTCCTATTCAAGGCATTTCTTTCCTATCTGAAAATGTGAAAATTACCATGTGGCATGTTTCTTCCTTAAAACCTTTTTACTATTTTTTTATATGGCCACGGCATCATCAACATCATACGCTTAAACAAAAGATGACTTTTAAAGAATGCATTATCCTATTTTTAAGACATAAAGAAAAATAAGAAGGTAATATAAAGAACGCCCACATCCCCACCATCCAGGTGGCAAATAAAACCTTCAGCCCTCACCTGTGTGCTCCACCCTCCCTCAACATAACCACAACCCTGATTTTGGTGCTTAGCACTCTCCTGCATTTCTTTAGACTTTCACCACTTACATGTGCATCCCTACAAGTACTCTATAGTATTTTTATGTGTTTGCAAAATGTCTGCAACTTGCTTTTTTTTTTTTTTTACTTGACGTTTTTCTTGTGAGAGTCCAGATGTTGGTATAAACATGTAGTTCTGGTTCAGGAGTCGACACACATTTTCTATGAAGGGCGGGTTCATAAATATTTGGTGTTGTGCCTACAGTCTTTGCTGCAACTGCCCAGCTCTGATGTCCTAGCACAAAAGGAGCACCTCTCCCCCCAAACGGAAACAATGGGTGTGGCTGTGTTCCGATAAAATTTAACATACAAAAACACATCAGGCTAGAACTGGCCCATGAATTGTAGTTTGTAACCTTTCCTCCAGTTAAAAGTATTTCCTTTTAATACCATCTCAATATCTGTCTGATATTCATAACCTGCCGATTTTCTTTGGTTAGCATTTACCCAAGATATCCTTTCCCACAATCTCAACCTTTCTATATCTTTGTTTTGGTGTGTATCTCTTATAAACAGCATCCAGCTGGACTGTGTTTTTTATATCCGATCTCACGATCTGTCTTTTAGTCTGAGTTTATCATAATTGTTGATATATTTGGAATTATTTCTCCCATCATATTTTATGCTATTTCTTGCATTTTCTCTTTCTTTTACCTTCTCTCCTGGCCCACTTTTAGACTAATTTCCACACTGTCCATATTTGTTTAGATTTTTATTCACACCTCTACCAATTTCTTTGTTCTCCATTTTCACTTGCATCTTAGATTTCCCTTGGAAATCTTTTTTTTTCCCCCTGATAGATATATATCCTTTAGAAATTCATTAAGTGGGTTGTTTTGGTGGTAAGCTCTTGGTTTTTATCAAAAAATGTCTTTACTCTCATTCTTATATGATGATTTAGCTGGGTATACGATTCTAAATGCACATTTTTGTCCCAGCACTTTGAAGTGATTCTACTGTCTTCAAGTTTCCACTATCACTGTTCTAAAGTCTATCGTCTCCCATTCTTTTGTGGTAGTAATAATAACATCGATAATCGCAGCTGATATTTACCTGGAGCTTACTATGTGTCAGGCCCTATGTTAAGAACTCTACATGTATTAACTCATTTACACTTACCAGTCTTAGGAGATAGGTATTATTATTATCCCCCTTTTGAAAGTGAGGCACATAGAGGTCATCTGCCCAAGGTCACATAGCTTCTAAGTAATGAAGTTAGGATTTGAACACAGATATGCTTGTTCCACAGACTCTAGGTCTGAATTTTTAATTTTAAGAATTAAAATTTTAATTTCTAGAATTTCCATTTGGTTCCTTTTAAAATCTGCCTGATTATTTCAATATGATCATAATCCGTGTTCACATTTTCAATATCTTTTATTTCTCCAAAAGTTTTAACACACTGACAGCTACACTAGAGAAAAAAATTTTTTCCTTGGGGCCACGGTATTTTATTACAAAATAGAATAAAAACTTCGAAAACAATCCTTTCTAATTTATTGAAAAATTAATTTTTAATTGTTTTCTATATGTAAGTTATATGCAACTTCAAAAATAGTTCATGCAGCTCCCAAGGTGAAGAGATGTGAGTTACATGTGCTAAGTGAGGCCCCAGGCTCAAAACTAGCATGAGTTAAATACAACTCACATGACAGTTAATGTGTTAAACATTCTCAGACGCCACTAGGTATATTCTTTACCTAATAATTCCAATATCTAAAGTCCTATTCATAGTAATTCTGCTGTCTGCTGATTCTCATTTATGGTGGCTTATCTGTATATTTTTTAATTTGGGGTTGTGAGCTCAGATTTGATTGATATAATCTTGAGTCTCTTGGGAGGCCTGGGTTTAAGGTCTATTCATCCAGGGAAGGTTTGCATTTGCTTCTACCAGGAGTGTCAGGTCACTATCACACATTTTCAGTTAATTTCTCAGCTTGGGATCACCAGACCACACAAGCAGAATAAATTCAAACCCAGACTCACATAAGGACTAGCCTGTGATTACAAGGTCACAGGAGACTTCCACACACTACCCCCAAAACGCATAGAAAAAATATCTAGAGCAAAGGCCAAGACAGACAAGCTTCCCTATTGTCTCCACGCAGGGAAGGAAGCACTTTGTGGCCACCAGATTTATAGGACAGTCTCAGGCAATGTGTATGTGTGTGCCCAAAACCTACTCTTCCCTCCTGGCTGGCACAACCAATTTAAGACCAATAAATACTGCCAGGATAGTAGCACCTTCAGGGCTTGTCACCATTCTGGTTTCAGCTTCCTCTTCATTATTAATCCTTGGGATGTCTCCAATTTCTTAGAGTTCCATTATGAACTCCAAAGAAGGTCCTTTGTATTTTATTTCAGCATGTGAATATTCTGTACAAAAAGATTTTTAGACTACCTATCTAGTCTGCCAGATTGCTGGAAGCCAAAGTCCAAAAGAACTGTTGAAGGATACAAGATATCTGTTTCTACATGTCTTTAATAGTTCAATAAAGGATTGGTTTCCAAACCCAGCCTGTAAAAATACAAATTCCTGGACCCTCCCTCCATACTTTACAAATCAGAATCTCCAGGGTTAGGGCCTCGGAATCTCCATTTCTAAACAAGTTTCCCAGGTGATTCTGATATGCCACCAAGTTTGAAAACTACTAAAAAATTTTTTTTAATTCTACTTGCCTTCAAAGGCTGGCAAAAAGATTATCACGTAATCTCCTTTTTACATTTTATCTCCTTTTACTCCTCTTTACCATACCGGAGATTACACCCTAATGAAAGAGGAAAATGAATTCTAGATTCCAACTAGTGGATCACCCAGCCACCCCTACGGTAGTTACAGAAAACCTTAACACTCAGCAGCAAAAGTCAGGCCCAAAATATATCACTATTCCAGGCAGGCTTCTCAATCTCAGGTACAAATTTAAATCTAGAAAACAGTCCCCATGCTGAGCTCTGCCTCCATAAGCATCCCATCACATCTCAATCCTTCTGCCTTTCTTAAAGGATAACAGAGCAAGTAAATGAGCACTGGGTCACCAAAAGAGATTGAGATGCTCCAGGAACCCCCTGAAATTACACACAAAATAGTCTGTGTATGTGCAAGTAGTATGTGTAATGGGGCAAATGTTTCACAGACATAATACACAGCTTTCTCCAGATTCTCAGAGGGTCCCTGACTCTATTATTCTACATCTCTGTTGCATAGAAAAAGCACATCTGGTTGTACAATTAGCATCTTTCAGTATTAACATACATTCTTGCTAGACGTATTATTAGAACTTCCCAAGTATATGTTTCAGGATCTCAAGATAGAGTTATTACCTCAAAAAAAGAGGCTCCATAGTCAAATTTATTTGAGAAGCACTAAACCTACTTCCTCCCTCTTGGAGATTTACACATTTTAAAGGTTCTAATTCACTAGCTCTGAAAAGCCCAGCTATAAAGAGGCATCTTTAATATATATTTTCTATATTTCTTCAACCACATCTCTCAGAAGATTGTGGAACACAATCTGAGAAATATTGGTCTAATTTTAAAGTTATCTCAAGAGTATCTCTTTAACCCACTACAGTTCCTTGAGGAACTTATGCTTACTGATATTTATTATCTTAATATTGTGATTATTATCCTTGTGTCTTATGCCTATCTTATACATGTTAAACTTACATCATGGTGCTATACACAGTCCTGACTAAATAAAGTACATCATATTTTATTGATTATTAAATGCTCTCCACCCAGAACTTTGAGTAAACCCTTCAACACTCTACAAAAGCTCCTACCACTTTGCACTAATCTCTGAACTTCTTTCTACAACTTAATATATAATAGTTGATAGCCCCAGCCAAGTAGCCAAACATTCTAAGAGACCAGGCTCTGAGATTAATTCTAAAGAAAAAAACAATCCACTAGACTATCCAAATAGAAGGCTGGAGAACCCCTCTTGGAGGAGCAGGAATGCTTCCCTTCTGCACCTAACAGGACAGGCCAAGTATCCAATCAGCACACCTGGGAGGCCAGGGATAGAGTTCAAAGAAGACACACTGCACAACAGAAAGAACAGATCACACAAATATACCCTGCCCTAAAATTAATATCACACAACGAGTTCTCAGAATTCAATTTAGAACAAGGTTTCTTGACCTTGGTACTATTGACATTAGGGGACACGGAATTCTTTGTTATGGAATATTGTTCTGTGCACTGTAGGATGTTCGGCAGCATCTCTGGCCTCTACCCACTAAGACCAACAGCATCTGTCTCCCCCAGCTGAGACAAAAAGGTCCTCAGGTCTCCAGACACTGCCAAACTCCAAACTGCCCCCTCCAACTCCTGCTGAGAACCACTGCTCTAGGGGAAAATTATAGCATCCAACATTTTTGCTAGAGGTTATAAACCAATCATTTCTTTTCTTAAAAATACAAAGAATTTTTCTTTTTTGAGCTGAGTTTGAAACAGCATACATAAACATTATGCTTCCAAAAGTCTCAAGTTAAAAAACAGGTAAGCATTTCAACTGGGGGACATTCTACAAAGTGTGTGACCAGTACCCCTCAAGACTGTCATGGTCATCTAAAAAGAAAAGTCTGAGAAACTGTTAGAGCCTAAAGGAGCCTACGGAGATATGACGACTAAATGTGTACTGTGCTGTCCTGAGTGGCATCCTGGAACAGAAAAGGGACATTAGGTAAAAACTAAGAAAATTTGAGTAAACTATGGATAACGTATCAATATTGACTCAAAAATTGTGACAAATATACCACAGTAATGTGAGAGGTTAACAACAGGGGAGGGGTGTCAGTTTTATAGAAACTGTAAGATGTCCTAGTAAATCTAAAACTAGTCTAAAAAAATTATTTTTTTTAAATGTTTTAATTAAAATGGAAAGAAAAAAGGCAGCTGGGAGAGAAGGGGTAAAACAAAGCATAGAAAGCATCCCTTCCCTGTGCAGATTTCACTCTGGGAGCCCTTAGAAAGGGAAGATACCGGAACAGAGTGTTTGGATTAAGGAAAGAGATCAAATGGCTAGAAAGAAAGAGAGGAAATAAAATTCTTTTGTCCTCTTCCAACTTGGGGAGGAAAAGGGATCTATATTTTTATATGAATATCAGTATTTCTTCTGACCTCTCCTTCCTATAAGACACAGCTCAGGGGTCAGCCTTGGCAAAGGATTTGCTGCATCTCTGAGCAGTTATGTGCTCTGATGGGAGAGCCCCTGGGGCCCACTGTTTATCCCCCGCAAGGTGGACTGTCACTTATCTCTTTGCCAGACTCCCCATCCATGCAACACTGGTCCACTGCTTGGCACAGGCAGGTCCTCAGCCGCTGTGGGCCCCTCCCTGTCGGACTCATTCATCTGTGAATCAGCAGCCTCCAAACCCACAGCGGGGCGCTTAATAAGTGGTTGTTGAATGAACACAAATTAGGCGCTTACATTCATACAGACTTCAGCTAGAGGGGCTAGGAATGGTGCAGCCACAGAATGGGCAAAGAAGGAAAAGTCTGATTAAAGTCCTCACATTTCGGGGTGACAGGGACCATGTGCATCTGTGCTGGGGGCATGAGGAGGAGATAGGGTGCGCCGAATCCTGTGCCTGTGACACTTGAATGCTTACTTACAACACTTTAAAAGACTCAGCCATTATTTAGTGCTGTGGCCTCCTTTCACACAGAGAGAAATCAAAGCCAAAAGGGATTAGGTGACTTGTTCAAGGCCACACAGCTAGTGATGGCACTGCTCTAAGCAGGAGGAGATCCAGATCCAAGAGCTAAATAACCGACCTCCATCTTTTACTAAGTATGTGTCTAAGAGTGACAGTTATTTAATAACTATTAATAACAGCTACTATCCACTGGGCATCTGCTGGGTGCCAATCTCGTGCTAAAAGTCCCCATGTCATCCCCATATTGTGACTGAGGAAACTAAGGTCAGAGAGGAAAGTAACACAGTAATGTCCCCCAGACTGTTCCACACCAAAGCCCAAACTCTGGCCCAATGCTGATCTTTATCACCCAACACTTCAGCCACCTCACACACCGGGCACTGTTCTAAACACCTTTCACGGATGGACTCATCTATTCCTCACCAGAACCCTATGATGCTGGTACTACCGGCATGCCCATTTTACAGATGAAGAAACTCAAGCTTCATGACCTTCTCAGTTCTCACAGGCAATAAGCAGCAAACCTGGACCATGAAATTGGAATGGCAAAAATTTTGCCTGCAGTTTCTTATAAAACTAAGCATGAAATTACCATTCAACCCAGCATCAGTACTCTTGGGCAATGAAAATACATGTTCACACGAAAACCTGGACACAAATGTTTAGAGCAGCTTTATTTGTAATCCACAAAGACTGGGTGCAACCCAGATGTTCTTTGAAAGTGAACTATGGGTAAATGGTTCAATGTGGTTAAACAAATGGTCAAACTGTGGTGCATGCATACCATGGAATATTACTCAGCAAAAAGGAAGGAAAGCACTATTGATACAATATATGCACCAACTTGGATAAAACTCCAGGGAATTATATTCAGTGAAAAAAGCCAATCCCAAAAGGTTACATACTGTATGATTGTATCTATATAACATTTTTTGAAATGACAAAATTTTAGAAATGGAGAACAGATAACACTCCAGGGATGGCGAAGCAGAGAGAGCATCAGTAGACAGGTGGGTGTGGTTATAAAGACAGTATGAGGCATCCCTGTGATAGACTATTCAGTACTTTGACTATGATGGTGGACACACAAACCTACGTGTGATAAAACTGTGCAGAACTACATGCATGCACACACAGGAGTACAATAAAACTAGGGGACTCTGACTGTATCAATCTGCACTGGTTGTGATGCTCTACTATTGTTTTGCAAAATGTTAGCATTGGAACGAACTGGGCAAAGGATATGCCGTATCTCCCTATATTAGTTCTTACAACTGCATGTATGTATACAATTATCTCAATAAAAATTTCAATTAAAAAAAAACCTTGCCTGCCCAAAATCTGGGCTAGATAATCTTTTACATTTCTTTCATCTCTCAAGATCTGCAGTTCCCAATGCCTCCAAAGCCAGTCTTCTCTCCACCATACCACACAACAGCTTCAAAAGCCAAAGAAATTAAACTCTTGGCAAAGGGAAACTAAGAAAATAAGCAGCTATTGCATAGAATTCTGCATTGCTGGCCATTTTAAGTTCCCTCTGAAAATTACTCCAATTTGGTTTTATTTCATGAAACTGACTTCCGGCCAAAAGATGGAAAATGTGATCAGACAAAATGTTCTCTCTCATCAAATATTCTCTCCCTGTCTCTACGTGCCACCTCCAACAACCAAAAAAGAAATCAGTATTAGAATTTTGATTCTGAATCTTGCCTGAAAGCAAGCAGCGGCGCCAATGGATTGCCAGTTCCCACACGGTCAGCTGCTACTGGAAAGCAGCGTGACACAGGACACAGGGCGACACAGGACACAGGGCGGCAGGTTGCGGGCTGACCCAGACCTAGGTCAAGGCGTGACTCGAGTCTTGCCTTTCCCATCTATGGAACCGGCATGTGGCAGCTACTTATTGGAAGAATGCTGGCAGACAATCTACCTATGTGCCTGGCACTAGCATTTACTAGTTCCTCTTTCCGGCTCTCCGTTTCCCCTGGTAACAAAGGAACTAGCTCATTTTACGTTCACCTGGCCACAAAGTACTGGTTCACTCCCCCCGAATCCCCTCCTCACTGAGGATACTAGATAACCCAGAACACTCCCAACCTGGACCTCTCCGATTTCAAACTCGGCACATCCCAGCCCACCCCACGGAAACCAGATCAGCCTCGGGACACGGCCACCTGCCCAGCAGCCCCGCTCCAGGGTGACTGGGCACCGGCGACTCGGGCTGTTCTGTCGTTGCGGCAGGTTGATGACAATACCTAACGCTGCGCGTGGGGGGCCGCCTCCCAAGGGATGTCTGCGGAACCCCCGGGGCAGCCCGAGGCGCTTTCGATGCAGATTTCGGGCTAAAAATCTCAAGAATGTATCAAACAGCTCTCCCAACAGGAAAGACAAGAGTTGCGAAGTTTTGGAGTCGCTCGACAGAGGCGATGCTGCCTGCGGCTGGGGGTTGGGGACCGAGGGTCGCTGGAGCGCCTTGGAGGTCAGCAGCCGGACTGGCCCGGGTCCGAGGGTGCCCGCTTCCCGCTGAGCGCGCGGAAGGAGACCTGCCGCCCCAGCCGGGCGCGGAGGGGTCCCCAGGTGCCGGGGGTGGGGTCGCCCCGCACTCACCTTCCGTGCTTCTCTTCGCCTCGCGGTAGCGCTCCCACAGGTAGCGCTTCATGTCCGGAACGGTCCCGGGTGCTGTGCACAAGCGCCGAGCTGGGCCCGTGCACGGCCGCCCCGGTGCCGCGCTCCTGCGGCCGCCCCGCAGGGCCAACGCCGCCGCCCTCGCCCCGGCCCCGCGGGCCACCACCGCCACTGCCGCCGTGGCCATGCCTGCCGCCACCGCGCTGCGAGTGGCGCCGCGGTGCCAGTCCCCTGCCCGCGCTCAGCTCCGCAGGCGGGCGGCTCCCTGCGTCGGGACACGTGGCGCCGTGGCCAGGCCCGCGGGCCGCTGCGGGGCGGGGCAGGGGGCGGAGCCGGGGGCCAGGGACGGGCCGGGGCGGGACGGGGCCGAGTAGGGGAGGAGTCGGGGCGGGACTGCCACCGGGGCCCAGGCTACTGTGGTCTGGCGCCCAGCCTGCTGCGGTCACTTTCTGACCCTGATGCGCGCAGGAGCGACCGCGTGGTGGTGCGTAGGCCACATGGAATGGAACTACAAGACGCGACGCCGGCGCCACCCGCTGAGCTCCGCCGCACCTTCCCCCTACCTTCTGAGGCGGTCCCCCAAGGCTGGCTGCGCGGGCGGTGGCCCCTTGAGCTGCTTTGGCCCGGCTCTGGAAGGTGACTTCTTTTCATTAATGGCCTCCGCAGTCTGGACTTCCCCTGGATCGCGGGGACGGGTCTGGGACATCCCCCAATCCCCAGCGTGGATCCACCCAGGCCCGCCCGTGAGGGGATGGCCGGGCCAAAGCCCCCACGTGTGGACTGATGGTGACTGGAGGACCCCAGCCCCTTAACTCCAGTAAGTTTGAAGGGCATCCGCATTGCACAGCCTAGAAGACTCAGTACCCCACCCTAGATTTCCATCCGCCAAGAGAGGTCCTCGGGACGTGGTCACCCAGCTCCTGTCCCTGCCCAAGCTCCTGGCTGGGTGCACAGGTCTCTCAGACCTGCTAGGCTGCATCTGTTCTGTGCCATGCGGTTCCACTGAAGCCAAATGAACAGTAACCTCCCCACCAGGAAGCATTGCTGTGTGGACTCAGACACAGCTCCTGCAGGAAAGACTGATGTGGCCCACCCAGAACCCTGCTGAGAATCACTGGACTGCAAGGACTTCCCAAGCTGCCCTGTGGTTACTGCTGCGCAGGGTGCTAGGTGGAATAGGGGGAATAACTCTCAAGGCTGGCACTCTTCACGGGAGACCATACTGCCATGCATGAACAAGTGGGGCACGACTTAAGACAAATAACCCAAAGCATTAGTGTATGTGTGTTCAAGTTGTGGCCTATAGGGATCGGGAGATGTTTCATGGGAAAAGGTGGCATCTGGGTTAGACTACCATTTATTGAAGGCTTCTGTGTGCATTATCTCATGCAATCTTCTCAGTAATCCTGAAAACTAGATGCCATAATTTCTCCCATTTTACAAATACAGTACTCCCTTGGTATCTGCCAGGGATTGGTTCAGAACACCCCCCTCCCCACATACCAAAATCCATGGATGCCTCAAGTCCCTCATATAAAACAGCATAGTATTTGCATATAACCTACTCGCATCCTCCTGTATACTTTAAATCCTCTCTAGGTTACTTATAATACCTAATACAAAGTAAATGTTATGTAAATAATTGTTATACTGTATTTTCTATTTGTATTATTTTTTATTCTTACGTTGGGTTTTTTACTAGAATTTTCAGTCCACAGTTGGTTGAATCCAACGGTGCAGAACCTGTGGATGCAGAGGGCTGACTGTAATAACACTGAGGCTCAGAAAGGTGAAATAACTTTCCTAAAGTCACACAGCTTAGCCCATTCTTCCATTTGGCTTCCTAACATAGTAAGATTTAGTTGGGTGATAGGGAAGAAGGTAGCCAATAAGTAATCCTTAACAGTTAATGGTCAATGTTTTACAAATCACTGATAAAATGAGATAATAAAATGCTTAAAACAGATGATATCAAATCCACGGGCTCAGGTACTTTAAATTTACTTTATGGTTTTAATTTATTCTAATTTATATCTTATTCATGTTTCAAAAAAGGTTCGGTGATAATAGTTGTAAATTTTGCTTACTTGTTAAATGAATCCATAAATTCAAAATAGATAAACTATAGCAATGTAAAAATAACACAATTAGAACTTTAATAACATTATTTCTACATATTTTTCAATATGAAACACTGTGAGATCAATGATACCTAGCATAGAAATGTGAATCACTTAAAAATTATTCTTTTTTAGCTAAAATCAGTTACAATATTTTAAGGAGCTGAAAAATCAAATCCCCAGATTTTGATTATCATTCCTAAGTGGTTTAGAAGAAAATATCCACTCAAAGAGTTCTAATTAAAGACAAGTGGAAAAAACTTAACAGACACCAAAGAGCCCACTATAATTTTTATTCCTTATCAGTATCATTTGAGGTCTTTAACAATTTTGTTTTGATTTGAGATCTTCTCTGCAAAAAAAAATACTTCTAAGTTGATTTTTAACCTGGGCTATGAAAAAGCCACTTTTCTGTTATGAGCTCAGATATGGATTCCCAAGGTTTACTTGTCCTAAGTGGCGACAAGAGGGGATGGCAGTAAATAGTGGTGATTTGGCCTTCTCCACTCTCACTTTTAGCTGACAAAATCCTTTGCCTTGAAAGCTTTACTAAACCATTCGTTTTACCCAAAGATGAAATCTTAGAGGAATAGTCCTTCTTTTTCTTTACTGTTTCTTTTCCTGGGCTATTCCGTATTTCAGCATTATTTGGTGTCTTCTGTTGGGCCTTTTCCTCAGCAGAAATGGAAAGAACAGGTTTCAAGATCTTTTTCCCTTTTGCACATTTTGACTTATCCGAAATTGTGTGAGGTGCCACGTTTGTGCTTTTAGCTCTTTGTAACTTATCTGCGCTCATGCGCATTGCAGAGCCCACTGTTTTAGAACTCTGAGCACTGTGGTAGTTTACTTTAAGTAAATGCTCCCGTAATGATGAGCCCTCAGTACATTGTTGGCTCATACCTTGAGGCCAACATCTCTTGCTCCGAATCCGCTTGATTTCCCCCAGAAGACTGCAAAAGATCAAAAGTTATCAAGAGGTCATATATATATATATATATACACACACATATCATGAAGAACCAGAAGTATATTTCTTTGGGAGTCATAAAACCAACTCACTGTAGGATTCCATGGATTGATGAATGAGAAGATCCCAGGTAAGCTGCCCTTAAATCAAATGATCTGTACAAATAGCCTACTGCCTCCATCATGATGTGGTGACAAGAGTTATTTGTCAATAACTGACCTGCTGGATATTTGAAAATAAGAATATTAGAATTTTTAAAAATTACTCCTAACTTCACACATTTAAAAAAGAAGGACAAAAAAGTGGCATTGGAACATTACCTATTGTAATATTCTACTAAGAACATTTAACCTGAGTCTAATCATAAAGAAACAACCAGACAGAAACAAACTGAAGGACACCGGGGCAAGGAAGGGTAGGGCAGAAACTGACTTTGACTCTTCAACAATGTCAATGTCATGAAAGACAAAACAAGGCAACTTAAATGTTCTAGACTAAAAGAAATGCAATGCAAGATCTTCAATAGGATTTTGTATTAAAAACTAAACAACTACCCAGGACAGTATGAGAATATTTGAGGAAATTTGAATTTGGATTCTACATTAGATAATAATCTAATGTAAAAGTTAAATATCCTGCGCTTGATTATTGCACTGTGGTTATGTGGAGGAACATCTTTGTACTCAGAAGATGCATGAACTAGTTCAATATTTAGACATAGGTGTCATGTTTGCAACTAACTTTCAAATGGTTCAGAAAAATATGTATGTATGTGCCTTTGTGTGTAAGAGAGAAAGAGAACCCACTTGTTGAAAAATGTTAACAATTGGTGAATATCAGTAAAGGTTATACGGTTGTTCACTGTACTATTCTTGAAATTTCACTGTAGATTTAAAAGTTTTCAAAATAAAAAATAGAGAAAAAATTTTGCCAAGTGCTATTGTCAATAATTTAATTCTCTAAAATTTGTTAAAAGTAAACATATAATACATTTTACAGTCTAATTTGCAGATGGTACTCATTTATTCACTTTACCCATTTATAAGACTGCTTTTAAGGGGCTGAATTTATACCATTGATTATGACCCTATTGTAAGACTGGTGTGTGTAGGACATTGATCTGGATAGTGATGAAGAGACTGCTGGGTACGTAAGGGCTAAAAACACTGACAGATGACCCAGTCAGTGTCCCTGCATTAATGAGAGCAGCAAATGTATGTGAGTAATTACCATCTGTCAAAACTGTGTAATCCTATACGGTATAAACTATCATCACTTGTCCTTTTTTCATTTATTCGTTTTAAGAGGACCACGCATCCACCTGGTTCAAAAATGAAAATGTATCAAAATATAAAGTGAAAAGTGTCTTTCGTTTCTCTGTCCCCATCTGTGCATTCTTCTAAAATGGAACCACTGACGTTTGTTGCTAGTGTGTCCTTCCAGAGAATTTTTAGTGCATGTTCATTTTACTTGTCTTTTAAAGATGAGAATACTGAAAGAGGTTAAGTAAGTTGTTCTAGTTCATGGTAGAACAACCCTGGGACTGCTCTTGACTGCTGGACTAGGCTGCCTCTTCCTCATTCTGGATTGTCCTTCAGAGTATCAGCTGTGCCTCCTGCTTGCAGCGATGTTCTCTCTGCAGCATTGCTTCATGGGTCACAGCCTGTGTCTCATATTGCCTGCAGCTTTTTCTGGAAATCTGATAGGGAGTTTCAGTTGTTGTCTCTGCTTAGCAATCTGCAGCTACGTTTTTTCTTTCTGAATTCTTTTCATGATGTCTCTACGACGTTCCCAAGTGCCCCCATCTAGCTCAGCAGAAGGCACTTGTGAATCACCCTATTCGTGATGACCAAGTTGCATTGGCCTTAATTGGCCTTAAAAAAAGAAAAATGGAGAAAAATAGAATGTGTCATGTGGTAGCAAAGACAGAACCCATTCTCAGAGATTCTCTGGCCTCCAGTAACCAGATTCGCAGGTGTCTGTAAAGCCCTTTAAGAACTTCCGATGCTGCTGCAGGGTAAAGATTTTTCACACCGGCCAGTTTCCATTGCTGTTTGCACACAGTACTTCATGCCCTCCATCCCCAGGATCCCTCTGGCCACACACCTTGACTCCTCGGGCCCCTTTCCCCTGGCAGCCCATTCTGGACCTAATCTATAGCCTTGACCTCAGAACTTTCTTGGACACAGTCAGACTCTTTCATTCTGGCAACAAGCAGATGCCAGAAAAAGGCCTCCTTGCCTCGGCCCCCAATCTGCCCGACCTTTCCTCAGCTGGTAGCAGCTGGGCCAGCCTGCTCAGTCCTCCCAACTCAGAGACCAAGAAAGACCAGAACACCTTAATTTAAATTGCAGAGAAGTCATTGAACCTCCTCCCACTTCAAACCTATGCTCTAGATGGGGAGGGAGCTTAACATTTAATTTTGCATTTTGTTCATTGTTTTGTGTACAATATCTCATTAAATCTTCAGAATACCCCCTTAGGCAGATTTTATTATACCCCCAGCATTGGTAAAAAAAAAAAAAAATTGAGAGTCAGAGAGGTTATGTCCACAGCCCAGAAAATAGCAGAACTGGGATTCCAACCCAGATCCCTGGGATGCAAGACCATAACTTCTAGAAGTAAGAAAAGAGAACCCTATTCTCCTTGTCACATTGGTTCTGTGGGAGAGTTTCCATAAAAATACAGCTAGGAAAGAACCATCAGTTACATTTTCCATGTTGTACTTCTGGATGGAGCTACACCCTCCCTATTTCCAACAGAGTATAAATTGGGGGTGGGGATGGGGGAAGGTCCCACCAACACTCTTGAAAACCTGTTCTTAGATTTTAAGTAGTAGTTTTCCTAGTCTTCCCCCTTTATTTTCAGTGATTAACATTAAAAAGAAAGTGGTATATTTATTATTTCCTCTGAATAAAGGAAGATATTTTATCCAAAGACAGTCCTCTGTCCTTTTAAGTAATCTTCTAAAGCACAACTTTTCCTAATCTTTATTCTACTGAAATTGAAATTAAGTCCTGTTCCTCTTGCTTCATATTATATTTGCTGTCACCTAACAGGTGGGTTTTTGCAATGCCGGTCCGTGTGAGAGATGTTTACTTTCCCCTGGGCCCACAGCAGCAATTCAGGCAGTTGTCACCAGGTAACAGTGAAATCTCAGGTGTTGGCGGAGGTCCTCAGGAAGTTTCCCTGAATGAGTCCGAGACTCAGTGGATGCTGCCCAACAATGAACTTCCCCTCTGTGCTGGGAGCGAATGGGATTAAAAAGCAAGGACAATCACAGCCCATTATTCTCTGACCAGAAGACAGCCTGCAAATTTGTAATGAAGAAGGAGAATTCAGCAGTATCTAAAGGCTCTTTGTTGAAAGTTTCTTTTTGTTTGCTAGCCAGGATATGTCTAAAGTTTCTTTGTCAGAGTCTTAAATTCAGTTTGAAATATTTAAGTTCATTTGCTCATTCTTTCAATAAACTCTTGTGTCTACAAACAGATTAGGGAAAAAGCTGTCTATCATTGGTCCCAAATAAAGTAAAAGGTTGCAACTGGACATCTCCATGGGCCCTCAATTTCTGTCCTAAAGAAAATAATAAAAGACTTTAGAGGGTCCTCCTCCACCCACCTCCACTGAGACCATGGCCTAGGCTGGCTCAGATAGATCTGGTTGCAGATGGTAAGTAGCATCTTCTGTTGTGTTCTTCTCCCAAAAACTCACTGTGCCAATTAAAAGGGCTGGGCCTATGCAGACCACCACCTTTGGGTAGACGAAACAGATTCACTGTTCTCTCTTAAACAGGCTTTTGTACCTACCACCAAAATTGAAGGTTCCCCATGAACTTTGTGTTGCTAAACATAATGGTCTGTTCTCAATCTGGTGGTCAGTTCTCAACACTCTCCTTTTTTGGCTTCCATGACTGTACTGATTCTCAGCCTACCTCTGGGGCCATTCTTCATCTTTTGCTACAAGCCTTTCCTCTGCCCACCTCTTAAATACCAACATTCTCTCAAGTTCTATTTCTTGCCACCATCTTGTCTTATGTTCTTGGTTCTTTCAACCACTCTACTGGGTTGAGCCACCAGGCATATGCTAAGGATTCCCAAATGTTTTCTCTGGCTCAGTCTTCTAACTCCTAACCACCAGATTCATACATTCTACTGCCTACTGAATGTGTCCACTTGGATAGGAAATTCAGACTCAACATGCCCAAAATTAGTTCACTGTGGCTCCCACCCCTCCCCCCAAACTGTGCTCTCTCTCCTGCAATGCCAATAGCATCATCCACCCAGTTGCACTGGCCTATGGCATAGCCATAAACTAGGAGATGCCTTTGACTGTTCCCATTGCCTCACCTCCCACATCCCAACAAGCACGATGCCCTGTTGGGTTTACCTACTAAATCTCAAATTTGACTTTCTCTCCATTTCTACTATCCCTGTCTTAGTTTACCAATTTCCATCCTCCATTTGGCCACAAAAACATTGTATCTAAAACACAAATCTACTCATGTCTTTAGTGCTAGAAATCCTACAGAAGCTCCCCTGCCAACCCCTCGAGCATGGTAGAAAAGATTTTTTTTTTGCCCTAAACTTTACTGATTACTCCAACATCATTCCCCGAGCTTCTCATTTCAGAGTTTCACACTATCCTGATTCACCTTTCCTTGTTTTGTTCATGCTGATCATTCTTACTTAAAATGTTCTTCCTGAACTTCTTCAGCAGGTATCTGTCAGTACTCATGGCCTAAGTCACTTTCTCTAGAAAGTCTTCCCTGTTGCCTCTGTCATGTGCTCCCCATGCCCTCTCCAATGTGTGTCACAGTACACAACACATTGCATCGCAGTTATCCTTATGTGCTTGTCTCCTCAAGACCACAAACTCCTAGAGCCCACAACAGTGTGAGGGCCTTGGGATTTGGGGTCAGAGGACAAGATTCCAAGTCCTAAATCTATTATGTATTAGCTGTGAGGTTTTGGAATGTCACTTGGTCTTTGTGAGCCTCAATGATTATAATATCTAATTCATAGGATTCTGTGATCAAATGTACTGGGGCAAGTCCTATGACCTATCTGCTATTTCCTCAGTTTTAAAATTGGCTCAGCAATCTCTAGAGTCCCTTCCAGGTTTAAAAGTTTTCTAAGTTTATGAGGTCTACTTGCCATTTTCCTGCAATCGGTAGCATTCACAAATGTATAACCCATTAAAAATGATTAAACCTACACAACAAGTAAAGAGCATTCTCTGTTAACATGTATAAATTGGCACACTGGATTGACCAGGGCTCTACCCTTCCTCTACAAAACATACTCCCTGATGCCCAGGGGACACTAGATGCCTGCAGCTAGAAGGTCATCTCTACCCTGCTGGCATACTTCTGTCCCCAACAGCTCAGTTCTAGCATGATCTAGAGTTAATTAGATTTGTCAATCTAATTAGATAATTAAGTACAATATAAATTAATAACATATGAGTGTGAAATGAAAAGGAGTTGCTTTCTATGAAAACCAGACTGAATGTTTTGGAAAGACTCAATACTATGAGCTGCTAAAAAGAAATAAATTCAAATGATGAGTGGACAAGACAACTGCAAAAGATTGAAGGGGGAAAAAAGCAGCAATTTAGAAGGACCCTGCATACAGACTGCATCACAATTGTTCTAGAAGCCAAAACTAGAAATGGTGGGTGATGCATTTTGAGAAAGATGATATCTAATTCTAATCAGAGGACTCATTAAAAAAAGAAAGAGAGAGACCTTAACTCTACATTAAAAAGTTTGTGAAAAGAATGGACATTTATGTTTAAATTAAAATTAAAATGTAAGGTGTATCTGTATCACTTACCTGATTTTGGAATTAAGGAACCAACTGCTATAGAGAAGAGAGTTCTATCTGAGTTCTGAGTTGAGCATTTTTAAATTAAGAGAAGAGAAGGGACTGATTGCCCCTTCTAAGGATCACCCACTAGAGCCTTTGTTTAATTTCTTCTTTCTAAATTTGACTGAGAGGGTTGGCATTTCTTTTTCAAAAGAATCCCAGGGAGAGAGAAGTAACATAATGTTCATCTACCACACTTCATCCAAAACAATTCAGTACAGAACACTCAGCTTGATATAATGGAGTCTGAAAAGCCACGTTTCTATTATTTTCTCCCACAGAAATGGTTTCACAATAGACAAATGTAAAACACTTGTCAAAGAAGAGCAATAAGATGGCTCTGTGTCAGAGGTAGCTTGGGACACAACTCACAAAAACCCTCATTTCAAAGTCAAGGTTCCTGCTAACATCTCTGAAACTGACAGTTTTATTAGGTTAAGGTCTGTACTTGAAATAGGATCAAAGTTGAAAGGAGATGAACTATAAAGGATAGACTAAATAAAAAGAGATTTCATTTATGAATAAGTGCCTCACAAAGCTGTGATCAGAAGAAGAAACAAAATTTTTGGACTTGTCACCTCACAAATTTGTCATTTGAATATATGATTACGATAGTCTCATGCATAACGATGTGACTATAATTAATATATGAATTATCAAAAATTGCTGAAGTCCACTACTTTCATATACCTCAAAAGATTTATACTGTATTCTACATGTTGATAAGTATAATAATAAAAGATTAAGGAAGGTATCAAGACATTCAAGCTAGCAATTATGACTGTTAATCTGTAACCTAAAATGAGATCTGAAAAGTCAACTAAAGATTATTGTTTTCACCAGGTAAAATTACAATTGGATTGTTTTTCTCAGTATCGTTAGTAGCCTGGAGCAGAGTCATCATTTCTGTTGAATAACCCAAGGTAAATCTTGTAAATACCCAGAGAGAACCTGTTTATCCACTTCGTAGCCTTCCTGCAGTGACAGAGCACTCGTGTACAGCTAGTGTTGTTTCTAATGCTTTGAGGATACAAAGAATAAATGATAAGGCCCCTGCCCCGGGAGTTGAGTCTGTTTGAGAGGTCAAAATATGCACCTTGGAAAGGAATAGAAAATGAATGTCATAAAAGTGTCCTTTGTGCTCCTTCATGACTCTGGATTCACAACATTATTTTCAAATATGATATCAGAAATCTCTTGTGAAGACTATGCTAGAAGAATGACTGACACTTACCTACTTTGCAAAACTTTGCACTGGCTTTCAGTTGCTCATATGGTAACATCCCAAATCTTTGACTGGGCCTGGGAGGGCCGTGACCCAGCCCCCCGCCACTCTCTAACATCCTCCTCCTCATGCACCGCCCCCCCAACTTTGCTCTCTGCACTCTAGCCACGAAAATTCTGTTCCTGCTGCCTGAATGACCCTTCTCCTTCTTCTCCCCCTACTTTACTTAGTGAGCAACTTCTCATCCTGCAGATTCAATTTCCGTATCACCTCCTGAGATGCACCCAACCCATCCCCCTCCATCTGACAGCTCAAAGTCCCCTTTTAGTACTTATATTTTCCCAGGATAGCACTTTCCCCAATTGTAGTCAAGCCATGGTTTGTTTAGTTATCTAGCTGCCATCTCCATAGTAACACTTTCCACAATCACAGTTCAACAAGTGTGTATTTAGTTGCCTTCTCCCCCAGTGTGGGCTCAGTGAAGGCAGTTTTGGTCTCTATCTGTCCTGTTTACTGCTATTCCCCAGAAACTAATTAGAGATTGTCACCTAGTAGGTACAGTAAATATTTGTTGGATGAATTAATGAATGAGCAATTGAATTAATTATAAGAATATAAGCAATTAACATTCAAATGCCCTGAGTAATCAATGCTTGCTTTTCTAAAGCAGGAGAATAAATCTGAATTGGCTAAAGCATTTCCTCCATCACATTCATTCACTCGGCAAATGTTTATTGAACATCTACTAGGTGCTAGCCACTGTTCTAAGAGTAGGGTGTACAATGGTAAAGAAGATAGATCAAGTCTCTTCTTTTTAGAAAGGGAGACAGACAAAAAAAAAACACCTTGTGAGCAAATAAATATATAATTTTAGACAGTAAAGCATAGGATGAGTATCCCTTATCCAAAACACCTGAGAGCAGAAGTGTTTTAGACTTCACATGTTTTTGGATTTTGGAATATTTGCATTATGCTTATTGGTTGAACATCCCTAATTCCAAAAGCCAAAAGCCAAAATGCTCCCATGAGTATTTCCTTTGAGCATCATCTTGGTGCTCAAAAAGTTTTGGATGTTGGAGCATTTTGGATTTTGGATTTCAGCTTAGGGATACTCAACCTGTACTATGTTTAGTACCTTAGGTGGTAATGGGGTGGGGGTTACATTACAAAAGGTAGAAAAGAAATTCTTCACTGTGCACCTATAGACAGCCTTGATGAGATCTAAATGATTCTGAAGAATTTCCAAAACAATCTCCTTGATAGAATGAGCCCTTTAGAGGATCACTGGTTTCCAAGACTTCTTCAGTCTTAAACCTCAAATCTCCACTTGCCTGCAGCACAGGACTGCCTTCAAGTCAGTGCACTGCCTCAACTCTCCCACCACTGCCTGTTTTCCTTCTTCTTCACCCCCTCTCACCCCACCTCCCACCACCCCCTCTTTCTGGACATTTTCTCTTTTTTTGAGGCAGAGTCTCACTCTGTTGTCCCGGCTAGAGTGCCAGGGCATCAGTCTAGCTCACAGCAACCTCAAAATCCTGGGCTCAGGTGATCCTCCTGCCTCAATCTCCTGAGTAGCTGGGACTATAGGCATGCACTAGCATGCCTGGCTAATTTTTTCTATTTTTAGTAGAGACGAGGTCTCGCTCTTGCTCAGAGCTTGTCTCAAACTCCTGAGCTCAAGTGATCCTCCCGCCTCTGCCTCCTGGAGTGCTAGGATTATGGGCATGAGCCACCACCCCCAGTGTCTGGACACTTTTTCATAACCCCTCCTGACAGCTCTCAATTGGTCCCCTCCACATTTTGTTTGTTGCTATCATTGTGCATGTAGTCTTCCCACCTAGAAATGCCCCCTTCCTGGACAATTTATACCCTCTACTTCCTTAAGGGTCCCTCCCAAGAGGTTTTCCTTGAAAAACCTCTTGCTACAGATCACTGCCTTCCTTCATATTTAATCATGGAATATTAAATCTGTTGAGGATCTTTAGGAATGCAACACTTATTTTATAGGTGGAGCCCAGGGACAGACCTGGACCAGAGAGGTTGTGACTTGCCAAAGGTCACATGGCTGATTATGGCCAAGCTAAAACCAAAATCTAGTTCAGTCCCCTCCAGCCAGGCTATATTTTACATCCTTAATGTGTTATACTTTTTTATTCTAGGTTTTGCTTTGTGTCCTAACAAAATGGTAAGTTGCTTAAAGGCAGAAGTTATCTTCTTTTGTTTTTGAATCCTGCAAAGCATTTAGTATAGTCCTTTGAGCACAGGGAACCTAGTGTCCATCTATTTGTTTGTTTGTCTGTAACTGCATTCAGAAAAGACCAAAACAGATTTTCACCAATTTAGAAAGTATGTTTGGGATGACATTAACTAAAATACAGGCCATATGGCATTCATAAGAGCCACATGGGGGACCTAGGGGACCATTTCAAAGTAACAGGCAGCCACCCTGCAGAGCACCCCAGGATCCTTCCCGGAAGGGAGACAAGCTACATACAACGGAAACAAACAGTAGTTTCATACATGAGCCCCCAAGCCAAAGTCACACAGGCAGATGCAAGCAATGATTTGCAATGGAGCTACGGTTCATGTGGGCAGCTTCATGCTGTGTGCACCAAGAGGGGGAGGCATGTTGTTTTTCTTTGCAGGCAAATGATTCTCCCAAACCACCTCAGATCCACAAACTAATCAGGTAAGATAAAATATGACCTTACAACTCTGACATGCCTTACAATGTATAAAGCACTTAAACTAAAAGCTTGCTGAATAAATACAGTGTAACCCTCTGTATACCATAGTTCTCTTTTTTTCCCCTCCTTAATGAAAGAATACAGGTCTTCGACTTCCAAGAGAACTGCTTTAACAACATTCAATAACACTTTTACTACAGAGGGCCCAAGATGTCTTTAAAAATGATTAATGGTAAGGAGTCCCAGCTATATGTGGCTCTGGTTTATTTCTTATTTTATGGAGTCCACTCAGGCACATTTCCATTTAGATAGAAAATTTCCATTAAAGGTAAGAAAACTAAAAATACTTCTTATATTAACATATTAAAGGACAACCAATTCAGAGGTCTCCATAAACAGTCTACTTTCCCTCCCAACACTCTTGTCTTTGTGAAGTGATGATATTGGTCTGCTCTCACTGTCACCAATTGAAACAAAAGCACACGATTCTCGCTTTAACAGCTGAATTAAGCATCTGCAATGTCCCTATAAGCCAGAAGTGGGCCTTATGTTAAATGAATCAACTTCAATCAACAGCAAGAGATAGTGGTGGCAAGAAATGGTGGCAGGAAATGACTCCTTAACCACATTGAAAATTGACTGCAAAATTGAAAAATATTTTAAAGACCTGTTTAAGAAGTCACAAAAACACTTCAATGGCTACTATTACAGATGCCTTCTCATCTGAAAGTAAACAAATATATTGTACCTCCATCACAGACCAGACACCAAATCTGTTACATAACAGAGTATTATAAGAAGCAACCAGATTAGATATACTAGTTCCTTTTCCATAAATTTTCTCTAGATTTGCATCTGCATTTTCTGTGAGTAAACAAAATGCTTCAGGCACTCGGCCTGGAAACACTAAAATAAATGCACAAACATACACTCCTAAATCTATACACTGAAAATACTCTTTCACTACAGATAGTAGGCATTTGAAGCCTTTTTCTGCCTCAGCAAGTGACTAGGCTGAAAGCAATCATGTTTTGTTGTAGAAGGGATGGCAATCGCATGCCGTAGAAAGTGGCTGGTGTAGGTCACAGTCTCTCAACCTCAGCACTACTGACATTTGGGGATGGATCATTTTTTATTGTGGCGGCTGTTCTGGGCATTGGAAAATGTTCAGCCACATCCTTGGCCACAACCCACGAAATGATAGCAGTGTTCCCATCCCACCCCCCACCCCAGTCATGACAATCAAAAATTTCCCCAGACTTTTGTCCTGGTGGGGCAAAATCACCCCTACTTAAAAACTACTTCTTTAGGTTGAAATACAGATTGCCTTGTGGCAATAAGATGCCAGGACCCCTGACAGTGTTTTAAAATTTTTCTAGTTGTGGCACTTACGGAAAATGAGAATTCTTGCATAGCCTACTAAAATCAATAAATCTACTCAAGGCTGGGGATGACCAGTCTAGAGGCTCCATCCCTGCCCAGCTGCCCAAGGGCTGAGAGCCTCCGTTTGGCAAAGTGTGGTAACCCACTCGTCCAAGACACAAAAGCTGAGAAGCTCAGCCCTGTGGGACTCAGACCCTCAGCTACCTCTGCTCTGCCCACCCCCTTCCCGCTGTGCATGGCCCATCTCCAGCTTAGTGTCCAAGCTTCGTCTGCAGCCTCCAACTCAACTCTCCGTTCTCCTCTATTTCCAAGTTGGCAACAACAACCTAATAGGTTACCGGGCCAAATAAGTACCAAGGCAGGAAAAGATAAAGGCCCTGGCAAACCCTGGAGAGTAGAGCGCTTCTCTCGGGAGGCCTCTGAGGTGTTCTTCAACAGTGACCCTGGAAGACTGCCTGTAGGACGTAAATAAATCTCACTTAACCGAACCAGTACCAGTGAAGAAGGAACTTAAGAGTCACCATAAACTGCAAGTAATAATATCAACATTTTGGTCAAAGAAA
>VBSM01003169.1:21834083-21846077 GCA_008086735.1 Cheirogaleus medius
AGACTCTGTCTCAAAAAAAAAAACTCAAAAAAAGAATTGGAACGCCTCCCATAAAGGGAAACAAAACAGTAACAACAGAAGCAACAAGTAGCAAGAAGAATAAATGAACAGAACCCCCATCCCCCTGGTGAGATTGAAAGCCAAATTTTTAAATTTCATTTGAAGTTTCTAATCTTTTATCTTTAAGTAGATCTGGCCTTCAAACCTCTGGGCCATGTCCGAGGAACTGAGACCTACGTCATATTGCTAAAATCAAGGGTGGGCCCTATGAAAAGCCATCTTGTTATTTCTGGTCACATGTTAACTTTAGCATCCCATCATGAACAGGCATGAAAAGGCTACGCATGTCCAGTATAAACAAGTTCTTAAGGCAGAATTTGAAGAAAGGGGGCAGAGGGGTGTGGTTGGGCATGGTGCTTAACCTGTAAAAGAACGAGAAATGGGATAGAAAAGATTTGTAGGGAGGGGTGGTAGGGGCAATGTATGTAACCCTAACAATATTTGTACCCCCATTATATGATGAAATAAAAGGGAAAAAAAAAGATTTGTAAAAGATATCTTCCCTAATAATGGAAGGTAAATAGGTAGCAAAAAATAGTTGAAAGTTAATGAAACAGGAGTTGCTTTCTTCAAAAATGGACAGCTTTTAAAAAAGAAACAAAGTATGCAGGTGAAACAAAGGAAAAGTCCCTTGCTTAGAACTAGAGCAGAACAATTACCTAATTTACACAAGGTATCGCTGAGGCTAACGCTTAGCTGCTTCCTGATGAGCGAGGAGCTGGCCAGAGTGTCTGCATTTTCCTTTATTTTTATCACTTGTTTGTAATATTCAATTACTTGCTTCCTTTGGGATCTAGAAAAGAGAAATTTAATTCAAGTTTTGCATGGAAGAAGCATGGCTTTCATTCATTCATTCACTCAACAAACATTCACTGAATGTTGGTGCCAGGACTGGGGAGCGAATATATGTAAAACTAATCCTTGCCCTCAGGGAGCTTCCTGAAGTAGGAGGGGAGATTGGAGGGTGAAGAGGGGTCCACCCAGGAAGGACCTTGAGTGCAAACCTAAGGGTTTGGGCCTTTAATAATTGAAGAGCTTTCATTAAGAGAATGATGTAATCAAATTTGCATTTGAGAAAACTCTGCAGCATAGAAGCGTGGAGGACAAACTGACAGTAGGTGAGGCTCTAGGCAGGGGACCAGTTAGTCCAGGCGAAGAACAAATGATGACAGTCTGAGCTGATGCAGTGGCCACAGATGTGAAGAGAGACCTGCTAAGACTTGGCACTGCGTTGGACGTGGTGGCCCTGATGTTGGGAGTGCTGCACAGAGTCACGTGATTAAGCGCTCAAGCTCCAACGCTGGGCAGACGTGGCAGTGGGCACAGAGGCTTTTTGATCAGATTTCCCAGGTGCTAACCCTGGCTCTGCCACTTAAAGCTGAGCAAGAGTCTTAACTTCCTAAGCCTCAACTTTCTCTTGTTGAAAATGGGGTAATAGGCTAGGTACGGTGGCTCACTCCTGTAATCCCAGCACTTTGGGAGGCCAAGGCAGGAGGAGTTCAAGACCAGCCTGGAAAACATAGCGAGATTCCATCTCTACAAAAGATTAAAATATTAGCCGGGTGTGGTGGTGCGTGCCTGTAGTCCCAGCTACTCAGGAGGCTGAGGCAGGAGGATCCCTTGAGCCCAGGAGTTCAAAGCTGCAGTGAGCTATGATCGTACCATTGCACTCCAGCCTGGACGATACAACAAGACCCTGTCTCAAAAAAAGGAAAAAAAAAAAATGAGGACGAGAGAGTTGTGAGGATTAAATGAGGGAATGTATGGGATGTGTTTAGCACAGTGACTGATAATAAATATGGTTAAGATGTATCGCTAAGATGATGCCATGGTGTCTGCACTGGATGAGCTGAGAGAAGGAGCATGTAGTCAGGCAGTGAGGGGTGGATGTGTCCAGTCTTGAGCACATTGACCCTGGAATGTGAGTGGAACACCCAAATGGAGATGTCCAATAGGCAGATGGAGGCAAGTGTCTGTAGCTGACAATAAATACAGGCCCGAGAAGGAGATGGAGACAAGAAAACCTCACCTATGGACCAACAGCTGAAGCCCTGGGCACTGGAGGGGCTGAGGTGCTCAGACTGAGACACACATAGAGCCCAAAGGCAAGCTCAGGAGGACGCTGATATTTGGCCAAGAGGCAGGGAGAGAAAAAGGAACCCACAAAAGAAACTGGGACAGCATCATCAGAGAAGATATCCATGAGGGAGGGTACCTCAAAGCCCAGGAGAATATAGTTTCAGGAAGGATGTGACCAACGCTGTCAAATCCTTCAGAGGAGAGGGCGGACAAGATAAAAATGCAAAGGGATGCTTTGGGAACGTTCTTGATGACTTTCATAACAGCAGACAAAATGGAGCTGGGTGGGGGGAGAAGTCCAAGGCCAGTAAGTGGGAAGTGAGGAAGTAAAGAACCTCCACTGTGAGGAGGACACCGACGAAAGGACGGCCACTGACAGATTACCAAAAAGTGAAAGAAGAGCAGACGATAATCATTTCACCCAGAATGTTCCTCTTGAGACATTTTGTTCATTCTTCTCTGTGCTGTTCTTATAACTTTTAATTTTTTAATTTGACCTCATCTGCCCAGCCCTATGCACCCCCCACTTCTACAGGGTCCCCCAGGTCCCATGATCATTTCTGTAGTGCATGAGCACGGCCTCAAGAGCCCCGGCCACCAGGGCAAAGGATCCACACAGGTTTGAGAGGTGAGTCAAGTTGCATCACAAAATCTCTCCTGGTATTAACCAGCGTGGAAGAGGCAGTCCCCTAAAGACAACCTTCAGCAAGGAGAAAGCCTTCCCCATTGTTTCAGAAGGTTGCCCATGGACAAGGCCTGGGAGGGAGGCATCCCTGTATGGTCAGGCCCCCTAACATCGAGGCTGTCCCTGGGGAACGGCCCAGCAGTACTCAGTGTCCCGTGATTCATGCCCCACCAGCCCTGGATGTGGGGTGGCGCAGCCAGGCAGGAGAGATGACTCAGTCAGTATGCTACGTGTTTAGATTTTTCTTTTCCGAGGCAATCAGTTCTACGGTCAAGCATTTTGCTTCTCTAAAGAAAGTCCTGTTCTCTGCTCACAGCACTGGTCTTCAGATGAGGAAGAGGAGGCTTATGTGGTGTCAGTGCCTCAAAAATCACCTGCCAGGGAGCCAAATACTAATGACTCAATTTATTGAACTCCTTTGGTGTGTGCCAGGCATTCTGTTAAACTCTTTACAAAGAGGGTCTCTTAATCCTCACAGTAATCCAGTGAGGAAGATACTCTCATTTTACCAATGAGTAAATGAATGAGACACCCAGATGTTAAGCACTTGCCCAACTTCTCACTGTTACTAAGTGGCAGGAACAAAATGTGGTCCCAGGCAATCAGACCACAGAGCCCACCCTCTCCCCACCACTACACAGCACCTGATGTTTTACCCTTAGATCCTCCCTGATTTGGGCTACTCTTTAAAAGGTGTTTACCTTTTGAGTACCTTTTAGAAAGGGTTAATACTGATTAGCACTTAAGTGTTAGAGACTACAAATATTACATTCTTCCTGCAAAAGCCAAAGAGGTCACCTACCTGGTGAGAGGAAGATGATCTTGGGGAAAGTGGAAAACTGAAATGGAAAAGCAAGCCAGGGAACATGGAAGGGAGGGAAGAGGAGCTACAACAACAAAACCTAACAACTTCACAATTTAACCTAGAGTATCTCTAGCCATTCAGTCAGCTGAATCGGCTATGAAAGGGTGCAAGCTGGGCCAAAGGAAGGCTGTGCATGGCTCCCTGTGGATTCACAGAGAACCTTCTCCCATCCCAACCTGTCAAGAGAAGAAGTGGTCAGACCTGGCAGGTGCTCATACTAAGTGGATCCAGAGGGTAATACCTACAACCCTCTTTTAAACTGAGATGTCTTGTGTGGGGAGCTGAGGAGAACCACACACATCACAAGAGAATAAGAGGGTTCTTTGAGCAAGGAGGGGCAGCAGGTGAGCATGACCTGAGGCGTTGCAGGCTCTGGCCTAAGTCTTGTGAAGAGACAGACCAGGGCAGCATGGGGCCAGAAACAACAGCCATGGCCAAGGCCACATAGAGCCCACAGAAGCAAGTGCATCTTCCTCACAAGGTCTGTGAGTAATACTGGCAACATTCATGACAACGTCACGCTCCTTTGTTCTTTCCCTACTGCCAAAACCTCTACACCGCTTGTGGGCCAAGGGCTCCTTCTGAATACATCATGGCCAGTGTCCTGACAAACAGATGGGGACAGAACTCTCAGGCAGGGTGAGTCCCCCAGGTCTCTGAGCCAGGCTGGAGCCAGAGAAGTATTACCAGAGTTACCCCTTAACAGGTACCCCTAGACCTCCCTGCCACTGGTGAGGTTGTTTCTTTTGGTGGAGGTGGGGAGGGGGAGACATATTTCTTGAAACATTTCATAAAAACTTACATTTCACTATCTCCTGGAAGAAAAAATAGTAAATCTGCTAAAAATTCCATAATCTCTCCAACTAGCATGTTTTTCTCGCCAAACAAGCCTCTCCTGATATTTAAGCATTCTTGAAGTTTCGTTTTTGCAAGAGAAGTGTTTCCAGCAATGAACCTGAAAATAAAACATGTGTGTTATTTATGGAGCATGTTGGCTGCATTCATTGTGCTATCAAAAAGAATGCTTATAAAACATCTTTTATTTTGTATAAAAATCTGTCCTGGAAGATATAAAAAAGAGCAATTTATAATAGTAAAGACGTAAGAACTTTGATGTGATTCATAAGAAGACAGTGTACACATCTTTATAAAGCAACTATAGCACTCTTCAATCTCAGCACAATTGACATTTGGACTGGATAATTCTTTGTTGTAGGGGCTGTCCTGTGCATTGTGTAATGTTTAGCAGCACCCCTGGCCTCTACCTACTAGACGCCAATAACAATTCTTCCAGTTATGACAACAACAATGTCCCCAGACATTGCCAAAAGTCCCCTGGGTGGGGAGAGGTCCAAAACTGCCCCTAATTGAGAACCACTAAGCAATAGAATGGAAATGCAAAAGATGACCATTTTTTAACCAAATCAGTTAGGTGGGCAGTAGATTAGAAGGTTACGCGTATTAATTATAATAATAAAAGATAGTACAGAAAACAAAAAAAAATTAAAAAGCCATATGTTTACATCAGAACACCTTCGACGTATTTCATAGTAGCTTGGTCACAGGGATTGTTGTCCAATAACTTGGAAACTTCAGTAGCATATCCCAAAATGTCATTTTCTTTCAAGTATTCCTTAGACGCTGACTTTGCCAGGTTATACAGCACTCTGACTGCAGGGAACAAATTTTGGCAAAGAATAGGACACTTAAGGTTGTTTCCACAAAAGACTTAAGATGTCAATATACATAGTTTTAGTATCATTCATTCATCACTGCCTATAGCCAGGTTTTTTCTTAATAAATCGACTATTGACCTACACTGCATGGGAGTTGGTTTTCATATAAAGCATTTGTGTGTGCACAGAAGTTATAGGGCCAAGGAGCCAAGACAATAGATTGAAACTGAATTCAGAGTCTGTTTTGCCAATAAACAGATCAGAAATTGAGTGAGAATACGGATGTGGTGAAGTTGGTCATCACCATGGCAACTGAGTTCTACAGAAGGCAGCCAGTAGGTCCTGTAATATGATACAATGAAATGATGGAGCCTTATAACAAAAACACATGAGTAAGTCCCACAATCCCAATTAATAAATAATGGGCTGTGGCCAGGTGCGGTGGCTCATACCTGCAATCCTAGCACTCTGGGAGTCCGAGGCGGGAGGATCACTTGAGCTTAAGAGTTCGAGACCAGCCTGAGCAAGAGTGAGACCCCCTATCTCTATTAAAAACACAGAAAAACTAGCCAGGCATGGTCATGCATGCCTGTAGTCCTAGCTGCTCGGGAGGCTGAGGCAGGAGGATCGCTGGAGTCCAGCAGTATGAGATTGTAGTGAGCTATGATGATGCCACTGTACTCTGGCCCAGGCAACAGAGTGATATTCTGTTTCAATCAATCAATCAATAATGGGTTGTACCTAGATACACCACACTGCCTTGGGGATGTACTCTTTGCAAAAGCTCAGCAATTTTGCTCCTTTATTGAGAGTTATATACTTTGACAATAATACAAACTCCTAAAAAGTAAAAAGCATTTCTTAAACCATACTCTGTTACAGGAAGAGCAAAAAGCATGATAATTGTTTGGGCTGAATTGAGGTCCCTCAAAATTTATATGTTGAAACCCTCAATGCCTGTACCTCAGAATGTGACTGTATTTGCAGACAGAGTCTTTAAAGAGGTGATTGGGTTAAAATGAAGTCATTAAAGTGGGATCTAACCCAAAACGACTGGTGTCCTTATAAGCAAAGGAAATTACGGGACACACACACACACACAGAAAAGACCACGTGAGGATGCAGGGAGAAGGAGGCCATCTGCAAGCCAAGGAGAGAGGTCTCAGGAGAAACCAAAATGGCTAACATCTTGACCTCGGACTTCTAGCCTCCAAAAGTGCAAGAAATAAGTTTCTATTGTTTAAGCCCCCTGGTCTGTGGTACACTGTTATGGCAGCTCTAGCAGACTAACACACTAATGTTCTAAGAAGGTGTTATTAGAGCATTGCTAACAGCACAGAAAAGCAGAGTTAATGCCCTGTGCTATGAAACTCAGGCTTAATTAGGAAGGATTAGCATTAAGTTATCAAAAAGCACCTCTTGGTCGGGCATGGTGGCTCACGCCTGTAATCCTAGCACTCTGGGAGGCCGAGGGGGGAGGATCGCTCAAGGTCAAGAGTTTGAAAATAGCCTGAGCAAGAGCGAGACCCCCGTCTCTACTAAAAATAGAAAGAAATTAATTGGCCAACTAAAAATATATAGAAAAAATTAGCTAGGCATGGTGGCGCATGCCTGTAGTCCCAGCTACTTGGGAGGCTGAGGCAGGAGGATCACTTGAGCCCAGGAGTTTGAGGTTGCTGTGAGCTAGGCTGATGCCACGGCACTCTAGTCTGGGCAACACAGTGAAATTCTGTCTCAAAAAAAAAAAAAAAAACCTCTTATCATCATTAATGTACCTAATTCACTCCCCAGTGCCCCCTGCACCCTTCCCTGCCCTCCACCCAGGGCCTCGTGTGTGGATATAACTGGGCTCTTTGTGTCCTCTCTTATCCACTATGTAATCCATTCTCCAGACAGCAGCAAAAATGATCTTAATACAGACATCAGAGGGTGTCCTCCCCACCCTGACTCCCTGTGATGGCTTCCCCTCACACTTAGAATAAAATGCAAATACCTGCCCGAGCCCCGAGGCCTTGCACAATCAGGGTCTGGCTGCTTCCTGCCTTTGCTCGCTGAGGCTTCTTTCCATTCCCAGGACAGGCTCAGCCCTCCCCCTCCTCTGCACATGCTCCTCCCTCTGCCAGGATTGCCCTCTCCCTCTCCACAGTGGCTCCTGCAGTCCATTAGGTCTCAGCTGAAATGTCCCCTCCTCAAAGAGGCACACTGACCACCCTTTCACAAGTGCCCCCACATACACACTGACACTCCAACTCCATCTCGTGTTTGCATTTCTGACATCGTGTAATCATTTCATGGGTTGGCTCACTTGGGTTTTGTGTGTCATCTCCCTTGGAGGGCAGAGTGGGTGTTTCTGTCTGGGTCACTGTTCTGGACTCAGCACGGTGCCTGATGCATAGCAGGTGCTCAGTAAACATATCTCGAAGGTGTGAACCCAGGCTGGAGTCCTCACTTCCTCCCCTGCATCTTCTTGCTCAGGCCCTGAATCCCCACCTGACCCTTTCCGGAGACTAGAACTATAGTATGTTCCCACCGAGACTAATGCTAATGACACTGATACTTCCCAGTGTCCCATTTCACAAGGACCTCCGCCTCATGCCGCAGCTGATTTGGCCTTCTTGGACTTGGCCCACTTGTCTATACCAAGCCAGTTTGCCTGGTCCCTTGGAACTCTACACTCTGGCCTGTCCAGCTGCCTCTGGAGGGCCAGGCCCAGGTCCCACAGACGTGACGCTGGTTCCACCCTGGATTCCCCTGCTCACCAAGGCCCCAGCATGCCTGTGACCAGGCCTGCCTGCATCAGGACAACTTGGCAGCTAGACTCTGTATACCAAGGATAAGAGCTTCATAAATGACTGGAAGAGAATCTGTAAAGCAAGGAGTTACCCAGACAGGCTTTGGAGTCAGAGAGGCCTGGCTTGGACTCCCAGCTTCTGATTGACTAGCTGCAGGAGCTAAAGTAGTTTAAGTTATTTAATCTCTGACCTTCAGCTTCCTCATCTGTAAAAGAGGGTTCACAACACATACTGCATGAGGACTATTTGAGGACAAAAGAGATCATCAGCATAAAGTGCCTTGGACATAGTAAGCATTCAACAAATGATAACTAACACTCTCAGATGAGAACTCTAGAGCCGGTAAGTAGCTTGCCCAAGGTGATCTTTGAGCTTCTGACCATGGTAGCAGATTGCAAAAACAGCTTCAAGTCTCCACACCACCTGTATCTAACTGCCCTGTGCAATGCTACGCTGTACCTCTACCCATCAAGAAATGAATAAAGCCTGAGGACTTGCTTTGACCAATTGAATGCAATGGAAGGGGGTATTGTCCCAGTTGTGAGCCTAGGCCCAGACTTCTGCTCTCCCTCTTGGAATCCTGGGAGCTGCCAAGTGAACAGGCCTGGGCTATCCTCCTGGAGGATGAGGAACACGTGGCCCAGCCACCCCTGTCATCTAAGTGCAGCCCTCTTAGGCCAGCCAGCCCCACCTGCCCTACCAGCTGATCTCAGACACTTGCCTGAGCCAAGCCCAAATCTGCTGAGCCCACCCCAGACCAGGATAACCCCTCAGCTGACCCATAGATTTATGGGCAAAAGTAAACATTGCTTTAAGCCACAGAGATTTGGAATGGTTTGTTATGCAAAAAAAGCTAACTGATATAGCCATGTAAGTATGACAAAGTCTAGAGTCCTCAGTATAACTGTAAATCAATAGGTCAGAATTGCTCAATACCTTAGTTTACTGAAAATTCTTTGTCTCTGCTATATCAGTGGTACCACGGCAGCCTCAAGCATCAAATGCTGGAGAATAAAATAATGGCCACCATTCATCAGTGAGTACTTAGCTACCTACTGGGCACCACTCAGTGTGCTTTCCAGCCTCACGACAATATGTGATGTAGATGTTATTTCATCCCTACCTTACCAATATGAACTCTGTGACCCAGAAAGTATAAGTACTGTGTCCAAAGGCACAGAGAGATAATAAGTGGAGAGATGGGATTTGAACCCAGAAAGGCTGGCTTCAGAGTCGAGCTCTGATGGCCCTCCCTCACTGCCTGAAGCCTCCTTCTCTGAGGCTCAGCCTTACAGGCTGTGACATTATTAAAGGGTGGACCAACACAATGAGCGGCACTTCATGTTCAACAGTCATACACTACCAGCCCTCCAAACACACCATGCCAATAAAGCACGCGTGTCCGTTTCCCTTTCTCACCGATGGGAATAGCCCAAGAGGAGTCCAACTGTGTGCAACCCAAGAGGTCACTCCCTCTGCGTGTGTCACCGTACCTTTCTGCTTCACCAAGTTCCGGCTGTCTTTTAAGTCAGTGAGTGAAAAACACAGCAGGTTGGACCATGCTTTCTGGAAATACTGGGAGCCTTCTTGAGTCATCCCGATTTCAAGGTACAGCTCTCCAATGGCGTTCTGTACTTTGAGAAGCATCTCCGTCATGGATCGGCTCTGCACAAAAGGAAAAGAGAACCACTCCTGAGGGGAAACGGCATCAGGACAGGTACAGCCACCAGACACCCACCCAAGAAAGGCTCACTCCATGATGAACTTGCGAAAGACTGTATGCGTTACATCATTTCTCAGGGAATTTTAAATATTTATAAAATAATGCTCATGGTGAAATATTTATTGGAAGACATTGTAAACGAAAAACATTTTTGGAAAATGATTTCACAGGTTGTTAGTCAACGCTAATAAAAATTGTTGAAGACGAACATAATGGTGTCTTGCGTGTGCTAATAAAAATTGTTGAAGACGAACATGATGGTGTCTTGCATGTGTTAAAGGTCGCAGAGGAGGCAGGATCCAAAATGCAAATGAACAGCTGGAGATGCTGCTTGAGTGCAAATGTGACCAGAGAGCCACTAACTTTATGTTGGACACATTTTTGCTTAGAGATTTGAATATAAATTCCCCTTACTGGTCTAGCATGTTTATTTCAGGATGTAAGAGCCAAGGAAAAACTTCCCCTTTGACCTCTGAAGTTCTCAGAGGGCAAAATCAACTGAAAAATCAACTGACAAAAGGCAGATGAATAGAAGGTCCAGACTTTAGGCAGATAAGGGAACTTCAAAGAACTACTTCATTCTCTGCTTTGGAAGGTGAGGGATGGTCAGAGAGACCTGAGGTCTCTCGTTCAGTTCAGTATGTCAAAGGACCATATCTTGGGGCATCAGGTCTCTGAGCCCCAACAAGGGTTACTTAACTTCATTAACTTAAATCATTCCTCTAGCAAAACCTCATCAAGACATAGGAATACACGAGTTGATTATAGTCTTTTAAACACCCAGCACAAGAAATGAGTTAGTGCTGAGTTCTCTTACTGTTAATATCTCACTTCAGAAAACTTAATATTAACAAGGACAAGTGGGAGGGAATGTGTTTGGTAACCAATAACGCCCTATACAATGGGCGGCAGTACCATTGTTATTGGTTACGTGATACTTTATGCTGTACCACAATGTTAGCCCAGGAAAGGATCGACTGATCCTGGTTCCCTGGTTTGAATTTAAAGATTTTGACTCTTTCTTACTCCCCTGCACCTACTGAAAGTGTTCTTCTTCCATGTCAAACTGAAATTCTGTAGCCTGACCCAGAGCCTTCCAACAGGGGTCTTGCAAGCAGGTCATATCTGCTCTGAGATACTGCTCAGCTCTCAAGGCAGCCCGGCCTGGTGTGGAACTCCTAGGTCTGGGGTTCTTCCCCACATCCCTCAGGTGTATCTTTAAGAGCACCCCCTCTCAGCAGCTATTCTAGATCTCATCCTGTGCTTACATTCCCACTCCTCCAGTGCACAGATGGCCTCCACTCTGACTTTACGGAGATCAAACCTACCCTGAAAGATGGGCCAGGGCTATAGACATTCCACAGTGTCAAAGATTCCCTCTTCTTATTTCATTGCTTGACCTTGCCTGACCTCCATTCTCTAGGATATCATTGGTCTAGAATGGCTGTTCCATCTCCAGCCATCGTATTCACAATTCAAGGAAGGAGGAGAGGTACTATGGACTGAACGTTTGTGCTCCCCTGAAGTTCGTGTTGAAATTCTAGCCCCCAGTGTGATGCTATTAGGAGATGGGGCCTTAGGAGTAGATTAAGTCATGAGGGTGAAGTCCTCATAAGTGGGATTAGTACCCGTATGAGAGATCTCAGAGAGCTAGCTAGCTCCTTCCGCCACGTCGGGGGTGGTGAGAAGGCATTATGAATCGGGAAGCGGCCCTCACTGGACACCAAATCTGCCGGTGCCTTGATTTTGGACCTTCCAGCCTCCAGAACTGTGTGAAATAAAGGTTTGTTGTTTAAACTACCCAGTCCATGGTATTTGTTATAGCAGCTGAATGCACTAAGACAAAGGGGAGAAGAAGGGCACACCCTTCACTTCATGGGAGCTTCTCGGAAGTTATCCACCTCACTTCCATTGCATCCCACCGGCCAGAACTTAGGTACGTGCTCACATCTAGCTTCAATGAAAGCTGGAAATCTTTTCAAACAGCCATTTGCTAGGCTAAAAAAATTCAAGGGGCAGGGCACATCATATACCATAAATGAAAGGGGGAATAGATACTGGGAGATTACAAAAAGTCTCTGCTATATCTTATTTACCCTCCTTTTTTTTTTTTT
>VBSM01003169.1:21846177-21866338 GCA_008086735.1 Cheirogaleus medius
AATAAAATAAAAAAACATCTCCAATCTCTCTCTTTCCCTGGTTCAGTTCTTGCTCCACACAAACACACGTATCCTGGATCAAACTTGACCTGAACCTGCCCCTACCCTACCTTTTCATCTTTCTCCTTTTACTGACAAACTTCTCAAACAGGTATCAACATGTGCTGCTTCTCCCTCTCATTATCACGCGGTACCTCTTACAGCCCTACATTTCAGCGCCTCCCACACACCCCTGCCACCTCAGTGGTTACCACTCGCCCCTGCTCACCAGACCTAGGGGTCTTTTTCAGTCCTCATTTGTCCAGGCCAAACCTCTAGGCAGCATTTGATGCTGTTACCCTCCTCGATTTTGGGGGAAACTATGATATCCTGATTCTCTTTCAAATCCCTCCCTCCTTCACAAGTTCTGCTTTTACTTTTCTCCTTCTAAAAATTAGCAACTCCCCCCAAATAGGTTCCTATTATTATCGAGAGACCTCGTTTCCTTTTGTGGTTTCAGCATTCACCTGTATGTCAGCATCTCCCTAATCTCCCTTCTCTATTACAGGTGGGGAAACCAAGGCTCGGTGAGGTTAAATAAATCACCCAAGCTCACGTGGCTAACCAGTAGGAGAGCAAGGGGGTCCAACCCAATCTACCTAGCTCCAAAACACTGCTCTGAAAAAATTTGTTTAATAGTCTTCACAGTGGCTAGTCCCAAAGAACTGTTGCACAAATATTTTGAGGATAGGATCATAAGACTGATGCTTCTGGAAGGAGTCCTCTGAAGCAGGAAATTCTCTTTGAATGCCTGAACTTCGGCATGCCTCCTACCAAGCCAGCCTCGTCCCTTCATGACCATGTATTTAGGGGTTTGCTTCATGACTGAGGAGCTGCAGAAGGTGGCAGTGACTTCCAGCTGGCCTGGGAGCTCCACCAGGCCAGAAACTGGCTGGCTTATTTTCTGTTATCACCCCAACTCCCTGCACAGTGCTCGGGCCAGACAAGGCCCTCAGAGAATGCTGGCTGAGTGACGGGATGACACGACTCAGCGAATGACTGACCGACGGCGTGAGTGACTGCAATCAGGCATTCAACAGTCACCTGATAAAATAACTGGTGCTTTCCAGACAGGTGAATGTCAGCAGCAGAAAATGTGGACCTCATGGGGAAAAAATATTGGTGCAGGGGAAAACTCCACAGTCCTAACAGGAAACCACAGAGTCAGTGGACTCTACGCCCTGAATGATGACAGAGTGGACAAAAGAGCTTAAATCAAACTCTTACATTTCTAACCTAGGCCTCACTTCCTTTATAACCCGAGGACAGCAATGACAAAATAGCTACCAGCACTTAAGATCTCACTGTGTACCAGATATCGCGTGAGGTGCTTTTATGGACTTTCTTTCTTGACCCTGTTAACAGGGTGAGATAGATTCTAGAATCTTCGAAAATGAGAACTCACAGAGGCACAGATTAAAATCCTCACCAAGATCGTGCAAGCAGAATATGGGAACAAAGAATCCGTGTCAGTCTGAAAACAGCCCAGCCTCCCTTCACGACTGCGTGCACCTTGTAAGGACATGGAGGAATTTCCAAGTTCAAATTGATTTACCGACTTATTTGTCTCATTTGTTAAGCACCCACACGCTATAATATTCCAAGGAGGAACAAAAATTGGCAAATAAACATGATCTCTGCCATATAGGGACTTGCAATGTTGAGTCTCACAAATCTCTTTAGATAGAATTCCTTCCACAACGATGTACGTCAACGGGGGCAGGGGCAAAGTTTTATGAAAATCTGAAGGTCTTTGTTTTAAAATAAAAACTTTGTTTTGGGTTATACTACCCTAAGTCCATAAATTCTACTGAAATCAGTGAAAATTTATAATGCTTTCTTAAAAAATAGCAGTTAAATGTCATCACAAGCATACGTATGTGATAAGTGAAGCCTTTCATTGTATTCAACAAAGCCAAAAGTTCCTATTTCAGAAAAGCAAATCAATACAGGGACAAGATAACCAATCAATCTTCCCCAACATTTTTATGAAAGTTATTACCAAGTTTCTGGCCAGTTTTTATTAATTCATTTCAATCTATATATTTCCCTTTTTGCTTTATGAACATTTCTTTTGTTCCCCTAAAGTGACACTTCGCAGTATTCATTCATCCCATAATGATTCCTTATTTACTGCTTGTTGTCATTAACGTACAATTTGGGGAATAGGTTAAAATCATAGCTTCCTCATTGATGAACATGATCAATTGATTCGTCTACTGGACTAAGTTATAAAGCGACAAAGATAAATAGTAGCTGAAAATATTAATATCTAACACAAAAGGAAAAAAAGTTTGAAGGATTTAAAATTTATTCTCACTGTACCTGCACTAGCATGTCTTCAACAATCAAGAACAACTCTTCTGCTTCATTGATCTTGCCCATAAGTTTCAAAAAACTTCCAATAAAGAATATTAATCGGCATTTGTCAGTGGCAGTAACCTCAAAAAGTCTGCATTCCAGCACTAGAGTGGAAGGAAAAGTAAATAATCCTAAAGCACATGTGGAAAGGAACAAAAAGTACCCACTGTTTAATCTTGATACAGAGGTTAAATATATAGTTCAGATCAGCACTTTGCTTTTATTAAGATTTACCTATAATGCCAAGTATTTTAAACTGACATGAAAAACAACTAAAACACTTTTAAATAATCTTTGCATGTAAATTTTGAAAACTAGAGAGTCAAAAATGAGTATTTATATAGCTCAATCCATGTATTGTTGTAATTTGTATTTTGGGGTTATTTTCAGGCAAGAAGAAAAAGCTATTTAAATTTCTTACGCCATTCTGCCCTCTGTTGCAACTATCTTGAATTGCTGGCTTTAACAGAAAGAAAATGTTAAAAGAACAAAATAGAGAGTCATACCTGGAGGGTGTGTGTGTGTGTGTGTATGTATAGTTATACCTTATACACAAATGAAAACTTTGAATTTTTTTTTTTTGAGACAGGGTTTCACTCTGTTGCCCAGGCTGGAGTGCAGTGTTGGCAGTATAGCTCACTGCAGCCTCAAACTCCTGGGCGTAAGTGATTCTCCTGCCTCAGCCTCCTAAGTAGCTAGGACTACAGGTGCACGCCACCAGGCCTGGCTATTTTTTTTATTTTTTGTAGATACAGGGTTTCACTACGTTTCCCAGGCTGGTCTCGAACTCCTAAGTTCAAGTAGTCCTCCCACGCTGGCCTTCCAGAGTACTAGGATTACAGGCATGAGCCACTGCACCCAGCCCTGAGAAAGCAATTTTCTCACTATAAAACAAATATGTGTACCTTATAGAAAAACTGGAAAATATAGAAAAGTACAAAGAAAAATAAAAACCACCCATAATTGCATCAAAGATAATTTCAGTTAACATATTGCTATATTGACTCCTGATCTTTTGTATGTACCCATACATACATACATACACACACTCTTTGTAAAATTAAAATTAGAATCATCCTACACATAATGTTTAATATTTGATTTATTTATTTATTTTGAAACAGAGTCTTGCTCTGTCACCCAGGCTAGAGTGAAATGGCACTATCATAGCTCACTGTAACCTTGAGGTCACAAGTTCAAGCAATCCTCCTGCCTCAGCCTCCCAAGTAGCTAGGACTACAGGCACACACCACCATGCCCAGCTAATTTTTAAAAAACTTTTATAGTGATAGGGGTCTCACTATGTTGCCCAGAGTGGTTTTGAACTCCTGGCCTCAAGTGATCCTCCTACCTCAGCCTCCCAGAGTGCTAGTGTTACGGACATGAGCCACTGCACCTGGCCTCATATTTTTGTTTTTGGCTGAAGTTCTGGGCCACATCAAGGTGGAAAAAAATCCATTTCTGGTGCTCACTGTGCTCAGTAAATAGTTGTTGGAGAAATGAATTCACTAAAGAAGAAATGCCAGATTTCATTGGTTCTTCTAAGATGCATGCATTCTCAAAACTTAACATTTCTGAAATAGGGGTGCATCTTGCAGTTGATAGCATCTTAAAGTTTATGAAAAGCAGTATAAATTGTTAATAAATGCTATAATATTCTGTTTCACTAGTACTCAAAGAAATGCAAATTAAAACAACAGTAGGATGCTATTTTTTTAGGTGCTAAATTGGCAGTGATTTATTTTGGTGATGATTTTTAAAAATAATAATATTGGTAAAGGTGTGAGGAAATAATTACTTTTACATGCTGCAGGTAAGAATTGATATCTTTCTGAGGAGCAATTTGGGAATATATCAAAGTTTTAAAAATATTAATATACTGTGGTTTTTAATTTCTAAAAATCATTCTAAGGAAATAATCTGGGATGTTTAAAAAGATTTCTGCCAATAATCCTCATTTTATAATAGTGAAAAATTGGCTAAATGGTAATCTATAAAATGGAATATAATCCAGTCGTAAATATGTAAGTTCTCAAAGAATATTTAAGGATGTGGAAAAATATTCACATTACATTTTTGAGAGATTTTAAGTTCCATGAGAGCAGGAAGGATATATATTGTGTTTGATATATATCCAACACCTAGCACTGACACATAAATATTTGTTGAAAATGGAAGTAAAAAAGTAAATTTCGGCTGGGCACAGTGGCTCACGCTCGTAATCCAAGCACTTTGGAGTGCTGAGGCAGGAGGATTACCTAAGAGGCAATTGCCTATATAGGCTCGGAATAACTATGGGTCATTCCATAGGGGGTCCTGCCCCACACCCAGAAGGAAGAAATCCATGCTCAGAGAGGCTAAGAAGAACCTAGACAGACCGGCCTTGCTGGGTTTCAGTCAATCATATTTCTACATGGCTGTCTATGCTTTGTTGAACCTAAGCATAAAAATGGGCCATTTCCCCTGTATCTCTGGGTTTTCGTTCTGAAGGCTCCCATGTGCACATTAATGAAATTTGTATGCCTTTTCTCCAATTAATCTGCCTCCTGTCAGTGATTTTCAGTGAACCTTCAGAGGGCAAAGGGAAGCTTTCCCTTGGCCCCTACAGGGTATATACCCAGCCTGGTCTCGAACAACACAGCAAAACCCCATCTCTACAGAGAAAGAGGGGAGGGGGAAGAGAAAGAGAGAGAGCGAGAATATCATGCCACAGAGAATCTATAAAGAAGTTGTCTTCTAGGCTCAAAGCCCTCTCTACTGGTCATCTATCAGAGATGCAATTTCCTCAGATGCGTGCCACAGAGAGAGGCAAACCCGGGATCCAAGCGGACTGGACAAGAAGCACCTGAGGAGAAGCAAGTTCAAGACCCCAAATGCACATCATTTCCTGTCAACCCAAGAAGTCAGGCTTGTTATTCTCCCGGAGCCACCAGGGGGAGCCAAACTCCGCGGTCCAGAGGGAGGAACGCGCGCGGGGGCCCAATCCATCCCCAGCAGCAGCAACGCGCGGGGGACACGTGGGATACTCTTCCACTCCCCCATCCGACTAACGGGACTGCGGCACCCTTGGAAAACACTCGTTTCTAAAGGCATTTTCCCAAAGCAGGCAGCAGTCAAAACTGTAAGTAGCCTGATCATCTCTCAGAACGGAAGGGGATAATGAAGAACAAGACCCGAAAAGGAAATTCTCAACCATTTCCCACAGACCCCATGAACCGGGGCTCTCTTTCTACTTTGAAGCTGCGTGCCTGAAAAGTTCCTCCCCATCCAATAGCAGGATATAGCCCACCCTTCCCCAAGCCTCTTCTTCCTGCTGGTGGATTTGGGGGAAGGGAATTTTTGTAGTACATTCCCCTCCCCATCAGCCCAGCTTCTCTGATGATGCCTGGCTCACCCTAAACTCCTGCTCCCGCTTCAGCCCCAAGTCCCAGCTGTGCTTGCACTTCCTGAGGCTGCTTGCTGTGTCTCCTCTCTGATCCACATCCTTCAAATGTGGAACACTATGGATTGTCCTTTATTCCCCCAAACCATTTGTCTGTAACATACTTTTACTGAAAACGTAGTGTATCAGAGTAGGGCTTCAACACAGCACAGAGAAGAAAGCAACTCACAGTGGAGTATTAGACATTTAATTATCGTATTAATTTAGTTGACATCCATCCTCAATTTGGGAATGTCTAACTCTTAGTCCTGGTTTCCCTCCCAGCTCTCTAACCCTTCCTTCCTGTCCCCAGCTGCATCCTCTTCCTCTGCTCCCCCCTGGGAGTTCTGTCCCAGGCCCGCCTCCCCTCTTCCTCTCCCTGATGACCTCATTTCCTCTCCTGGGCCCTTCCCCCTAATAGAGATGGATCTCTGGCCCAGCTCTCTTTCTCTGAGCCCTGTGACTATCTCCTCCTGGCTTTCAACAGTCACTCCAAACACCATGTGGCTTCTGTCCCCAGAACACCCCTCCTTAGGAGAGTTTCCTGTTTTGATCAATAGCAGTGTCATCTGCCCATCATTCAAGTCAACTTAGGATTTATCTTGACACCTCCGTCTCCTGCACGCAACTGATGATCAAGTCCTGTGGATTCTATGTGCGAACCCTCCACCTCGTCTTCTAAGCCAACGTTGCCTGTCACCTGGGTTGTTACCACTAGCAGGTCTCCTTGGAGCCATGCTTGTCCCTTTCCATTTCATTTTTTACATGACACCCAAAGTGACCTTTTAAAATCAACCTGTTACCATCTTGCTTGAATCCCTGATGGCTTCCCGCTGATCTTAGGATAAGGGCTGAATCCTTAGCATGACCTGGGCGTTGGGCTCCTGCCTCTGCAGCCTCAGGACGCCCCTTCACTGTCCACACTCTCTCACCCATGTGGGACTTGCTCAGTTCTTCAGATTCACTACCCTTCCTCTCCTCCAACCACGTTGTTCCCTCTTTCTGGAATTCTTTCCTTTCGTCTCAGTGTCAGATTTGAGACAAGGTTACATCTCCCTGCTCTAAGCTCCATGCCACCACTTTGAACCACTCCTCTTGGGCCAAATTGCTTTTTCATGTACATCATTTACACTTGACTATAAGCTTCATTAAGGCAAGAACCATGTCTGCCTTATCTTTGCTCCATCCTTGGCATCTAGCACCATGTTTGGCACAAGCAGGTACTCAGTTAATATTGTTGAATTAATTTGGAGGAATGATAGTATTTTCTCAGATCTATTTAATTGGAAAAGAAGGCAGGGATGAACTGGCAGGCAACTTGCAGGGATTGCACACTATGAAACAGGATTTCTCCCAAAATTCTTTGAGAGAGTAATCCAATTAAGGGCCTGACCTCGAGCAGTACCCCAAGAGGGCAGATTGATTTGGGGCCGTGTGTGGCTACATAACCATGGTGGGAAAAATGGGGGGCACCCAGACAGCCAACCAGACCACTGTAATAACTCCTACAGCAATTATTGTACAAGATTCCTACTATAATTAGATCTAATTCTGATGAATCTAACATATTTTTCTATTGCTTTGGTGACACTACTTGACCTTGTGACTTCTACTTTCAGCAACCCACCAAGAGAGAAAAGTGAGCCCACATAGTCCTAGAGGAACTTCAGAGAGTCTCCCCAAATGGTCATAGGCCGAGTCTGCTGGCAGGGTAGGAGGGGAGGCACAAAGGTGAACAGCTACCATATGCAGAGTGACTGGATCACAGCCTCGCTTTATGAAGACTCTTCCAGAGAGAGGAAAGGAGGGCCCAGTAGAGAAGAAAGAATGAATGTGAGAAGCTTTATGGAAGTTAAATCTACAGAACTTGGCCATCATTAAACATGAGGGTATCAAAGGCAATTATGGAGGCCAGGACTCCCCAGTGAGAGACCCTTGGGGGTCCAGAGTAAGACACACACTGACCAGCAGGATCTTAGAAGTTTATCTAGGTAACATCATGCTTACAGCATCACCAGAAGAGCCCTGTGGATGCTTCCCCCATAATTCAAAGGGATGCATTCTGAACTAGGCTCATTTACATCCAGAAAATCTTTACACACTGAAATATTAGATGATTTTCTACCAGTTTCAACTCTCAGAACCCAGCCTCTTCCATCACTATAACAACCATGTTATAATAAGCAGTGTGGCATCATCCAGAAGGACTTTTTTATCCCCCACCCCCACCCCCACTCCTTGGAGATCTAATCTCCCTCTGGTCAGCATTCAACTTCCTAGAACACACAGAACCACCCCTCCCTTTTCCCTCCCCCACGTCCTAAGCATGAACACATTTCCAGATGGGTCCTGGCTGTATTCAACACACTTGTATCCTTGTGAGTATTGCCTGATTACTGGATCAGACAAATTCCAAGATTGCATATATACTCACAGCAATAAGAATAAAGGTAAAGGCAAGATGTTTAAAGAGCAAAATGGATGCAGGTATGGTAAAGCCCAAATCTAATCCTCACTCTCTGGGAGACCTCAGGAAACTTACCTCTCTGAGACTCAGTTTCCTTAATTCATTCAAGATACTACTAGTATTATAGCAGCTTTATGAAAATTAAACAAACTTATTTATATAAAGTATTTAGAGTCTGGCATATAACAAATGCTCAAAATCTACTATGCTCACTGGACTGTAAACCCCACAAGGGCAGGGACTCCATTTGCCTTGTCATTGCTGTGTCAGGGAGTCCATCAGTTCATGGCCCAGGGAGGTGCTCACTTAGTATTTGTTGAAAGACTGAATAAAGGTTATTGTTCTGCTTAATAAACCAAGAAATATAGGATGAAAGGAGGGGCAGGCAAAGGGACCTACTTATGGAGAATGAAGGGAAGAAATATTAACCAAAGAGCTATCCAAATCCAAGTCACATACACGGAAAGTCAAAGCACTGTTGTCCTCACTTGGGTTGAGGCCACCCTCAACAGTACCATTTTCAGTATTGAATGATGGAGAAAGTTAGTGCTGCCATCAGTAGGCAGAGGGAACATAGAAAGAACAAATTTGGGGGAAATACTCTGTAATAATTTAGGTTTTCATCTATTTAATTTGAAATGTCAGCCGGTCACTCAGAAAGCTATTGATCGGGCAAGAATACTATCAGTAGCTCTCATGAAACAGGCTCCGAAAGGAGTCAAGGCTGGAAATACAGATAAAGAAGGGAGGTGAGGGCTGTGGTTGAAGCCAGAAGAAAGCACAGAGAGAAAAGGAGGTTAAGGAGAAAGCCCTGGAAAACAGCCACTGCAAGAGGATAAAGAGAAGCAATTTCAAAATGAATAATTTGTCCCAATATCTTGTCTTCAGAAATTGTTGGCTTCAATTGTAGGGAAGAGAAATCAGAGAGGTCTGTTTGATTGATCAGAATTGTGTCAGGAAACAGGAGAATAGTAACTTTGGGCTACTCTGTGTCCCAGCAAAATGAACCACTGAAACATCATCGCTCACTGTACCTGAGAGCGTAAATCTCTTCCTCACTTTATGGCACCGATCTGCTTTAATCTTAGCCACCGAGAGTAAATAGGCCCCAGAAGCATCACATCCGGCGTCCAGTAAGATTTTCCAGTAGTGAGTGAGGTGCAGCCTTGTCCAGAAGCTTGGGCTTTGGATTCTTGATATAAAGTCTGTGATACTTGTGACACACAATGTATTAATACACAGAATTTTACTCTTTCATGCCTTGAAGGAAGCTCTTCTTCTATTTGCCACATTTCATTAGCCTATTGCATAAACTTCTTTCCTGACATGACTTTGGTAAGTCACCAGATAAGGATGAGCCTTTCCCTATTCGGCAGCCAAAGCCAATTCTGCTCATCTGTGCAGGTGCCCCCTCCTCTGGGCAGGCTCCCTGGATCTACCAGGCAGAGCTGGCCCCTCCCTCATCTGTGCCGCACAGCTCACTGTGCCACTGCTCTAGTGAGGCGCTTACCACCATGTATAGAAATTCTCTGGCTGCCTCGGCATCTTCCCCAACTAGAAGGAAAGCTCCTAAGGGCTTGGGGCCATATCTATTCACTTCTGCACCCTCAGGGCCCGGCACAGTGTGGGAGACAGAGCGGGTCATAAGGAGATGTTTGCTGAGTTAATGCATAGGAGGGAAAGAAGGGAAAGGCAGGGAAGGAAAGAAGGGGAGAGAGAGGGAAGAGAAGTTGTATAGGGGAAAGAAGGGGATGGAAGGGAAGAAGATAGAAGGGTTTAGCAGGAGAACATGGCCAATCCTTTACCCCTTTCCAACTCTCCAGAATGCCACTTAACTCTGAGAGGAATCCACATGGCGTGAAGAGAAGACAGAAACACTCTGCAGCGCCAGACAGATCCAGTGGAGCAACCCCGGGGATCCGCCAACCACAGAAGTCGATGCAAGGGGATGGCCCATCCGAATGAATGAGTGGGTGGTTGAATGAATAAATGAATGATCACATCTTGCTCAATGGAACCATGGGTATCTAAACAGCACTGTGAAAGGAAAAGCTAAATCTGCCTACACACAATGATAGAAAAATGGTGAGACTTACCTAGGGCTTGAGAGAAAGCTGCACAACCCCTTCCAGCACCCGCTCATTTTCATATGCCACGGCAATTCTTGATACACTCTCCAGAAAGTGGTCTGCCGCTGGAAGTATCTCATCAAGATTTGGTGAAAATGTGTTTTCTTGTGATTCGCTGTGTTCTGAGATGCATATGGACTGCTTTCTCTGACAGGAGTGACTACACCTATTTAAAAATCAATCACAGTTTAATGCATCTGGCATTTTAGTATATGAAAATGCCATAGCAAAAATGTGACTGCTCTGTGGCCATAATTAGTGAAATAAAAGTCAAGGTTGCTGGAAAAAATGTATCTAACACATTAGTCTGCATTTACCAAAGAATTAATTAGAGTTATGATCACTGACCTAGACTTTGAGGACTTTTTGACCATATTGATTTTTCATGCTGAGTCCTCCCCCTCCCCCAAGGAAATAGTTGTAACCTATTTTTCTGTTTTTGTTTCTGTTTGTTTTTTGGTTTTTTTTAGCAACCTGAAATGCTCCAAAATTCTGTTTTAAATATACACTATGTTTGCTGCTTAAACAAGTACTTTCAAACACTTGAGGGTATACATTTTGGAGAAGTGAATCCACTGCATGGATCTCATACAGGCCAGGGGATAACTGAGCAAACAAATGGCAAATCTGATGTTGGAGCCGGGATTACTATATCTTCATTTCCAAAGAGAAATGGTTCCAACAGGTCCTACTACCCTGACATAAGCTTCTCAAAGACAGAAGGATTTTGTTTAATTAAAACCTGGTGATATCTATCCTTGAAAACTAAACTATTAATAGAAGTATTTTAAAATATTCTGCAAGATGAATGGAGCACACAGCTAGATGGAGCCCCAAGCCCAGCTCTTCATAAGAACTGTACTAAAAGGGAAGCCCACTGTTTAAATTACCATTCTGCATTTCCACTGAAATGACTTCCAGGTCACCCACCCATTTGGACAGACTCCGAGCTATCTAGTCTAAAGCATGCAGATACGCCCAGGCAGCAAGTGCCGTGCTTAAGAGACCCATGGAAGAAAAAGAAAACTCCTCTTCCTCTGTGTGTAGAAAAGGTATGCTTGTGGGTAGTAAATTGGGAAAGTGGAGGTGCAGACTGGGGGACAAAAAGAACTGGGACAATATTACCCTGAGTCCAAGATTTGAAGTGTTAAAGTATATGAAACATTTTCATGGTGGCTCATGCCTGTAATCCTAGCACTTTGGGAGGCCGAGGCAGGAGGACTGCTTGAGGTTAGGAGTTTGAGACCAGCCTGAGCAAGAGTGAGACCACATCTCTACAAAAAATAGAAAAATTAGCCAGGTGCCTATAGTCCCAGCCAATTGGGAGGCTGAGGCAGGATGATCACTTGAGCCCAGGAGTTTGAGTTGCAGTGAGCTATGATTGTGCCACTGGGTGACAGAGTGAGACTCAGTCTCAAAAAACAAAACAAACAAACAAAAAAAACCTCATAGAAAATATTGCATTTAATTTTATCTTTTTACAAAATAAGCTCACGAGGAGGATATGGATATGAATCCCCATATGACCAACGAAGCTACTTAGCTACTTAAAATCAGAGAGATCAGGTGATTTACCCCCGGTCAGCATGTGACCAGTAACTGGAGAAGCAGCACTCAACTTTTTGCTCTAACTCCAGTGCTCCTCCAACTACACACAGGATGTGAGGAATGGTTTCACCCAGCGTCATCTCTGCACACACAGCACAGCGCGGTTCTCATTGACAGACCTAATGGCTGATGCTTCTGCAGTGTTGTCACGGCACGTGGTGGGCTGAATTATGCTGCACTGACAAACAACCCCCAAATCCCAGTGCCCTAAAAGCGCAAAGGCTGATTATGTCCACCACAGGATTGGAGACCGGGAACTCCAATCCAGGCCTCCTGAATGCAGGACTCACAGAGCAGCTACCATCCTGAACGTTTCCAGTGGCTGCTTAGTCACAAGGCCCTACCCAACAAGGGGCCCAGGAAGTGTTTCCTATGGTAAAGGAGGCATTTGGCTCCAAGGGCCACCACAAGTGCTTATCATAGTGCCAGATGCTGTACCTTACATGAACTAGCATTTTTAATACTCTCAAGGTAAGTCATGTTATAATGTTATCCCTATTTTGCAGGTGAGAAACTGAGTCTTAGGGAGGTAAGCACCTTGCACAAGGTCACACCTTGTGCACAGTGTGACACAGTTCTGGCAGACTCCAGAGCCATCACTCTTAACAATAAATCATTTCTAGTAGATGCCATGGTGATTTCTGGGAGGAGGGAAGGTAGACTCTGTTTGCCAAACAGCACACACCTGAGAGTGAGATGAGGACAGGGCATAATGAGGCCACTCCCATTCCATGACCATGATGTCATATGCAGGTGGCTTGTGCCTCCTCTCCTATGCTCAGCCTCCCAGCTCCTGACTCTATTGCAGGCAGATGTTAGAGGCTGAGGTTCAGTACGGACTCTCAGAGCAATAGAGATGGAGGCCTCGAGAAATGGCAGGCCCAAAAAGCCAGCATCCAGAAATAGCTGTGCATTCATTCAGCAAACATCTATTGAGTGGAACTGGAGTGGGTCCCAGGGAACTCAGACCTGCCTGAGGGTGTCTGATGAAGCAGAATAATCTTTAGGCCGACAGAATTCAAGATCACCAGTTGATCTGCATGGGCCATCCTGGGAAAGGTGGTGGTAGGAGGCCCCAGGGAAGAAAGTGAGGAAAATGAAGAGGATGTTGATAGTGGCTGACATTTCTTGAGACTTTACTATGGGTCAGGCACTGTTCTAAGTGCTTTATATGGAATTACCTCATTGAATGCTCACAATGCTATGAGGTTGGTATACTTATTTTATAAATGAGGGATCTGGGACACAGAGTGGTAAAATAATGTGGCCAAAGTCACCACCTAGCAAGTGGGAAAGCCAGGGCCCACCCTAGTCTGGCATCAGGATCCCACTGTTAACCATCATGCTACATTGACTCCTTCCACTCAACAGAGATGGCAAAAAAGAGGCTTCACTGAATTTTGTGGGGAGCTTTAATGGGGTGTAGGCTTTCAAGAAGAAATGGAAAGGGCTCCCTGAGAGCCTGAGAAGGGTGGGGTTTGGGGAAAAGGGAATGCATGGTGCTCTGATCTCCCAGGAGATGCTTTCCCCTCGCTTCTGATGGAACCAGCACGACCCCGGCACCTTGAGGTCTGGCTGCGTTGGGACCAAAGGAGAGGAAGGGACCCTTGGCATGAAGTCTAGCTTTCTCTTGGCAAACAACACCAGCAGGTGCAGTTGGGAGGCACCCACATTTGTAATAAGAAACCAGAAGAGACTCTCTGGTGACTACAGCCAACAAACAGGTGGGTGACAACATATGACACTGCCGGGGACTCCCAGGAACACCTGGAGCAGGTGAGGACGTTCCAAGGGGCTGGTGGGAAATGATCTGCCCTAGTCTGAGGATGTTCTGATTGCACAAGAAATAATTTATATGAAGTGCCCGGCACAGTGAAAGCACTGAAAAAAAAATGTGGCTATCATGACCAGTGGACACATGAAGAATATAAGACAAAATAATCCTCAGTTTAAGTAACAAAAGGGGAAAGAGGCTGCTCCATCACAACCCACGATCTTTCTAGGTCAGCCAGTTTTTGATAGGAGTAATCTAGGTTACAAACTGAATATAATGCTAGACATTTCAAATGCAAGAAATATGCAGATTAATGTCACTTAGAGAGACCAGCTTGCCTCGAAGTGATTGATTGGTATGACATTTGGACAAAAGAGTCAAAAAATAGCCCTTTACAAAAAAGAAAATCATAGTGGACTCAAGTACTTTAGCCCTGGTTTTTAGACCTTGTTCATCCTTATGGGCACATGGAGGTGAACTATTGCTATTACAATTCCTCGTGCCTCTGGCAAAGACTAGTATTCACAGCCTCATTCTGCAGCATGACAACTTTTGTTTTCCTGGCAATAGCAAATATTGTCAACAGTGCTGTTTTTGGGGGGGCTCACAGTGCAGCGAAGGGATGTAATGTGTACCCACAATTTTAACAGTCACACCATGACCCTTCAGTAGGAAATGGAGAAACTGAATGCATTGCAAACCATCATACAGCAAGTGAACAGAAGGGCCTACATTAAATCTAAGAGCATCCTCATTCCCAGGCCTGCTCTCTCCTCCACATCACATAACTTAAGAGAGAGTGGGAATGATTACAATGTAGGAGAGAAACAGTAAAAAGGATTTATCCTTTTACAAATGAAAGTAAAAGATAACATAGTAAATTTAGGGGAAATTTGCACAGAGCTTGGAATCTTCCCAGAGGCTATTTAAAGATGTTCTGAGTCCTTAGACCTGAAGTGCTCTGTGTAATTGTCATGGAGTGCTCTGCTTCTAGGTCTGATGTTTGCAATTTCCAGGGTCTCTATGATGCAGACCTGCAGTCCTTTTCAGAAAGGGATAAGAATTTGATTTCAGAATTCGGGTAGAGACCTCTAATTCCTACCCAGTATCCACTTAGGGAAGTTCTGTCACTCTTCTTTGTTAGTGACAGAATCCCACCTTGGTTTAGGGTAGCAGTGTACCCAGTTAAAACCTCTATTCCCAGCTTCCCTTGTGTCTAGCTTTGGCCAAGTAATGAGGCTCTGAGTCAAAGAGACATAAGTAGAAATGTTGCTGTGAAACTTCTGGGAAAGTTCCTTAAATGGAATTGGTAAGCTCTTCTTCCTTCCTGTGGACTGAAACGTGATGGCTGGAGCTCCAGCAGCCATAAGCATGGGATGACCTTGAGAATGCAAGCCAGTGTAGGAAATCAGGGACACAGAAGGAGCTGGGTCCCAGGTGACTTTGTGGAGCCAACAGAGCAGCCCAGGAGTCTGTTTTCGGAGAGAATAAACCTTAGGGAGTTCGGCCCCTGAAGTCAGGTCTCAATTACTCATAGTCAAGTACAAGTTCTAACATATAACCATTTCCATATGTGTTTATGGATTTACTCCTACGTCAGAAATCCCAGCCACAAGCTTTCCCTCGTACGCGACTCCTCCCGGCCCCTAACCGCAGGTGTGCTCGCAGAGCCGGGCCTTGCTTACCGAGGAGCTTGTGCTCCACAGCGTTGCGCAGGGACTGGTGCCGGAAGTACAGGAGCCCACTCGGCTTCTCCTGGACCCACTGTTTGGTGGCGTTGCGGAAGGCAGCCCAGTGCAGTGTGGTCACTTTGTAACGATTCCTGTAGCCCAGCATGTCCAAAAGCTGGAGTAGCTCCTCCTCCGTCAGCCCACAGTGCGAGACACACAGTAAGCACAGAGCGTCGGCCACCCAGCCGTCCAGCCCTGCATAGACAGCATGATGGTGACAAAGAGAAGAGCTAACACGAGCCGGATATCATTCTAAATGTTTTATATGATTAAACAATGTATTTCTTTCAGTATTTACAGGTAAACACTGTAACTCTCCCTGTCTTACAAATGAGGAAAGTGGAGCACGGAGAAGTTAAATAACTTACCTATGGTCACACTGCAGTAAATGCAGAACTGGGATTTGAACTCAGACAGCCCACCTCCACAGCCCACACTGTTAGCCGTTAAGTTACCATCCATATTGTCACAACGAATACATCCAGAGCTATGCCTACACCCTGGCAAGCTTGCCGATTATTACACTGAACATTTCTGCTGCGTAGTCTTTACTGAGGTTTTCAAATACCTAATTTGCATTTAAGTATGGGTGGTTTTGTGTATGACTGTTCTCCTGCCACACATCACAGACACCACTTGAGCCAGCTCTTCATTACCCACCTGACCCTCCTTAGATTTCCTACCACGGCTGGGTTTCCTGCTGGCTCCATGATTAACCAACTATAAAAAGATCCTTCAGACCATTAGGGAAATGGCAACACAGCCTACCCTTCTAAATGTATATCCTGTGCTAGGATTGGAGGACGAGCCCAAATTACCTGCTATCTTTAAGCACAGGCAGAGCTGTCTTGCCCCAGCTGTATACACGTCCCCTGAGGTCGATCTCAGCTTAACCAAGCTCTTCCTGTGCCTGTGGCTGAGCTCCCTGGGCCCCAGTGGGGTGGCTGGGCTGTGCTGGGGGTGGAGCCAGAGACCTGGGCTTTTCCCGCACAGTCCTGGAGGTGGAGAGTAGCACAGCCATGGGCCACTTTGCCTGAGTGACTCTTCTAGGGGCACAGGGACCTTGTTTCCAACTCCTTGAAGGTGGGGGAGGCCACACTAATTTTGAAGTCAGTTTCCTTTACATAAATGCAAACTCCAGAGTGAAAAATGGGGCAGGACAACATGTTGTAGTATAAATCCATGTGGCTTTCCTTCCAGGGATTCTCCACTTCCCTCTCTTCACCCCCATTTCCCCATCCCTGCTCCATTCCAATCCACTGCCTTTAAGAGAAGACTGTTACAGCAGAAACAAAGAGAGAAAAACTCAAGCTTCAAACAGACATTTGAAACTCAGAGCAGAGACAATGGCCTGAGAGAACGAACTTTGACTCTCAAAAGCCTGATTGCTGAATGTCATAAAATAAATTCCTGACCAACTCATGGGATACATTTTTTTACCATAAATAACAGACTCAGACAATTACAAGAAGGTCTAAAGAGGACTTTTTTCCCCACCCAGGAAGAAAGGAGATTTTGCTGAGCTGAGAATGGTATAGGAGAGTTAGAGAAGAGAACAAGACTCAAGTAAAGCACAGAAGTTGGCTGAGGAAAGGGGCCCCCTCAGGTAGGATGAGAAACTGAGTCAGCAGGTGGCAGCAAAGATCATGCAACCTGAGAACAAATAGGAACTTGGGCATCCTAGAGGAAGCCAAAAATGGAGAGACATCAATATCCATGGACCAGCCAGGCATGGACTGTAATCCCAGCACTTTGAGAGGCCAAGGTGGGAGGATTGATTGAGACCAAGAGTTTAAGACCAGCCTGAGCAACAGAGCAAGACCTCATCTCTACAAAAAATAAAAAAGAATAATAAAAAATAAAATAAATATCTATGGACCATCTGGGACTATGTCACTTTGGCAGAAGACAGCAGGGACAGATGACAATCAAGGACACCCACCACTCAGGCCCTCGGATCTAAGTGCAACCCAATGGAGACATGGGAAAGACACAAATCCCCACTTGACTAAAAAAATCTTGAGTTGACAGAATTAACCTGAATTGAGTGAATTAGTTTTCTGCCATCCGTAGCACTATAAAGTCAAAAGAGAGATGAAATTGAGTTATAGAAATAATAAAGGTCCATTTCTTAGATTCCTGAAAAATGTGAACTGACATTTGTGTCTAACACATTTCTTCAGTCAATTCACAGAGCTCTCTAGGTAGAGTTGCCAGATTTAGCAAATTAAAATACAGGACACCCAGTTAAGTTTGAATTTCAGATAAACAACTAATTAATTTTTAGTATGAATATGTCCCATGCAATATTTGGGATACACTTATATTGAGAATTATTTGTTGTTTATCTGCAATTCAAATAATTTTTAGTATAAGTATGTCCCATACAATAACTAGGACATAATTCTACTAAAAGATTATTTGTTATTTATCTGAAATTCAAATTTAACTGGGCATCCTGTGTTTCCTACGACAACTCTATCCCTAGAGTCTCCTCCCCGGGGTGGGAGTCTAACACACAGCATTCTCCCTGTAGACTCCCACCAAGCTGTCAACACTGGCCAAGACCTACCTTCCCCCAGAGACACAGTTCCAGAATTTGCCTTTTTTGGTTTAAGAGTCCAACTATAGTCTTCAATCCAGCGTTTCAGGATCAATTCCCAGAGCTCCTGAATAGAGACCACCTCCAAGTACTCCCTCATACACTGAAACTCATTTCGGTAGATCCTGCATTCTTTCCATTCATTGGCTAGGATTGTGAGTTTTAAAGGATTCAGGTTTGGTTTCTTCCTTAAAGCTTGTCTGCTCTGTTGGAACTGGTCCATGCTGGAAATGGAAAGATGCTGTCTGAAGATGTTTAGTTTTGTTTCTTCATCTCCCGTGCTAATGAAATCCACCGTCCTCACATCTGGGCGGACGCACAGCGACCTGTAGGACAGGCTGGAGGAGACAGTGCTCATGATAAATTTGCAGTGAGGAGAGAGTGAACGCGGCAGCCAGGAAAAATCTTTTGCCTGATGGAGAGATTCAAAGACATTTGAAAACTTTAAAGACTTTAAAATTGCTTTACTGATGGTTTTCAGGCTTAGCGTAGGTAGAATATAGAGGATAAGTATAAGGTAAGGGCTGGAGTTATGGCTGTCAGTAGTAACTTCAATAGTAAGCATTACGGTTGTAAGAAAAATACCAATTCACACTCAATAGAACCATATTTGACTGAGTTGTCTATCTATTATGAATTTGATCATATAAATGTGAACTCTTAAAAAGAGAGTTCCTATGAGCAAATAACTTAATGAAAACACATACTTCTGAAAAGTGACCTACAGTGATAACCAGAGGAGATGTAAACCAGTGCAAATGGAACCATTCAGTTGAAAAATAAGACATTATTTTACGCTGAAAATTTTTCACTTTGTGAGCAATACTATCATGAGCTAAATGATTTTATTTGGTGATAAAATATATACCTAATAAGATCCTTTCTCAATGCCTTTATCAGCCTTTCCTACCCCTCTTTGTCTAATATTAATAATAGCAACTATCACATACTGTCTGCTTACTCTGAGCCGGGAATTGTGTTGAGTGTGTCTGCAAGTACTAACTATTAATATATTGTGTTTTTTATTTTCTGTATCTTAGGACAGTTTGACATCTCTCAGGACCTTACAGACCCAGGAGAGACTGCCCTCCCCAAGGCTAGCTAACTCCTGGGCATGGTGCACAGCTTGTCTAGAACATGCCTTTCTTGTGCAGACGGGCCAATCCCAGGCCGTGCCCCAACCCACCTTCTTCTCTATCTCACACACCGAGCTAACGTTTCCTCTGCCCTAAATCAACCCAGGGCCAGGTACCAGACAATTAGGGGCAGCCTCTATGCCCTAAAGCTCACCAGAATTATTTAAACTATCCCATCCTGTTTCACCTGCCCTGCCCGGCCTTTTCTGCAGAAACCCCAATAAAGGCTCTGACCTTGGTTTCCCCTTGCTCCTGTCTTCTGCCTCCTGGCCACCCTGGCACTTCCCCTGGGTCCCTGCATGACATGTCCCCTTTTCTCAGGAAACGTAAGTAATAAATTGTCTTTTCAATGGCATTAGCCTTTCCATGTGGTTGCCCAACCATACCTCTGTAAATTAAATCATGGGTATAATTTTAATACACTAACTCATTCAATCCTCCTAACAACCCTCTAGAAGGGAAGAGGAGGAAATGGAAGTATACAGGAGCTAAATACCTCATCTCATTCATTCTGCTGGGATTTGAACCAAGGGTCTGGCTCTAGAGCAGGCTCCTAAGCACTGCACTGACTTGCTTCAGGCAACTGCCTGGCCAGTCCCTTCTCCTGCAGAGCTCCGCCTCAGGCCCTTTGTCCAGGAAGCCATCCCTGAAAGCCAAGTCCCTTCATTAGAGACTCCCGCGACATGATATGCAGCACTCATTGCAGCTGCAATTTTACACTTATTTTGAGTGAAAAGATTTCATTAATGTCTGCCATTCCCCACTAGAGTGAAAGCTCCATTTCTTGGCAGGGACCATGTCTGCCTTTGCTCATAATGCTCTGTCAATAGTAAGTGCTCCGACAGGCGTGGTGGCTCACGCCTGTAATCCTAGCACTCTGGGAGGCTGAGGCGG
>VBSM01003169.1:21866438-21905824 GCA_008086735.1 Cheirogaleus medius
AAAAAAAAAAAAAAAAACCCAATAGTAAGTGCTCAATAATTATTGGTTGAATGTACTATAGTTGTTATATATTAAATCAAAAAGCAGGTTATAAAACAATATGGTATGCAACTTGATTTATATAAACATGTATATGTATATATAGACATCCATAGGAAAAGGGCTATATACCAACAAAATGGTTAACAGTGGTAAAACTGTGAGTATATTTAATGTTTGATTTTCTTCTTTTTTATCATATTTCCTATAAGAAACATATATTACTTACATAATTTATTGACTACATATATTTTTAAGTTTTAAAGTAATTGCTTCCAAAAGTAATGACTGGTACTAAGAAATAGTAGAGGCTCCATTGATCCAGTATTATTTCAAACAGAAGAAAAGCTAAAGATGGCAACCAGTAAATGGAATTTGGTACGTGCAAAATCAGTGTAGATGAGATAGATCAAACTATAAAGCATAAAGCACATAGTATGGGCCCAATAAGACTGATCAAAAGATAAAATAGGGGCCAGGTATGTTGGCTCATGCCTGTAATCCCAGCACTTTGGAAGGCCGAGGCAGGAGGATCATTTGAGGCCAGGAGTTCGAGACTAGCCTGGGAAACATAGTGAGACCTCATCTCTACAAAAAATTAAAAAATAGCCAGGCATGGTGGAGCATGCCTATAGTCCCAGCTACCAAGCAGCTTGAGATAGGAGGATTACTTGAACCCAGGAGTTCAAGGCTGCAGTGAGCTATGATTGTGCCACAGCACTCCAGCCTGGGCAACAGAGTGAGAGCCTGTCCTAAAAAAAACCCAAAAAGTATAAAATAAGGAGCAGGGCAGACCCATGAGACCCATGCAGGGGGAAAGACCACAGTTTCTGGAACCAGACTGCCCGTGTCTGAATTCTGAGTCCACCACTTATCTTAGGACCTTAGACAAGCCACCTAACATCTCTGTGCTCAGTACCCTCTGTGTAAATAGGGGTGATGAGCACTGTCTCTTCTTCTTGTGGTTGTTACAATGGTACCTGGCCCATTGAAAATGCATTATATAAGTATTTGTTCAATAAAATACATAGTAATAACTAAAAGTGATGTTGGTTATAACCAGAGATAAGCAATGCAATCAAAAAGTATTGTGTACATCCTAAATAATAGAGTTTTCTTTTTACAGAATCATAATAAAATAGGGGTGATTTTAAAAAGTTGTTACCTTCTGACCTGAAATCCCATAAATGCCAATCAATTCTTCAATTCCATCTAGTACAAGTATACATGGCTTTAAACTGATAGAAGCAATGAACGCTTCTACAAGAAGTGAAAAGACCAAGACATTTGAGTCTTCATTAAGAATATCCGTTTCGAGCTGAGTACCTATGGCATAGAAATTTGCTCAAATTAGGTGAAAACGTTTCCATCATTGCTAAAATATGTTAATGGGCTGAGGAGGCAGAAGAGGTTGGGAAAAACAAGTGCTACTCACAGCTGTACAGATGACACATACATGTTATATGTATACATGTGATTAGCATCCTCAATATATTCAACTCAAAAAGAATAATGATATTTACCACCAGATGTCTCCAGTACATTTTCAGGATTTTATATAAAAAATGTTTTTGTATAATCAAAAACATTAGTCTCATTTTCCAGGATGCAAAGATAGATCATGTTACAAAGAGTTTGGATGGGAAGAAAGAGAAGCCCTGTGATCTGTGAAGTTTTCGCAGCTCCTGAACCCTGGGTGCCTGTTTGGGGTCACAGCCACCACTCTGGGCTCTTCCAGTAATGCACATGTACAAGCAGCTCTCACCTACTGCCTAGTCTATTTGGCCCTAGCCCATCTTAAACCTTATGGAAATGATCCTAAGTTCCTCGCCCATCATATTAGACCCCAGACCCTGCATTCTGGAAGTTACAAGTTCTTAGGAAGAACTAAGCTATGAACCAGCAAAAGGACAAACGAAGTAATTTGAGAGGACCAATTTTCAGATTGTGATTAAGTGACCTGGTAGCAGCAACCCCAAATTGTAATCGCCTACTTAATATCCTAAAATCACCCATCTAATATCCTAAAATAGTCTATCTAATATCCTAAAGGCATTTTGCTACATACGATTTCTGTCTTGTTTTTATTTTTCAAAAGCAATATTTTCCATAGAAATTCAGGCACATCAGGGTCTAGAAAATCAAGTCACGTGTAGAAGCTTTAATGGATTAAGTCTCTCAGATACACTGAGATTCTGCTAGAGTCACTGAGAGTAATGTTTAGCAAATACTCATTGGTTGCCTGTTATGTGAACGTTCTGTGCTAGCTGCCAAGAGGAGATAACGGGGCCTGTGACATAAAGTCAAGCATCTAAGGCAATGGAAATGGGTTCTGTACACACATAGCCACAATTCAAGGCAGAATATGAGTCTTAATTAAGTTTAATGCATCATCATCCTTTGAGGTTTTCTTTAAAAAAATCTTTAAAATTATAGACACTGCTGAAATTTCAGACCCTAAATGACAGAATTTTAGAGCAGAGAGGGTTCTTAGATATCATCTAGTCTAGTCCAAATCTCTCATTTTGTAGATGAGGAAACTGAGGCCTGGCAAGGCGAAGGGACATGAACAAACAGATCATCAGGAGCTTTTAAAACACTTATTTTTCTAATAGTTTGTTTTCAAGCTGTGTAGCCACCATTTCGTGGCGTGGATGGCTCATCAGCAGTCACTGTGGAGCCACAGACGCATGGACTGTCTGCCTCTTCCCCAAAGCTGGTGTCGGGGCTAAGTGACAAAGCAAATTGCATGAACCTCAAGAAATACCTCCTGACCATCATTAAGCATAGCCTCACTAATATAATCAGCAAAAACATAATCCTAGTCAAAAAATATATATATACTCAGAGATGATGCTTATGGATGTATACCCTGGCATATGAAGAAAAGCATTATGTTTGGTGTTTTTAAAATCACACTTTGGGTGATTATAATTATTTTTCCTCAAAATGACATTGAAGATAAAGTCAGCATTAGTATTGGAAAATATTCCTAAACATTTCTCTTTATTCTGTCAGGACCAATCAGTGTCTACTAAATGACAATGGCCCATTGCCTAATTTAAATGGTAATATCTCAAGTGTTTAAAGACCCACTCGATGACTTGAGGATTGATGAACTCATGCACTTTTTATCAGTGCTGTCTCTCCTCATTCAACATAGATTTGTTGAGACGCTTCTGTGCCAGGCACTGGGTATGACGATACCCAATAAAATAGACATGATCCCTGCACTCACAGAACTCATACAAGAAGACAATAATAAAACATGTAATGACCAGACTATTTGTAAGTTACCTAAGACAGCGGTCCTCAACCTTTTTGGCACCAGGGACCAGTTTCATGGAAGATGATTTTTCCACGGACAAGGGTTGGGAGGGGATGATTTGGGGATGATTCAAGCGCATTTCATTTATCGTGCAGTCAAACCTCTCTGCTAATGATAATCTGTATCTGCAGTCACTCCCCAGCGCTAGCATCACTGCCTCAGCTCCACCTCAGATCATCAGGCATTAGATTCTCACAAGGAGCACATGACCTAGATCCCTCGCATGCACCATTTATGGTAGGGTTCACACTCCTATGAGAATCCAATGCCACTGCTGATCGCACAGGAGGCGGAGCTTACACAGTGATGCGAGCGATGGGGAGGGCTGTAAATACAGATGAAGCTCGCCCGCTGCTCACCTGCTGCTGTGCAGCTGGGTTCCTAACAGGCCACAGACTGGCACTGGTTGAGGCCTGAGGGTTGGGAACCACAGAACTTAGAGACCAAGGGAGGTAAGCACACAATATTTGGAAGGAGACACCCAGGAAAACTAAAATGTAATTGCACCAGGGCTACACTTGCTGTCTGGTCAAAGTTAGGAGTAAGGGAGACAGGCACCCATGAGCCCTTCTTATGGAAGGAGCAGCTTTTGAATAGAGCCTTAAAGGATGACAAGGGGCCGGGCACAGTGGCTCATACCTGTAATCCTAGCGCTCTGGGATGCCACGGCGGGAGAGTCGCTTGAGCTCAGGAGTTTGAGACCAGCCTGAACAAGAGCAAGACCCCATCTCTAATAAAAATAGAAAAAATTAGCCAGGCATGGTGGCATGTGCCTGTAGTCCCAGATACTGGGGAGGCTGAGGCAGGAGGATCATTTGACTCCAGGAGTTTTAGGTTGCTGTGAACCATGAGCCACTGCACTCCAGCTGGGGCCATGGAGTAAGATTCTATTCCCCCGCCACCCACCTCCCCCAAAAAAGGGGAAGAGAAGGATTTCACTGCCCTGGCAAGAGGGAGGGGCATTTCAAGAGAAGGGAACTAAACAGACAAAGACAAGGATGGATGCAAGGGATGGGTGTGCTCCAAGGAGACCAAACGTGTGGGGCAAGGGGCAAGAGACCAGGCTGAGAAGTCAGCCCTGCCAAGGATTTCTGCCCATTCCACATCACCAACCTGAATGCAGACTCCCTGATATTCGATGCTGGGAGAGGACCCTGATGGAAATCATCCAAAACAGTGAAATTTTCCTCTGTTGGCTCAAGGAGGCAAGACCGTGCAGTCATGACTGGAACTCCACAGACACCTGGGTTTGCTCTCCCTGCCCTGCCCATGTATAGCTGTGTGAACTGCCATTCTGAGCCTCAGTTTCCCTATCTGGGATGATAACGCTATGGATGAATCAATCGTTGAGAGCATTAAACGAGATGCTGATAAAGCCCTCAGCACAGCTTCTAGTACTCAGAAAGCCGTCAATAAACGGAACTTATTGTTACTCAGGGCTGCCACCAGGTTCCGTGGGATAACATAGAGAGGAAGCATGCAAATGAGAGAGTCAGTGACTCTACTCTGACCTGTGAAGCGAGTCTTCTGTGACACCAGCTGCCTGCAAGGCCGGCAAAGGGCATGGGAGTCAGAGAGCTGGCTACAGGCAGCGCTTGTACACAAGGTCCCTTCATTCTGGCAAGCAAGAGTCGAGAACAGAAGAGCAGAAATGTGAGCGTCACAGGGAGGTGTTTTGGGGTCCCCAGTAGGGAGGGTCCCTGGCTCACAGCCACACAGGAGCTGCAACTGCAGACAGCTGAGGCAACAGGAAAACGCTCTCTGCAGAGAAGCTGAATCCACTCCGAGCGCCCGGCCTCTGCGGCGGCTGTGTTTTCAACAGCAGCCACTCCCCCTCTGCCCGCAGCCAGCGCGCAGGTGGAACCCAAGCTACGAGGCCCGGGGCCAGCCTTCTACACTCGCCCTCTGGCCTCTCTGGGCTGCAGAGGTGACAGCTGCAAACTCTTGTAGGGCAGTCCTTCCTCTCCTTAATCCAGCTAAGGAATAGGAGAGTCCTGTGTCCCTCAGCAGCCCCTACTCCCTGCTTCTCTCTCTAGCACAGGGAGGAATAATAAAAACAATAATAATAACAACAATAATAATGGCAGCAGCGTGCCAGGCACCACTTTACCTTCTTTTCATGTATTATCTTTAATCCTCATGCAGCTTCATGAGGTAGGTACTAATGAATCTCATCCTCATTTTACAGATGAGAAATTGGGGCACAGAGAGCTTAAGTAAACTGCCCAAGGTCACACAGCTAGCAAGTAGCAGAGCCAGAATTGTGGGCCGAGTCCAGAACCACAGCGCTTCCCTTCGGCCTCCCACTGTTAATGGAGAAGGGTGTTCTTTCAGGGATAGAAGGTGTCAAGTATTCCTAAACTGTTCCTAAATTTATTCTACTGTCTCCAGCCTAAAGATCTGTTTGCTTGAAAGATAGCAGCTGTTTTTATTAGGAGCTTTCTGCACCCAAAACCACACTCATTAAAATAATAATTCACTTTGGGAATAAAATCATAATTGGGCATGAACAACTGAGTTTACATCATCAGCCTTGCCAGACCGAGCACCTTTGGGATGTGCCAGAATAGGATTAGTCATTGTATAGACACAGTCACACCTGCTTCTACTGATTTTGATTTTACCCACTTTATATGCCCAGAGAACTGCAATTACAGAGACCCACCCACACAAGTTCACCCCTGTGTACTCACAGACACCCGCCACATGCACAGAAAAGAGACGCAAGTACCTGTCCCCTCATACAGAGATGAGATACATACATCGAAACTCACCCTGGGGCACCCACATACTCACTCAAAGCCCAGAGGCACAGGCGAGTACAAGCCCCTGCATGAGAACAGATGGACTCCCAAAAGCAGGCAAAGTCAGACGCAAACATGTAAATACCCAGCAGTGTATTGATCACTAACAATCGCTAATATTTATCAGTGCTTACTAGACGCCAAGCACTAAGCTCAGTGCCTTTGTCTCTCATACACCGTCATAGTTAATCCCCTCAACTACATGTAGGTTCTTTTAAAAAAAATTATTATCCACATTTTACAAAGAAGAAATTTGAGTCACGGAGGGCTAAAACAACTAAGGTCACACAGCTAATAAGTAGGGGCACAAGGTTTGGATACAGGTGACCAGGCTCCCCAACCGCTCCCGGCACAGTTAGGCATGACGCAGATCCCACACGACTGGTAACATGCACTGGCGCGCACCCTACATCTTAAATATCACGTGTCCAAGGCAGAACACTTGATTTCTCTCAAAACCTACTTCCCCTCCCACATCCCACCAATGTTGGCCCATCTCAGTCAACAGCCCTCCCCATCTGTCTAGTTTCCTAAAGCCTAAAGCTAGGAGTTCTCCTCAATTCCTCCCTTTCCTTCATCCTGCACATTCCATTCCTCAGCAAATCCTCAATCCCCTCAAAGCCCTCCACATCCACTGCTATTGTCCTCTCCAAGCCACCATCACCTCTTGCACGGACCATTGCAGTAGCCTCTAACAAGTGTCCCTGCCTCATGCTTGCGTCCCTACAACCATTTCCCACACATCAGACTGATTTCAATCTTTTTAAAATAACCAAATCATGTCACTCTCCTGCTTAGAACCCTCCACTGGCCTCCCATTGCATTTAATAGAATCCAAAACTAATATTCTGGTCTATGAACCCAGATAAAAAGCAGCTCAGCCTTCTCATGCTTCATCTGGTGGGACTTCCCCTGCAGTCCCCCACTGTCTGGCTTCACTGGCCCTCTTTCCCTTTCTAATTCATTCAACTCTATTTCCAGCTGCGGAGCTGTATTACCTTACCTATTGGCTTTGCCGGAAATGTTCTTTCTTCTGGTCTCCATGTGGCTGGCTCCTTGCCAGTGAGATCTCCCCACAGAGTGCGGCAGAAAGGATGGCTCCTGTCCCACAGAGGTTTATGCTCCCCCTTCCTTAGGGTGTGGTTAGCTTTCTGTCCCCACTCAACTCCTGGTGTAGCCATGTGGGCACAGTGTGGCCAAGCGCTTGCCAAAAGAATGGGCCAAGACTTCTAAGGAACAAGTGTGCTTTTTCTACTCTTGCCTCCTTCCTCTAGCCAAAAGCAGAGGACTCTGAGGCTGTAGGAGATGACACAGCCTCAAGATGGAAAGAACCTGTGTCCCTAAGTCCCCACACGGAAGAAAGCAACTTGTTACCTGACCAGGGACCCCATGTCAGACTGTTACGTGAGTAAGAGATGAGCTTCCATTGGAGAAGCCACTGAAACGGGATTTAGTTGATACAGCAGCTAGAGTTACCCTAACACAGACACGTAGTCCCTGCCTACTCAAATAGCCACGCTGTCACCTTATCACATCACTCTGCATGGCAATTATCATTATTGGATGTTTATTTGTTTGTTATCTGCCTTTCTCAACTAGAACATGGTATCCATGAGCCAGTTCCTGTGCACACACTGCCTACCTTCTTTCTCCACCTTTTCTTCATAGAACTTCCCACCATCCTCCTCCTCCCCAGTAACGTGAAAACTACATGAAGTAAGGACTTTTGCCCATTTTGTGCACTGCTGTATCCCCACTGCCTGGACTAGTGTCCTGGCACATAAAGGTACTCAATTAATACATGGTAAAAGAAGAAACAAAGAAAAGGGAGAGAAGGAAGGAAGGAAGGGAGGGAGTGGGGAGGAAGAGAGAGAGAGGAAAGAAAATAAAGAAAAGAAAAGAGACAGGAGGGAGGGAAGGAAGGAGAGAGTGAGTTCATCTGTGTGAGGGGAAGAGGCAGGTAGTTATGTAAGTGAGAGAACATGGGTTGGGATCAGAACAAGAGAACAACGGCCAAACGAGCAGAAGAGAGAGCCATTCCTTTCTAACCCACCAGACATTTTCTGAATGAATGGGAAAGTTGAATTCTGTTACCGTAGTTCTTGTGCTGTAATTCCCTGATGAAGTAATGGATCACAGACATGATGTCACTGCTTTCGCAGGTGCTTCCCACGAAGTGAGGGATCATCAACATGCTCGGATATTTATTTTTGAAATAATTCACCCAGTTGGCAATCAGAGTGGACTTCCCACAACCACGTTCACCAGACAAGAGCAAAATAGACTTGTAAGCTGGAAGAGAATTTACTCTGAAAAATAAAGGGGTGAAATGTAGTCAAGAATATTTACCAAGGAAGGAAGGAAGGCTGGCAGGTATGGAGAGAGAATGGGAGGGAGAGTGAGAGAGAGGGAGGGAGAGTAGGAGAGTGGAAGGAAGGAAGAGAAAATTTCCCTGCATACATTTTTCCTCTAGCTCTAGTCTCAATTTTGGCCTCAATTGGCTTCAAATAAGTCATTCACCCTCTGGGTTTTAGCTTGGTCCTATGTAAAATTAGGAGAGTAGACAGTAACCTTGGAAGGCCCTTCTAGCTACACAGATCCTAGGGTTGTCCAGTAAGAACCCAAGGTTACATAAAGGGTCCAAGGCCTGGGTAGGGAAACTGTATCACACTTGTTTGCTGCCCTTGTATCTGGCCTGCTCGTTCCTTCTTTGGGTTACCACCACCACCAGACTGATCCATGGTTTAATATCATATTGAAACAGAATCAAAACTTGAAGCTCTCATGTGCCAAGAATTTCCATCAATTCTGATGACCACAAAATTATAAGTTAAACTAAAAAAAAAAATCATCAGGTAATAACTTGCCAAGAAATTGCCTGTTCCTCGACCAGTGTGTGTTAGCTGGTAATACTGCATAAATATGATTTCTTGTAACTGACAGGAGAATAATAGTAACATAACTGGTTTTGTTGCTTTGTTTTTTTAGTGAAAAGCTTCTGGACAGGCAGAGGATTCTCAGGTTCATGAGTATCACTACATATGGACTCTAACCTTGAGCCTTACATGACTCAATAAATACATGTCTAGTGAATTTTCACTGATGTAAGTTCCATAAGGAGCGCAGGTACCGGGCTTACCTTATTCACTACTGGATATTTAGTGACTAGCACAACACCTGACCATAAACTGTTAAATGAGTGAATGAAATAAAATGAATTGAGAGTCAGCAAAGCAAGAGGATCGGCCTGAGAACGGATTAAAATGGAAAACCTAAAGCAGTGTCATTAGAAGTTCCTTCATAAGAATTCCATCGCCATTAATATGACTTACGAATCTATGCTCTATTGTGGAAATTATTTCACCAGCAAATTTGAATGGTCGGATTAGATTTCAAGCTCTGCTTCCACCTTTGCCCTCATTCATTCTATCCTCAACCAAGCAGTGACAGTGAGCTCTTCAAAATATATCATATGGTAGGTCATTGCTCTGCTCAAATATAGTGAAAACCCAAGTCCCTATCATGACCTGTGAGACCAGCCAAGACTCACACCCTCCTACCACCCAGTATCTCTCCAACCTCTGCCCCTCCCTACATCTCTGACTTCCTTCCAGCTGCCTGGTCTCCCTGCTATTTCTCCAGCCTCAGGGCCTCTGTGTTTGCTATGACCTCCGTCTGGAATGCTCTTCCTATCCATATTTGCATAGCTTGCTCTCCCGCCTATTTTTAGTAGCTACCCAAATATCACGTTCTCAGTGAAGGCTTCCCTCCCCTACCAGATGGTCTATTCCCTTTCAAAGTTTCATTTTGCTCCATAGTGCTTAAAGGCATCTAGCATACTACATATTTTACATATTTACTATGTTTACTTCCTATCTCCACAATGCGAGCTCCATGGAGGCAGGGATTTTTGTCTCTTTTATTTATTGCCATATACCCTGTGTCTAGAACAGTTCTTGGCATCTAACAGATAAAATCAAGGAAGGACAAATGCAAATATGATGTGTCAACATGATTAGGGCTAGAATCTCAAAGATTTCTTCTTAAGAACAAATAGAAAATGAGAACATTGAAAGCAATCTGCAGCTCCTTTCAAAGTGAGGTAAAAAAAAATGCTATTGATACATATGGTTGGTTATTAAAACAGTGCTTTGAAACTCGAAAAGAACACTCCTTTTCTGTTGACCTTATGTACTCTATTCAAGAACTTATAGTACAGAGCATTGTTTCCAAATGGCAAAGCAAACAAAGCCCTCAATGTTTTCACATAGCTGATCTAAAAGGACTTATTTAATTGTTATATTTTTGTTGAGCACAATAATTTGAGTTGTTCAATTGCAATCAAATTTATTAAACTTCTCATCCACTCTGAAATACTTAATTATAATCTAAATGAGAAATAATTCACATACCAAAAAATTCACAGTTTTAAATTCAATGGTTTTCATTATGTTCAAAAGGTTGTACAAAGATTGTCACAATTTAATCCCAGAACATTTTCATCAGCCCAAATAAGAAACTCTGTAACCATTAAGAGTCATTCTCCACGTCCCCACTACCCTCATCTCCCAGGAGCCACTAACCAACTCTCTGTCTCTACGGATTTGCCTACTCAAACCTAACAATTTTAACACGTGACCTATATGTTTCTCCTGTAGTCATAAAAATATCGACTGAGCACCATATTGCATTAACCAAATAAACTGCTTTCCTCTCGGCGTGGGTTCTCAGAACCCTAAGAATGTTGGCAGCTCTGCGCCTGAGTGGCCTAAACTGGTGGACGCTGAGCCTGGCACAGCAGTGGTGGAGGACAGCCCCGAGCCATCGCAGCCACTGAGGGTTTATTCCAAACCACAAAACTCTCCCAGGATAAAGGAGATCCACAGTAAGAGCTGGAAGATGAGGACGGAAGAAATAAAACTCTCCTAAGACCCTTCCCATTTCTAGGGATGAGACTGGCAAGGGTGACTTAGACAACCTCGGCTTTCTTACTGCAGGCCTCAGTAAGGCAGCAAACAGGGTATGTCACCACCCAGGGTGGGAAAGGTACAGAAGTTTTATTGTAGAAGACACTAAATAAAACAATGAAGGAGTGCACACATTGGATAAGATAACTCAACTCCTTACATACAAACACAAAGAATGATATGGCCCATATTGTTTTAGTAAGTGCTGGCTTAATATCTCCCATCCAAGTACTCTCCAGGCCCTATCCTGCTTAGCTTCCGAGATCAGACAAGATCAGGCACGTTCAGGGTGGTATGACCACAGACAATATCTGAATTAAATTAATAATAAGCTGATGATATATGTAGAAGCTCTTTGTAAACTATATACTACTATGCAGATGTGTTATTCATATTTCCTAATCTAATTTCATCTCTTTGAAGTCATTCCATCATTCTTGGGAACTACTTAGACCAACTTTGATGTACGGGAGAAAAAAGAAGGCAGATCGATTCCCTGCCCTCTGAGAGTTTATAATGTGCTTGAGGACACTGGAAGAAAGTATGTGAAATACCAGAAAAGTTTTTCAAATGGACAGTGATATCTGATAAGGAAATTCTAAGACAGGGGTGGCTTTTAGGGGGTCTCTCTTGCAGGAAGGGATGGGCAGAGAACAGGGGGAGTGAAGAAAGACATCTCAAATTTAAGGGATCACATTTATCAAAGTCAGGCTGTTTTGTGGGAGCCTCATGAAAAGGCTTGGAATTTCTTGACTTCTTACCTGAGAACAGAATCTAAACTGGAACCTGCTGCTGCATTGGTAAAATCAAGTTCCATATCCTTTAAGGCAAATCTTTCCAAGATTTCAAAGGTCCTGTTTGACTCCTTGGAAATAACAAACACTTGCTTGCACTTCTCAGTAAACTCTTCATGATAGAAACGTTCAAAGCTGTGCTTGTAGTCTTAATAGCCAAAAAGATAAGTTTTAATATCTTATATTCATAGTTTCACATTTTCAATCGTACATAGTTATTTATTATAAATGCCCAGGACAGTATCTGCCTCTTATATCAATATCACCTTCTTTCTATTGGGGCTCCACATTTCGCAGTTCATTCCACATGCCAGTGAAAGAAAACTATAGGCAAACCATTTAACCATCCTCATGCTATTTACACATGGAATCCTACTTACAATTCCAAGTTATTTTATGACCTCAAAATGACAAGGGTAAAAAACATTAGAGTTGCTATATACATTCTGTCATTTTTATAAATTGTTAGCTAAGTATGAAGCTATCTAATTCAATCTTGTTGGATATCTTTGTGTGTCTGTCCATGGCAGAGATTGGGGGAGTGGGGTATATTTTTAGGATAAGATGCTGGGGGTTGGATGCAGTGGTTCACACCTGTGATCCCAGCACTTTGGGAGGCCAAGGTGGGAGAATTGCTTGAGGCCAGGAGTTTGAGACCAGCCTGGGCAACATATTGAGACACTCATCTCTACAAAAAAAATTTAAAAAAAATTAGCCTAATAAAGATGACAACCATGCATACGTTTGCAGCTCTCCCACTGGGCAAGTCCCTTAAACCCTCTGGTAAAATAAGAAGGAGGGCCAGACAATTGGATGATCTCTGGAGTTTCTGCGGGTTTCAATTTACTGCAATTCTAAACTCCTTGCCTAATTAAAGTCAGGGTGTTCTAAACTGCCAAAATGCTCTGTTGTCTCTGGAGACATCCTTATTCCCCAAGTTGTTTTTGTTGTTGTTGTTGTTGTTGTTGTTTTGTTTTGTTTTTTATGGGTAGAGGCTATTATCAACATATGCAGGAAAAGGAACAGCAGATAGGTTAGCCTGGTAGGTTCCCAAGATACTCACCCTGTATCTTTATAGTTAACTGGGCTGCCCCATGGTTCATGTTAGGGCCAGAATAGACCTGGAGGACCTACAGTCTGGCCAAGGTCAGCTTCATGTTTCAAGATCTTAGAATTTGGGATGACCTTACAGTCCAACAGGCCTCTTGTGTTAACCTTAAACCTCATCCACTATTCTCAAATATCTTCAAGGACCTCAAAAGTACTTCTAAGAGTCAAGAGTATAAACTGATAGCTCTATGTTATCTCTTACATTAACAACCAGCTGGCCAAACGGCCTGTTGCTACCCTAGCTGTGGACTTTGAGATTTTGGAGCTAACTGGGTGATTAAAGAGTATTAAAGATCCAAAAGAAAAAGAATTTAGCACTTCCTTCTAAAGCTTTTTTTTTTTATAATCCATCCATTCTGTACCTTCTAATTCAGACATTTAGACCACATATATACATTCAAGAATAAAGTCTGAAACAAGCTAATCTTTCAACAATATCCAAAACCAAAGCCTAAGGGGAATACTATGAAGAAATAATCTGACCCTAACCTAAATACACAGAAAGACTTGATTCCTAAACACATTAGTGAATATTAATCAATGGATGGGATTCAGATTGAGATTAATAAAAGAATATTAATATTAACAACATTTCTGACTTTAGCAAATTGTACATATTCTTCCAGGACCCATTTGGTATTATTCATTCTCATTAGTTATTTACTCTGTGCCTAATATGTGCCAGCTGCTGCTTTTAGATGTTGTATTAATACATACACAACTATTCTCAAAGTAGTTAATGTTAACCCATTTTGCAGAAGGAAAAAAAACTAAGGCTTACCAGTGTTAAGGAATTTGCTCAAGGTCACACAACTAGGACCAAAAAATATAGGATCTGAGGATAGGTATGTCAGATTCTAAAATCCCAAGCTTGTAGTAAATATTTGGGATACTTTTTGGCTGCCCAATATCAATTTACCCTACCTTAGTTTCAGGAACAGCCCTAGATTTTCATTTGGGATCCACCCATCCCAACTCTCATTCATATTATTCCAGTGAGTCTGACTCCACTTCTAGCTCCAGAGGTGGCCTATGACCTAGGATTAGCCAGTCAGAGCATCACATTCTCTTGGCACCAGTGATTGAGTCGCATACAAGCATATAGCCCAGGTCAGGCTAATCAGAGACAGAAAGACTCAATGCTAGGACCTGGAGCCACTTGACTTGAACCTAGAGCTGCTACAGCTGTCTTCCTCCATGACAGAGGACCCAAGGAGCTAAGCCAACATCAATCAGGACAGCAGAGCAAAGCTGAGAAATAGTGAGAGACAAGGGTCTGGTAACATCATTTCATTTTAGCCACTGGATGAAGGCTGAGCTGAACCAGACCTAATCCTGGGCTTTGCAGTTATATAAGTGAATAAATTCCCTTTTTTTTTGAAGCTAGTTTGAGTTACTTGCAACCAAAGGAGTTGTGACTGATAATGATAACTCATAACCCTTCTTTTCCAGGGTCCAAAATGATTTGGCTTGTAGGCAGAGTTTTGTTTGGCCAGCACATACACTGAATTCAAATGACTTTAGGTGGGTCAACACTCCTCTGTTTACTGCAGATCCATCTGCTCACTCTCATGTTACAAGGACAATTGTCTGCCTGGTCCCCAAAAGCATTTCAGAGTGCACTACCTGCCACCATTTTGCATCCCCACATTAATTGAGCCCTTTCATCAGTGATTCATAACCCTTATTGGGTCATTAAGCCTTTTAAGAATCTAACCAAAGCCATAGGTCATTTTCCTACCCCCACCCCAACACATATATGCATATGAACATTCTATTTTTCATATAATTTCATATAACTTTCATATAATCTAATTTTCATATAATCATCACAGATCCCTCCTGAAGTCTGGTCTAGGGAAAAAATCCCTGCCATACTCTTCCCTTTTTAAACTGGTACATGTCCACAAGACACTATTTCCAAAACTAAAGGTATTCCTTTCACTTAGAGGAAGCATTTTTCAAACTTGAATATGCATGCAAATCTCCTGGTCACCTTATTAAAATGCAAATTTTAATTCAGTAGACCTGGAATGGGGACCAATATTCCATACGTTTAATAAGCTGCCAGGTGCTGCTGAAGCCACCAGTCCAAGGATTACACTCTAATAGTAAAGATGAAGGAGAGCAGGTATGACTTTTAGAGTCAGAGGGCCCCGGGTTCAAATCCTGAATTGGTTCCTCACTAGTTATGTAACACTGGTAACTCACTTAATTGTTATCCAATAGTTTTCATTTGCTCATGGGCAAATCCAGAGTTATAGTACCTACCTTGCAGGGCTAAACTTTGAAGATTAAATGTGATACATATACCAAGCACCAGAAAATTAATAAAAGTTAGTTCTTTTCACTTTAGCTCTGGATTTCTCAACCTCAACACTATTCACATTTTGGGCTAGATAATTCTTTATCGTAAGGGCTGTCCTGTGCACTGTAGGATGTTTACAGTATCCCTAACCTCTCCCCACTAGATGCCAGTAGCTCTCCCCCAATTGTGACAACCAAAAATGTCTTCAGATGTGGCCAAGTGTCCCTTGAGGGGGCAAAATTGGCTCTGGTTAAGAACCACTCCCTAGATCCACATGTTAACTGCTAGATATTTTGAGTCTTCCCTGAGCTCCTTAATCTCCTAGATAATCTTCCACGACCCATTATTTACCCTTATTTTCAGTTTCAAAAATCTTCAAAATGGAGAAATACATGTTACACGTATACAGTAATAATTTTAACTGCTTAAGAAATATTTCCAACTATTTAAAAACTCCTTTTACAAGGAAGACCTACAAAACATTAACCTTATGTTGATAATAGACTTAGTGATCTCTATATTTACTAACCTATATTTTCCATCATTAGAGCAGCTGGGTAAAGTTTTTCTATCACAACCGACCAGTCCTTGAAAAGCAGCTCACCCAACTCATGGAGATATTTATAAAATCTGACCGGGAGCCCTTTACTAATAATTTTGGCCTTAAGCTTTTCAATCCTCAATTTTTCCTCATCATTCACTGTAGAACCTGAGGGCAGCCTCTCCTCCTTTTCCTCATCTAAAAGCTTCAGCAGTGTGGCTCCAGTCCTAAAGTAAAAATACTGAAATTGAGACTCATTCATAAATGCTGCTTGAATGATCTCAAACTCCGTCAGACTGCAGTTGGGATTCTCCAGGACCCAAGGATAACCGTTTCTTGCAGCAACATAGAGATTCTGTTCTAATTTGGATAAACTTGACAAGTCAGTTGCTTTGGAGAACACGAAAGGTGAGTAGTCAGGGAGAAAGTCTCCATACGTCTGGCCCAGCATGCAGATGAAAAAGGGAAGGCAGCTGTTCACATAGTCGAGACAGAGCTTCAGATGCTGGGAGTGGAGACAGGAATACTGTCTAAACAGGTTGGCGGATAGGGATTTGGAGGCCCCCAACGCTGACCAACTCAGGTCCACAGCTTTGAAATAGGTGCCCCGGGAATTGCAGAGTTCGTTAAGCTGGGGGAAGATGTTGTTTGCCAGAAAGTCTCTCTCTTCTTGAAAATCATTCAGAGTTGAGCAGATGTAAGGCTGAATGGGTTTATGGGGCTTTAAAATGGCTTGGGCATACATTTCTACACTCTTGTTTGTCTTCTGGCTCATTTCACCTTGCTCAGGGATGACACCACACTTAAAATATGACCATTTTCATCCTGGTGCAGCCAACCGTCCTCCACTGCTTCTAAGTCTTCCTCCTACTTATGTTTGCTATGCACAGATGGAAATCTTGCCCCCAAATTGTTTCTTTCTTACTGAAATTGGAAGGTGAGAGATGCCAACCAATGGATGGATCAAAGTTGAAAAACAATCTAGTTTAAGTTAAAACTGAAAAGGAAAAGACACATTCATTTTAGGATTACAGGCAGTTCATGTCTCCCCTGCTCTCCCAAAGCTTTCGCTGGAGAACTGAGAACCACGAGGTGAGTGGGCACTGGATGTCAGGCCTCCCCTCTGTCTCCCATTCCACCTTCCCAGTGTTCCTGCAGCCAGTTGCTACTTCTGTCTCCTGTGAATTTGGAAATTATGCAAGGGCACTTGTGTGAAAAGGAAAACAAGTCCACAAAAGGAGCCTAATGTCTTTAGGAGCAGAACAAGCCAAGGAAGACCCGTGACTTTGACCAGAAGCAAGAATGCAAACAGGTATGAAGTTGAGGTCATGACAGGAGGAACAAATCAAAGTACCAGAAGGCCCAAGACCAGGAATGCAGCTGACAGATAAGAGGCAGGGAAGTCTGGGTCTAAGATACTAAAGGAGTTCAGTGATTTTTTTTTTTTTTTTTTAGTCTTAGATTGTGCAGGGGCATACAACATTCCACTCATCACTATGTGCTGGAAATTAAATTCCACTGAGCTAATGGAAAAACACACACCCTCTAACAATGACATAGCTATGCTTGCAAGAGCTCAGAAAAAATAATTATGGAAATATAAGGGGCCCGGCTAGCTCAGTCGGTAGAGCATGAGACTCTTATGGAAATAACCTGGTTTTCTGAGCTTTTTCTTGAAACAACTCATTTCCATAGCAAATGTTGCTTTTTTGGTTTTGTTGCTTTCACTTGTGAAAAAATATATCACGTTATCAAATAGTCTAAAGCAATTTTTCATCAAGATCACCTGACAACAATAATGCGGTTCCTTTTTAGAAAGCGTTAACCCTTTTGCATTGAATTGTCCAAGAATCCTATGATAGATAAGATTATCACCCTACTTTACAGACAGGATAATTAATGTCCAGTCATTTGGCTAGTAAGTAGAGAGCCAGGATCTAAACATAGGTCAGCCTGAAGTCCAGAAACATATATTATAATGATTCCGTATTATAAAAATAAGACCCTAGGTTATGAAAATACCATAAATCAGTGGGCAGGAAACACCTATTCAATAAACAGTACTGTAATAAACAGGTAGCAATTTAGAAAAAAATAATTTAAACCACAATCTCCCACTATTTTACAAAAAAAAATAATTCTAAAAGATAGCAGAATAGAACCCAGGGGGAGATCGGTGTTAATTAATAGACTTCTCATCAGTCATGTAGGAGGCTTGAGATAGATTACTGGCCCTTGCAAATATCTACCTTCTCCTACTCTCCTGTAATCAGAGGTCATTCCTATTTTATTCACCACCATGTCCCCAACACCTAGTATTACTGATGGGCTCAGAGTAGGTTCTAGGGAAATACTTGTTGAATGAATGAATTTGATTTTTTAAATGAAAAGAAAACATAAATATTTAGCAAAACTGAAGCAGACTCCCAAAACTTATAAGCTATAAAAGAAATCACAAAAAATGGACAGCTGAAATTACATTTTAAGAAAGACTTAAAAGGTAAACAATGAACTGTAATAATATTTGCCACAGATTTTATCTTTATTCTAAGAAAAATACTAACACCCCAGTAGAGATATAAGCAAAAGATACAAATAGACAAAAAAGAAAAACAATATAAGAATACATATAAAAAATATTCAACTTTTCTAGAATTTAAAAAAATTTAAAAATAAGCAATGAACAATGATTTTTTAAAAAATCATAGCTATCAAAATATTGATGAAACTTATATCTCATATATAACTATGGAATTGAAAATTGGCAATCTTGGAAAGCTATTTGGCAATATATTTCAAAATATATTAAAGCATATATAATCTTCGATTCAATGATTTTACTTCCTGGGAAACACTCCCAAGGAATTAATCCAAATAGTGGAAAACTGTAGATATTACGATGTTCATTGCATGTTTATCAGAGAAAAAACAATAAGAGAAATAAAGCAAACTAAATAGTCTTTTCTAAGGGAATAACTAAGAGGAGTAAAAGTAGAGCCACTCGTAGCAGGTTATGCATCTATTAAAAAGACAGTTATAGAGTTCTGCTTCCAGCCATGATAGATTAAACAGGGTTAACTTACCTACCCTCTGTAAAATATTAGAAAAGTGGACAAACTATATGAAATAGCTGTTTTCAGACAGTAGACATCAGACAGTACAGGAGTGTGATCGCTGGGAGAAGGGAAACAAATGAGATATACCTATTGATCATTCCATCTTTCAGCTTAGGACACATCCCAGATGACGCTGCCAGAAGGGGGATCTAGAGTAGAGCATCGTACATCTCGCTGATTTGAGGAGGCAGAGATTGTAGCTCAGAGAACCTGAGGAAGCTGTAAATTTGGGGGCAGAGTTCCAGAGAAAAAGGAGCCATGCTCGAATGTTTATAGCAGCACAGTTCACAATTGCAAAGTTGTGGAAACAACCCAGGTGCCCATCAATACACGAGTGGATTAATAAAATGTGGTATATGTATACCATGGAGTACTATTCGGCTTTAAGAAACAATGGTGATATAGCACCTCTTGTATACTCCTGGATACAGCTGGAACCCATTCTACTAAGTGAAGTATCTCAAGAATGGAAAAACAAGCACCACATGTACTCACCAGCAAATTGGTATTAACGGATCAACACCTAAGTGGACATATAGGAATAACATTTATCGGGTGTCGGGCAGGTGGGAGGGGGGAGGAGGGGATGGGTATATACAAACATAATGAGTGAGATGTGCAATGTTTGGGGGATGGTCACGCTTGAAGCTCTGCCTCGGGGGGGGGGACATGGGCAATATACGTAACCGTAATATTTGTACCCCCATAATATGCTGAAATAAACTGCAGACAACTTAGGAAGAGGTAGTAAAAAAATTTAAAAAATAAATAATAAAATAAAAAATAATATGCTGAAATAAAAAAAAGAAGAATAATAAAAAAAAGGAGCCATGCAGGAAAAGAATCCAACAATGAAAACAGCTTGCAGAAAAAGACAAAAAGAAACTAAGCAGAGCCTCAATAACTGTGGGATGGTATCAAGTGGTTTCCACCTGACCCAGAAGGAGAGGAGAAAGGGAGAAGGAACAGAAAAAAATTTGAAGAAATAATTGCTGAAAAATGTCCAAATATGATGAAAGCTATACATTCACAAATCTAAGAAGCTCGATACTAGGCAGAATAAACACAAAGAAAGATAGGCAAAGGCTGAAAAACAGTGATTTAAGAAAAACCTTAAAAGCAACAAGAAAAAAATGGCACATTACAAAGATAAGCCATGCCATGCAGGGCCTTCTGGATCCAGGCTAACGATGAAAAACTCTTAACAATGTCATAGAACAGCAACATGGCTTTGGCCTCAGCAGTGAAGAAAGAGTAATAAGGCTCCATCTTGCCCTTCCCATGCATGAATATGGTTTAGCTTAAGCCCTGAAAACTCTGGGATAGTCTTTCAAAAACGCTGGACAATCCTTTGAGAAGGCCTGAGATAGAGTTCCCTGAGGAAAGCAGGAAAACCTGCTACTCCCTTCCTTGCCTGTGGTCTCCACCCATGCTCTAGGCCTGCTGGTTTCAGGGATCTTTAGCATAAGGGAATAATGAATTGAAATTTTTTTTTTTAATCAAAAGCCTTCTGGGTGTTTCTTTCCTGCTTGGGATGTAGAAATATAAAAGATTGTCTCAACCACCCGAACAATGAGAAAAAAATCTAGAAAAAGTGTAAAATTAAAATTTTCTGACACTGATCAGAGAGTTGAGGTCCCGAGGCAAATAAGTAACCTGGATTCAAAAGAGGGACAAGTCCCTTTGAGGAGAGAATGGGACACACAAACTGACATCCTGTGGCAGAGCATGGGAGGAAGCAGCAAGTAAGAAGACATCAACTAAAATTTTAATGAGTTTTTAAAGGCCAAGACTGGGCTAGAAAAAGAGTCTTGAATCGCTGAGGGTTCCATACATAATAGTTGGCACTCATTCACAAGCTCTTTTCCATGGGCTTCTGCATAGGTACTCAGGAGAAGAGATTAGGGACAGGGAAGGAGACCAGAGAGGCTCTCTTTGGTGAAGCAGGCCTGTAGGAGGAGATTGGCAGGTGCTTGGGGGAAAGGCATGTAGCCATGCTTACTTCCCCAGATCCTTCTCTCATACAAAGCAAAGGCCTTAAGCCAATGAGAGAAGAGCAATAAACCCCCTCAGCCTCAGGTCAGAGACAAAAAACCACTGCCAATTGTAGCTGGGGAAAGAGAGAAGAAGAAAACCCTCTAACCCTTGGAGAGGAACAGAAAACTATCTTGGGCTCAGAATGCTATACTAATACCAAGCAGAGGTCTGCTACAGCTTGGGAGAGGGACAGGAAACTATTGCCTAAGAACAACCACACATACAAAAGAGTTTGGATGGCAGAGGGAGGAGGGACAGGAACATTGAAAAAACTCGACCCCCAACACAGAGGCACATATGGCCAATCTAAGACGGAGACTCCAGCAAGACAATAGAGAACTCCCCTCCAACTCTATGAGCCTACAACCAAGTAACAATAGACAATAGTCTACCAGTGAGGAAGGAGCAAGAGCACAGACAGACACACACCCTGAAGGATGAGCATGCAGGGTAGGCTGAAAGAGGAGGGTTGACACACATACTGAGAAAAACTCTCTGGCAGTTGAGCTCCCACCCTATACACAAGGCTACAGCAGCCCAGCACCAAAGGAATTTAATGCCTCTATTGCACTGAAGGTAATAATAGCACCAACAAAAGCTAACCCAGCTCAATTCATGACCACCTTGACTGAACCCTCACACTAACACATTAATGGAAAAGAGGTATGCCATTTCCAGGGGTAAATACTATCTATCTTAGCTTCAACTGTTCTTCATATGATGTCTGAATTTCACTTTAAAAGTTACAAAACCCAAAAATGCTAGAAAAAAATCAAACCATTGTCAATAGAGATACCAATCAACAGAACCGCACTCACAGATGACCCAGATATTTGAACTTTTGGATAATTTTTAAGTAGCTATGATTAATAGGTTAAAAAATCTAGTGGCAAAAGTTTAAAACATGCATAAATGGATGTAAAATTTCAGCAAAGAGGTGGAAACTATGAGAAAGAATCAAATGGAAACACTAGAAAGAAAAAAATGTGGTATCAGAGATGAAGAATTCCTTCATTAGGCTTACCAGAAGACTAAAGAATCAGTGAACATGAAGATAGGACAATAGAAATCCAAATTAAGACACAAAGAGAAAGAGGGGGGAAAACCCCCAGCAAGCATTCCAGACCTGCAGCAACAACTTCACCCAGTCCAAATACATGTCATTGTAGTATCAGAAAGAGAAGAGAGTGAGATAATAGGTCAGAAGAAATAATTGGGAAAAAAATGGCTAGGAATGTTCAAAAATAATGAAAGACTTCAAACCACAAATCCAAGAGTCTCAGATAAACCTAAGCAGCATAAAAACAAAACAAAGAAAAAAGAAGAGAGAGAAAAAAAAAACCATCCAAACACATCACACAGAGAAACAAAGATAAGAATTATAGCAGACTTCTTGCAAGAAACTACACAAGCCAGAAGAAAATTCAGTGACTTCTTTAAAGTAGTGACAGGGGAAAAAAATGGTAACCCTAGAATCTATACCTCATGAAAATGTCTATCAAAAATTAAGGAAAACTAAAGACTTTTTCAGACAGCTAAGAAAATTGACTGCCAGCAGGTCCGTACAATAAGAAATATTAAAGGAAGGTCTTTGCACATAAGGATTATGATACAAATAGAAACTTGGATCTACACACACAGAAAATAAAGAGTACCAGAATGGTAAAAATGAAAGAAATTTTCTTATGTTAATCATTGTAAAAATAACTGTTTAAGAAAAACCAGTAACAATGCTGTGCGGGGTTTATAACACATGTAAAAGTAAAATGTATGACAGTAGCACAAAGAATGGGAGGAAGGAATTAGAAGTGTACTTTTGTAAGGTTCTTACACTACACGTAAAATGATATAATATTTGAAGGAGACTGTGATACATTAAAGATGCACATTGTAAACCCTAGGGCAATTAATAAAAATTTTAAGAAGAGATAGAACTAATGATAAGTCAGTAGGAGAGATTAACTGGAATCACTTAAAATAATCAATTGATTAAAGTCCAATAATATCAATAATTAAATTAGATATAAATGGGTGAAACACCTTAATTCAAAGAGAGGGATTATCAGATAAGATAAAAAAAAAAAAAGACTCCATTTTAAGCTGTCGAGAAGAAATGCACTCTCAACATAAAGAGACAGATGGGATAAAAAGAAAAGGTTGGAAAGCTATATACCATGCAAGCACTATTCAAAAGTCAACTAGAGGGGCTACATTATTGTCCAGAAAAAAGTAGACTTCAGAACAAGGAATATTACTAAAAACAGAGTGACATTATATAATGATAACTCATATAAAAATGATAACACATAGGTCAGAGAGGAAGTAAAAAAATAGAATGGTGACAGAAGGCAGCTCATTTGTTACCTGTTAAAGGTTTAGGGGAGGAAATACAGTAAATTGGAAGAAGCACAAGGGAACTAACTCTTTGGGATGATGGAAATGTTCTATATCCTAACTACAGTGGTGGTTACACAGATGTAGACATTCATTAACGCTTATGAGCTGAAAACTTAAAAGGGGTGCATTTTATTTAATGTAAACTATACCAAAATGAAGTTGATTCTTTAAAAATCTGAGAACTACATAGCAAGTGGAAAATGTTTATAAGTGTTAAGTGAAAAGGAAAAATAATAAGTATAGAGCATAATAATAGCAGTGTTAATAAAACACTGCTAAATATGGGAGACAGCACAGTATAGAGGTTAAAGACAAGCTCAGAAGATTCCCTGAATTCACGTCCTTAAAGTAAGTTTCCTAAATTCACTGTCCTTCAGTGAAGTAAAACAGGAGTAATGGTATCTATCTCACAGAGTGGTTAGGAAGATTAAACAAGCTGATAAACATCAAATGCTTAGAACAGTGCCTAGAAACAAATACTCAAGAAATGTCAATTATTATTATTAAAATGAATGCACATAAGAAAAAGAAGGAAAGAAAATAATATAGCAGCTCTCTTAAAATGGTAAGATTATGGCAAAATTGTTTCTCTAATCAAAACCACTATAAATGATAGTTATATTATTTTATAATTAAAATTTTAAATTAAAAAATAATCATCTCCATACCCTGCTTCACAACTGCTGATAAAAATTATTCCCAGTTTTTTTCAGGATGGTATTAACTAAGGGGGGGGGGGGGAAAGGCAGAAAAGAAGACCTAAATGAAGGAAGGAGTTATTTTTGAGTGGACAGAAGACATAGACAAGTGGGGTGTGACTTTTTATTTTTCTTTAAAACAATTCAGATCAAAAAGATTTTACTAGAAACTTTTCATTGTTAACATAAGTAGAAAACCCTTATTATATGGCACAAATAGACAGTAGCCATAAAAATAGATGCATTAAAAAGAAAACATTATGTGATTAAATTCTAGTTAGATAGAGCTCTTTTTGTCAAAAAGGGAGATTAACATGTTCTTATTAGAGACATGTTTAAAACAAACGTGTACCAAACTGACTTTCTCTTTGTATAATCAGTAACATCGAAACAGAATTGAAAGGGTTCACCTTTTGCACTAGGCAGTCAATGTTATTTAATATTGTGTCCCTGGCCCACCTGATAGCAGCACCTGGCTTCACAGTGGCACCTCCTACATTGTCTGGTACCCTCCCAGAGGCTGTGCACGGGCTTTAGAGGCATGATAAACCCTGCCTCAATGTTGGACACTGACACTAATTTCTGCAGCTGTAAATCTGGAATAATGGCCGTCCCCACGTGGCAGGATTAAATCAGGTCTTGAATAATAAGCACCTCATAAACCTTTTCTTTTTTAATTTTCCTTTTAACACTGCTAAAGAGAACTTCTCATCAAGAAATATCCTTCCTAACAGATTTCTTAATCAAGTTATCACTGTTTAATACATATTTTACAATCTGCAAGCTATATACTAAGCCCCCAATAAATATTTGCTAGTCCCTCTATTGTTAATGTTAATATTACTTCTACTGTGAATGTTTGACTTCATATTTTGCAATAAAGCAGGCTCAATAATATCACTATTTATCACTGCACATTATAACTAAAAGTTATAAGAACACCCATTAGCTAATCAAAAGTTCCTCTGACCTTTTTTCAGAAATTTCTCTCAACATTTTAAGGCTTAGAAATTTCTATATTCAAATGCTACCTCACTCTCACCCTCCAATAACTGCAGCATATCACTTTAGTAATTTTACCCCTGACAGCCCCAGGTTGTATTTCTTCTTTTTTTTTAAGCGTCTTATACTTAAAATGTAAATTAATGGGAATATAAATTGGTATAATTTTCTTAGAGGGGAATTTGTCAGTGTATATTCAAAGCCTCTTAAAACAAATCACATATTTTTACGAAGCATTCTAATTTTAGAAAGTTATTCTATTTGTCTGTAAGGACTTACCCCTAAGGATTTTCATTGCAGTAATATTTACAATGGTTTAAAAACTGGTAACAAACTAAAGGTCTAACAATAATAAATTGGATATCTTATAGAAATATTTACATGGGAAAATGTTTTCCACATATTGGCAAGTGAAAAAGAGAGTTACAAACAGTATTATTGTGTGATCCCAATTTTAATTTAAAATATATGTTAAATATTAGTAAAGACACCAAGATGCTAATAGTTATATATCTAATTAAGGCACGTGGGTTATTTTAATTTTAGTCCATGACCTTTTTTATAATTTCCAAATTTTCTATAATAAAGATTTCTGAGATTATAAAAAATAAATTTTTCTTTCAAGTAAGTAGTTAAGAGGTATGCGGTAGCTAGAACAATGTAGGCAATTTTTAAAATAAGAATTCCAGCTTGTTCTGCCATTACCTAACCTTCATTAATTTCTCTGGAATTCAATATTTCTAAGCTTTAAAGAAAAGTGGGAAAGGCTTGAGATGGAAACACAAAATGATAAAGCCTTTTTTATAGGAGAATTGATAAATATCCATGAAAATTTTAATGTACATATTCTTTAACCTAACTGTTCCAAAACTAATAATTTATTCTCTAGATAAATTTGCACAAATATCAAAACCTGTGTGTATTAAAACGTTCCCTATAGCATTGGCTGTAATAGCAACAAACTGGAAACCATCCAAATGCCTATTAAATAGGGGAGTGATAAAAAGGAACAAGACATCTAAGATCTATTAAGTGGAAGAAACTAGTATGTATTGTTCTATTTAATCTTAAAAAATTAAAAATCTTATTTTTAATTTTATTACACATATACGTACACACGCATGCACATACACAAAAATTTCTGGAAGTATGAATAAGAAACTGCTATCAATGGTAACCTCTAGAAAATAGGAACAGAAGGGTTGAGGGAGCCTGGAACTTTTACCTTTGATCTTATACTTTTCTGTACCAAATAACCATGAAATATATTAGTTCATTTTTTATAAAATAGTTTTATAATGTAAAACTAAAAAGGGGAATTATGGAACTATTCATACATGATTTCTAAGGTTCCTTCCAGCTCTAAAACTTTAGTAAGTCCCTAATATAAATTATTATTAACATGGCTGATTTGATCATTCAAAATAACATTTTTATTTACCACATTTTTTAGTTTAACAAATCTCTATTTGAAATTCAGGTCCCCCGTGTTCTGCTAGACTCTAAAGTTGATGGGCGACAACTGGATAGATATTTTTAAATTGACCTGTTTTTCTAAAGCAGACTCTCAGGAGATGTTTGTTTTTAATTAATAGAAAATAAAATGTAAACTACAAGACTATGGGGGAATTTAATCTGTGACAGATTAAAACTTTCTGGTTGCATGTAAGAGAGTCAGAGCACCTAGAGATTTTATTAGCATCTCCAGGTAACCATTTTTAAATCCAAAGTTAGTTTTCAAGCAGGGTAATATGGTGTGAGTTGGAGTGAAGGAGAGGAGTATGGGGGAAGATCACAAGTAACTCAAAATTGCAGTTTAAAAACTAGTCAAAAAGAAGATATAATGTAAACTATAGTTCTAATTACATCCAACATCTAGAAACATATTTAGTGCTCTATAACCAAAAATAATACAAGTGCCATCATTTGGAAACATTGAATGTAATATAAACTGCTTGATGAAAAACAACCAAAAGGTTAATATGAGAAAATAATTATGGTTGTTTAATGTGTTGGCTGAAATCTGGTGTTTCGGAAACATTACAATGGGACTAAGGACTTCTACATCTATTATGTAGATCTCCATCTATTTCCACATTCAACTATGATGCACAATTTGAAGCAGACCAACCCTCCCACCAGAACCACTAGAGAAGCCAGATAAGATACCTGAGAAACAGTTTATTTTAAAGGCATCAATCGTTACCCAGGCAACCAGGATTTGCAGAGACAAGATTCCAAAGAAAAGGGAAACTTCAGGAAGTGAGCCTACCTTCTCTGTTGCTTTTCCGCTCTAAGTATTTGCTGATTCTTATGCCCCACAGAACCAACATTCTTAGAAGGCACAAAGGTGATAAGCTAAGCCAAGCTCAGCAGCCTCATGGTGTTTGCTAGTGCTAGAAAGACAAAAATTGGAGTCAGGGCCCACCGAGGAGGAGAAAGCATGGTGAACCCCCTAGGCGTTCTATTACATTTTCCAGATGCTCAAACTTAGTTAAGAAGGTCTATCCCATCCCCATCTTGTACTCATGGGCTCTCTTATTTTCTTATAAGCTAGAAGTTTATTTATTTTTAATTTTTTATTTATTTTTATTTTTATTTATTTTTAATTTTAATTAATTTATTTTTTATAAAATAAAAATGTTTTATATGGTGCAAGACAGGAGTTCAACTTTATATTGCTTGAGATAGATAACCAGTCAAGGCTAGCATCATTTATGAAATAAACTATCCTTTCCCCTCTGAATTGAAATATTACTTTTGTCATGTCTTAAGCTGAAACAATCTATTTCTGGAACTTCTCTTTTGTGGCACTGATCTTTTTTGTATATTCAAATATGTACTGAACATTTATCATTCTTTTTGACTGTGCAGCATCTGAATCCCCTTCCTATATTTGGGGAAACCTCCACCTTATGCTTCTGAGCCCATTTCTCATGACAGAGCTGAAAATGCCATGTAAAACCTTTCTCACCTTCCCTTGCCACTAAAATGTGGTAGCAGCCAGCCTCCAAATCAGCACCAGTGATCTCTGACTGCTAGTATTCTCACCCTCACGTAACCCTCTCTCATTGAGTAGGGTTGTTTCAGAAATGATCGTGTGATTTCTGAGATTGGTTATGAGTCATTGTTGCTCCTGCTTGGTTCTCTGTCCTGGATCACTCACTCCAGGGGAAGCCAGTGTGCCCTGCTGTCAGCACACTCCAGCAGCCCTAGAGAGAGGTGCACGTGTGGAGGAACTTAGGCCTCCAGCCAAGAGTGATGTGAGCGAGCCACCATGGAAACAGATCCTCTAGCTCGTCAAGCCCCTGGACCACTTCAGCCTTGCCCAGCATCTTGACTGCAAGCTCATGAGAGAGACTCTGAACCAGAACTACCCAGCTAAGTGCATCTAGATTCCTGACCTACAGATATTGTGTGAGCTAATAAATATTTATTGTTTTAAACTGCTACATTTTTGGGGCAATTTGCTACACAGCAATAGATAATACAAGGGGTATGGGACTTGACCCAAGTTCATTTGTTTTATATTCTTCGATATTTTATAGTTTTCTCCATGTGGGAGCTATGTCTTTCTTAAGTTTATTTCTAAGTATTTTATGGTTTTTGTCTGTAATATGAATACTTTTTTCTTAAATTTCCACTTCTATGTGTTTTTGCACATTTAGAGCATGACAATTGATTTTTATATATTTATCTTATAGCCAATAATTTATCAGATTTTCATATTCATTCTATACCTTTTTTTAAAAACTAGAGTCTCTTGGGTTCCTGGGGTATGCAATCATGTCACCAGTAAGAAGGTGTTTCAAAATAAAGGACTTCAATTTTTCTAAAATTTATGCCAATTACTTCATTTTTTTTGTCTTGTTGTTAAACCCTCCTAAACAGTGTGGAACAATACTGACAATAGTGGGCATCTCTCTCTGGTTCCTGATTCTTACTGAAATGGTTTTTAGCGTTTTGTTGTTTAGAATCATAGTTGCTGTTACTTTTCTTTAATTGAAGTATAGATTATATATGACAAAGTTCACCCTTTAAAATGTACAGTTTGGTGAGTTTTAACCACCACCAACATCAAGATCAAGGGCATTTCCATTCCAGGGAGACAAGAAGTTCCCTGGTACTCCTCTGCAGTCATTCCTTTACACCTTTATTTCAGTTTAAATAAGATACTTGCACTTCCAGGTGGGAGGATCGCTTGAGGTCAAGAGTTTGAGACCAGCCTGAGCAAGAGCAAGACCCCATCTTTACTAAAAATAGAAAAAAAATTAGCCAGGCGACTAAAAATAGAAGAAAAAAAATTTGCTGGGCATTGTGGTGCACGCCTGTAGTCCCAGCTACTTGAGAGGCTGAGGCAGGAGGATCGCTTGAGCCCAGGAGTTTGAGGTTGCTGTGAACTAGGTTGATGCCACAGCACTCTAGCCCAGACAACAGAGTGAGACTCTGTCTCAAAAAAAAAAAAAAAAAGATACTTGCACTTATGATGCAACTCCAGTTAAGTTCTGTATGAATGGAGACCTTACCTATATTGCTCATCCCTATATTTCCAGCACCTAGCATAATACCTGGCACATACCAGGTCCTCAACATTTGCTGAATTAAATTAATAAATAAATGAATGAATGAATAAACTGATCAACCAATTCACCGTGGTGCTTGGCCCCATTCCTTAATGCTCCTTGATGCCAACTGCTTTCCTGCCTTGGTCTCCCCAGTCTGCATTCTCCTGACTCCCCACTGCTGGACAACACCTGCCCACCAGGAGAGCCATCCACTGCCCCTACCTGCATCTCTTTGCCTATCTGGTTTTTCTTTCCAAGTTTAACTACAAGGTAGGGTGCTATATAGTGGGCTCAATGCTCAAGAAGAAGCTTAACAACAACAAAAGTAGCTGTTTCCAGTAGTGTCATCGACATACAGTGTCAAAGAGAAAAACTAAAATCAGGAAGCAAGAGAATCAGATACAAAGGTGTGTAGCTTAATAACCACCTGGAATGTTAACTCTGGAGGAGCAGGCCAAGATGAGAACTGGGGATCAGTAATGAGTCACAAATTAGAAGAGGTGAAGAGACAATAGGGGAGAGACAACAAAGCTAGGAACTGAGAAAGCTGCCCATTCCCTTTACAGGGTGCTCAGCCAGAGATGCTATCTTAAAGGGGCATAGCTGAGTCAGACCAATGGTCATCCACTTTGTGCCAGCCGTCTGATGCTCTGCCTACCTCATGAATTTCCAGTCAGCTGCAGAAACATCTATGCACAAGCAGTGGCTCTATTTTGGAGGGCATGTCTCATTCTCAGTTCCCTCCAGGTGCAGCACAAACTCCCCACCACTGACCAGTTAAGATGTCATTTGCAGTTTCAGAACTGGTTGCTTTTTGTTCATAACTAGAGAAAAGGGTGAAGAATGAGCTGTGAAATGCAAATAAGTGAAGGAACTCTTTTCTTAAAAAAAAAGTTAAAACACACAAAAATGCAACTGAGATTTCTGAATGTAATTCACACCCTAGTATATTCCACAAAGAAACAAAAAGTTGCAAGCACAGAAACATAAAGAAAACATGCTTTGTAAACTACCTTTTGCTTACTAATATCAAATGTAGGCAAATTGGGCAGATGTAAATAATACCACAAAGTAGAAACGCCAACCACAGAATCAAGATTGGCAAACCTAAATAAGGGAAGTTGTAAAAGACTATGACAGACTATCACTGAGAAGCTTGTCTTCAGGAATTTGGACGATTGAAAACAAATTCAAAGTTCAGTTTTGCTGGAGGAAGCAAGAAGGAATGGAGTATATATTGCAGATGTGCACAGGTGCAGATAGAAGGTAGGTAAGGGCTAGGTTAAAGGGACGTAGATAATATATCCCAAGGCACAAGCTTAGTGAGTGTGACGGACTTCCCTCACAAGAAAGACACCTGGCGTTTTACGTGTCCTCCTGAACGCCTACAGGGTACTTCTAAGAAGTTTACAAAGCTGCAATCCCGTTCTCATTTGCAGCACCACGGGTTTTGCTTTCAAATATCTGCAGGTGTATCCTCCTGAACCCGTTAAACTAAGTGATTTCCTTTTCTGTACTAGACTGGACTTTACCACCAGGCTCTCCACCTGACTTAGAGCAGGGAGGTCTTAAACCGCCAGGTCCCCGCTTTTTTACTTTATTAGGGAGTAGAAGGCATTCATAACTGCTCTGTAAGCCCAATCAGGGAGACTTGTGGATTCTGGCCGCGGAACGCGCGGAGGAGCTGAAGACTCAGGGTTCCCAAGTGACTCACGACAAGCTAGATTCGGGAATGCGTGTTCCCGAGCCGGAGGCGGAGCCCAGACTCAGGCCGATCCCAGAACACAGGGCGGACGTGGCCAAGACTTGGAGGTTTTCTAGGCCGCTTCTAAAAGCTATGTACATTGGAGAGTCCTGGAATAGGCACAGATATCTACTGCAGTCAGAACGAGATGTGAATTCTAAAACACGCAGGACAGAGTTCCCTCAAAGACACGTTGCGAGAATGTAAAAGAAAGGGCCAAACTGCGCAGCTGGACCGGAGGCCAAAGACTACGATCCCCAGCATTCAATACAGTGGTTCCTCCTAGCACGTTGCATGCCGGGAACTGTAGTTTCTCACCATCCCTATCCGAAACTGCTCCGGGGGACTTTCAACCTCTCACGCGTGTCTCTTTCCCGAGAAGCACTGCCAAACAGAAAGCTGACTGCGAAAGTCGTGCTGGAATCACTCCCAACGTGACCCCAGGCGTAAATGGGAAAGAGTGAAGAACGAGTTGCCATGGCTACCGTTTCCCCTGGTCACGGAATAAACGCTCTCTAGGATCCGGAAGTGGTTCCGCCGCGACCTCTCGAAAAGGATGGTTACGTTCATTGGACGGTTTCCCTTAGAGGCCAAGGCTGCCCAGGCAAAGAGGCGGTCCCGTGTGTGAGGGGCCCGCGGAGCCATTTGATTGGAGAGAACCTGCTACGCCTGACCAATCGGAAGGAGACACGCTTCGGGCATCGGGCACCGCACCTGGACAGCTCTGATTGGTGGACTGCGGTCCCCCCCACGAGTTCCCATTGGGTACAGTGGGTGCGTGGTGCGGCACGATTGGTGGGTTCGTGTTTCCCGTCCCCCGCCCGTGAGAAGTGGGGGTGAAAAGCGGCCCGACCTGCTTGGGGTGTAGTGGGCGGACCGCGCGGCTTGAGGTGTGAGGATCGCAGCCCAGGAGTGGGGGGGTGGAGGCGGCTCCTGCGATCAAAGGGGATTTGAGACTCACCGGCCGCACGACATGAGGGCCCTGTGGGTGCTAGGTCTCTGCTGCGTCCTCCTGACCTTTGGTGAGTGATCCTGGAGGAGTAGACTCCCCCCTCCTCAAGCGCGGCGGCTTCTCGAAGGTTCTGGGGGCGTTGAGCCTGGGAGGGGGATACCAGGGCCTGTGGTGGGCCAAGAGGGGGGCATTGCCTTTCCTCGAAAGAGTGCTGGGGGATTATGTTTATTCTCGTCTTGCTTTAGAAAGAAAAAAAAAAAAAGAGAGCAAAGTCATTTAAGTCCCCGGCTGATCTAATAGCATTGAGCCCGGAGGTCTCAGCGACCTCGGGTGGGGCTTCTCTTGGGCTCTCGCTCCCCCGGGAGCTTTGCGGGTGCCCCTGCCGGAGGACTTTTGTCAGCCTCCGCAAGCTTTGGCCCTCCGAGCTCGAGGACCCCCGCCCCCAGTCTTGCGACTCCTCGTGTGCGCGTTTCCTTTCTTAGATGCCGGTCTCAGCAACGTGAGGCCTTGGGCCAGCAGAATGGCAGTGTCAGCGTGTTTGATTCAGCTTGCTCGAGCTCGGTCCTTAACATCTCTTCCCCTTCTCAGGACTCTGGGCCCAATTTCAGTTCTCCTCGCCAGAGGTTGCACAAACCCTATTTGTGTTCTGACTTTTGATAACGAAGGTCCAAGTTTTGGCTTGGTCAGTTGGGACGCCGTGTCTCGGCCTGTGCGCAACACGTGTGACTGTGAAAGAGGCCTGGTGTCTGTCTGCTAAACGTTATTTATAAGGGATAGGAAGGGCACTGTTTAGAAGTGATGGCTGTCTCCGTATTTCGTGAATCTACTGGGGGACCTCAGCATCTGAACTTAAATAGGAAATGTGGTGTCTTGGATTTACATTGGGTCTTTAAGCCAGTGAGTCCATTCTTCCATCCCCACCTCCCATATTTACCAACTGAATTCTGCAAACCCTAACCTTACCCTATGTGATCATATTCCTTCGAAGCAACAATGTTTAAGAGTTTTCTGGTGTTAAATCTTCCTTCAGGGTCGGTCAGAGCTGATGATGAAGTCGATGTGGATGGTACAGTAGAAGAGGACCTGGGTAAAAGTAGAGAAGGCTCAAGGACGGATGATGAAGTAGTGCAGAGGTTGGTGTTCATTTGAAACTGTGCAGATTAACAGTGAGTTACAATAGCTATTTTTATATCTCTTCTCCAAAGGCCCAGGTAAAGTGTAACACTCTGTATTTAAATACCTAAAAATTTGTCAGAGAAAAATGGTAGGAGTGGTCAGTTATGTGCATACATAAGTAGCTTTTAACTTGCCCCTAGGAATGACTGATCATAATTGAATGAATTCCTTTTAAAACTATTTTGATATCTATATTGCAGAGTACTAGTGCTGTAGCTTAAGACCTTAGAAAAGACCTTTCAGTTGGTTTTGTGTTCATTAAGTGTGTACACTTAGTAACTTTAAAAAGATTTCTGTCAGTTGAACAGTGTTTTAAAATTTGGCCTCTTAGAACTTAGAATTTTGAAGTCCTTACCATGGAGCATAAATAAATGTGACTTTGGTTTTTAGTGGAGGAAAGTTGAGTTTATTTTTCTTGCAGTTTTAAGAACCAAGTATTTCCAACTCTCAGTTGATATATTAGTAATATTTTATAAAGGTTTCCATTTTAACCCTCAAGACAGTCTTCAGAGGCCACTTGTGCTGTCATAACAAAGCCTCTGTTTTTGAAGAGAACTAAGCAATACAGTATTTGCTTATCTGATTTCCTTAGAGAGGAAGAAGCTATTCAATTGGATGGATTAAATGCATCTCAAATAAGAGAACTTAGAGAGAAATCTGAAAAGTTTGCCTTCCAAGCTGAAGTTAACAGAATGATGAAACTTATCATCAATTCGTTGTATAAAAATAAAGAGGTAAGCAACATGTGGTTAGGATGATATTTGTCTGTTAATGATGGCATACTTGTTTACTTTCATAGTAAATTAAGTAAATTAAAGTAAGTAGTTAGCAAAGTTTAAATAACCACTATGTATAAGAATTGCTAGTAGATGCCTATGGGGGTAGGGACATTAGACATTTTCCCTTCTCTTTCCTTTTCTCTCCAAATAGTCCATGGCTTGCTAAATAGTTGTGAGTCTTAAGCAGCGGTCCCCAACCCTTCTGTCACTGTGGACCAGTTTCATGGAAGACAATTTTCCCATGGGGGCAGGAGGTGAGGGTAGAATGGCGAGTGATGGGGAGCAGCTGTAAATACATATGAAGCTTCACAGGATTGGGGAACGCAGGTCTTAAGGACAGTGACATAAACTATTATAAACTAAGCTTCATGTATTGCATGCCTAAAGATCACTAATAGGAGAATGGTATTGCCACTCTTACCAGTTCAGATATACCTGATAGTGGCTGCAGTCCTTTGTGTAAGGCATAGTGCTTCCTTTTACCAAGAGAATAAAGCCACTCCTTTATCATAAATCTTATTCCTTAAAGAGTGCTTTTCCAGGTATAGAGGAGAAATAAAATGGGATAAATTCAATGTCGTATGTATTTAGAGGCTAATCCAAGTATATTAAATCTGGCTTGCTTTTAGATTTTCCTGAGAGAACTGATTTCAAATGCTTCTGATGCTTTAGATAAGATAAGGCTAATATCACTCACTGATGAAAATGCTCTTTCTGGAAATGAGGAACTAACGGTCAAAATTAAGGTGAGCGTAAAATACATTTTAAAGAAAAAGAATCCTAAAAGATAGAGAATCCCTATCAGGTAACATGTAGCCCCCAAGTCTCAGTAGGAGACTTGGGAGTCAGCAAACTGCGGCCTGTGGGCCAAATCTGACTTTGCCTGTTTTATAAATACACAGCCATGCCCATTTGTTTGTATAGTATCTATGACTGCTTTTATGCTACAATGGCAGAGTTGAGTTTTTGTGACAGAGACCCTATGGCTCATAAAGCCTAAAAAATTTACTGTCTGGTCCTTTAAAGAAGTTTGCCAGCCGCTGGCTTAAATCAATCACAGGTTGCCTGTGGCCTTTGCTCTGCCTCATCTTCATGCCAGGACACAGGCATGAGCAGCCATCTGGAGTGTAGCTGGTTGCCATGGTGCAGAGAGAGCTTGGAGGGTCTCACACCAGTTAAGGCTCAACCTGAAAGCTGCACTCATTGGCTCCCACTTGTGACTCCTTGGCCAGAACTTGTCACATGGCCTCACCCACCCATACATGGAAGAAGTATAATCCTACTATGTTACTGGAGGGTGGAGAGCCAGGAGTATTCAGTGAAGAACATTAGTGAGCACCACCAATTTCAAATACAAAGTTCTTTTGTTTTTAATCAAAGATATAGGCAAGACATAAAATTTTATTTTTCTTAAATTTTTTCTTTAAAAATTAATCATTTTATTTAGATCAATCACTACTTTTTGACATTTAGACCAGTCTGCCATTTGGTATTGATACTTTCTCAAATATGCCAAATACTGTGAGATGTGCACTTTCTGAAAAGGCCATGAAATACTATATAGAGGAAAACACCTCAGTTTAGTTTTCTGTATTCAAATTGATGGGGCCCAATGCTGGTAGTTTCTCGGTATATAGCTCAGTATTTGCTTGACATAGTGTGAGTATCAAAGAAATATAATTATCTGGTTCTTGTCTTTTAGTGTGACAAGGAGAAGAACCTGCTGCATGTCACAGACACTGGTGTAGGAATGACCAGGGAAGAGTTGGTGAAAAACCTTGGTACCATAGCCAAATCTGGGACAAGCGAGTTTTTAAACAAAATGACTGAAGCGCAAGAAGATGGCCAGTCAACTTCTGAATTGATTGGCCAGTTTGGTGTTGGTTTCTATTCTGCCTTCCTTGTAGCAGATAAGGTTATTGTCACATCAAAACACAACAATGATACCCAGCACATCTGGGAATCCGACTCCAATGAATTTTCTGTAATTGCTGACCCAAGAGGAAACACTCTAGGACGGGGAACGACAATTACGTGAGTATTACTGGTTTTTAATAAGAATTAATAGCCCCGGTGAGGATCTTGACTCTCCAGTTCTGACTCTCTCAAGCAAATGACTTATTCTGGGCCTTAATTTTCTTGCCTATAAAATGAGGAAACAACTGTTCTCATCACTTGAAATATTTGAGGACCTGCAAAGGACCAGGCGCAAAGATCTGATTGCTGCTGTATCTGGAGGGCATAAAGTAGGAAGGGTTAGCTCTCCCTGGGGAGAAGGCAAAGTGGAGGCCTCATGGAGGAGGTGGGGGCTTGGTTAGTTTTCCAGGTTAGAAAAGTACTTCAGGTCTCTGGAGCACCCTGGATAAAGGCATGGAGGCACAGCATGTTCGCAGGATTAAAGGAATTCTCAGTTGGTGGCAATCGATAGAATTTGAACTTTTTAAAAGATTTCTGAAGGTGACATGTAGAGTGGCAGGACTGTATGAGAGGAGACTTTGGGTGACTATTCAAGATCTTTGGTAGCAACTGGGGCTGGGATGGCTTGGAGAGGACAAGTAGAGATAAAGAACTTCAAAAAACAGTTGGCCAGGCGCGGTGGCTCACGACTGTAATCCTAGCACTCTGGGAGGCTGAGGAGGGCGGATTGCTCAAGGTCAGGAGTTTGAAACCAGCCTGAGCAAGAAAGAGCGAGACCCTGTCTTTACTAAAAATAGAAATAAATTAATTGGCCAACTGAAAATATATATAGAAAAAATTAGCCAGGCATGGTGGCACTGCCTGTAGTCCCAGCTACTCGGGAGGCTGAGACAGAATTGCTTGAGCCCAGGAGTTTGAGGTTGCTGTGAGCTAGGCTGATGCCACAGCACTGGTAGCCCCAGCAACAGAGTGAGACTCTGTCTCAAAAAAAAAAAAAAAAAAGTTAATGAAAGTTATGAAAGCTCTTTGGCAGAAAATGTCTCATTTGAGGATAGTTAAAAACTATTGAATTTGTATTGGAATTCCTTTTAAGCCAAAAACTATTGTTTGTATAGATTAGACAGATCTTGTATCCTATAGTGGCTCTTGGTGCTTTTCACACAGAGAAGTAGACTGGGCAGCTTTTTGCCTTTTTAAAAAATTTTACCATCTTGGAGATAAGGACATTCCATTTCAGAGGTCAAGTGACTTGCTAAGTAAGTAAGAAAATGTGCCTACAGCTTCAGTTTTTTTTCTTAAAAAAATTTTCTCACCATACAGGGTTTTAAATCTTCAAGTAGAAAAGGAGCATATCTATTATTTTGGACAATTTTCTTCATTCTACAAGGTGACATTTCCTGTCTTCATTGTCACAGATGTTTTTTAAATGAAGACTAATTAGATGACTGCATTTTAGTACTTTTGCTAACTTACTGTTCCCAGTTTACCTTTTTCTGCCTTTGTTAATATCATTCACATCTCCAGGTCTCATTTGGAGGCATCACTAAGAGTTTTATACTTAGGTGTTCTCTCTTGTGCTAGGTGTTGGGGAAGATAGGTAAATTATTCCTACAGAAACAGATTGAAAATGATGTCCCAAGAGGTCTTAGGATGCTAAGAGACGAGTGCAATTACCTGGATATAAGCTTCGTGAAAATAAACGTTCTATTGTCAGCTCCATTCTCAGAGCCTGACACTTAAATAGCCGGTATTTATATGGATGAATAAGGATAATTGGGACAGTTTCATGCAGGTAGCTTGGGTAGTTGATCATATATGAAACTTTACAACAGGTTCTGCTTTCCTTGAGCAAAATTGCCCTTTTTCTTCAAGTCCTCCTACCCCACCATTGGCTCGTCAGATACTCATGTGAGTGCTTATTATGTGCTAGGGTCTACAGTGGAGAATAAGACAGATGTAGTTCCCCCTTTCACACAGGGCTCATTCTAGTGACGAAGAAACACAGGAAGTAATTTCAGAGTGACAAGTGCTAGAAAGGAAGCTAAGGCATACCTCTCTACTTTTTTGAGGAAAGGGCATCAGAAGGCCTTTCTGAAATAGTGATGGGTTCAGATATCCTAGGCAGCAAGCACGGTGTATATGAAGATCCAGAAGTGAGAGGCTATGGCCCATCTGAGGAACTGAAAGTCTAGAATGGCCAAAGGAAAAAGAAAAGAGAGGAGACAAGGCAGGGAAGTGACAAGGTCAAGATCCTGCTTTATTATTTGATTTAATCCTATATTTGACCAATAAAATAGAAGCATCAGACAGTTCAATTTCATACTTCTGTTTCTACCCCTAAATTAGCTACTGCTTTATCCTTATAAGAGATTTTATGAACATTAAATGAGATCATGAAATTAGCATATGATAAGTGTTAACTGATGTAATTATGTCTGTCCTACAGTGGAGAGGTGTTCTATGTTTTTTCCCTAAATCTGATCTCTCTGCTTCTGATCTGTTGTCTGATCCTACTTCCTCAGAGGCTAAGCATAAATTAGTTCCTTTCCCCATCTTTCAGCCTTTCCCTCACACCTCACTCCTGGCTCCCTCAGTGTTCAAGTCTCTGGTGGGGAAGAAAGGCAGGTATTACCATGCCCCCTTCTGTCTGGCCCACACTTTCTTTCTCTCCCCTCTTAACAGTTGAACTTGAAAAAGTGTACTTGCCTTTACTGCTACTTCACCTTCTATTCACACCTGAGCCCAGCCCAATCTATTTTTTAATTTATCCACCTTTCTCTCTTTTTTTAATTTTTTAAAATTTCTTGTAGAAATAAGGTCTCACTATGTTGCCCAGGCTGGTCTCGAGCTCTTAGCCTTAAGCAGTCCTCCAACTCAGCCTCCCAGCATGTTACGATTATAGGCCTGAGCCACTGTGCTCAGCTGTATCCATCCACCTTTGCATTAAAATAACTCACCAGTAAACTTTGCTGCTGAGTCCAATGGATGCAGGTTTTATTTTAAAAAATTGACATTGTTCCCAGCAATAGGTTTTTTCTTTCTTTAGTTTTTCTACAAAATTTGCTTTCTGTACCTAGCTTCCATGAGCATGCATGTCTTTTTTTTTTTTTTT
>VBSM01003169.1:21906064-21932045 GCA_008086735.1 Cheirogaleus medius
CAAGCGATCCTCCCACCTCAGCCTCCCAGAGTGCTAGGATTACAGGCATGAACCTTTGCCCATTTCTTAAATGTTGATATTCTCATTCTCTACAAGTTAATTTTCAGCCCTTTTCTCATTATCCATGTGTTCCTCGTTCATTCTTATTCACTGCCATGGCCTCGGGTTCCATCTCTATTTCTTGAATGTATATTCTTAGTCTAGATCAAGAGTCACCAAACTTTTTCTTAAAGGGCCAGCTAGTAAATTCTTTAAGCTTATGGGCTATATGATTTGTCCCAACACTGTTTTGGCTTGAAAGCAGCCATAGATGATATAAGAAGATGTATCCCAGTAAAATTTCCAATGGGTGCCAGCTATAGTTTGCTAACCCCTGTCTAAATCTCTTTACTGGGCTCTATACTCATGGATCTAATTGCCTTTTAAATACCTCTACCTAATATGTCTAACCATACTTATCAGGGACCCAAACATGAAGGTAGGGGTTACCTGCTGTGCTTAAGAGTAGGTTGTGATTTGTTATTTTTGATGGGTGGAGGAGAGGTTTACAGAGGAGCAGTAGGAAAGAAGAGTAAGCAGTGTTACCATCCTTAGTGTTGAGACTATGTACACTAGCACTGTCCAGTGTGGCAGCCACATGTAACTACTGAGTACTTGGAATGCGGCAGTGCAACTATGAAGCTGAACTGTAAGTTTTATTATTTAAATACTTGTAAGTGCCTGATAGCTACCATTTTGGATAGTACACATAAAAATGCTACTTCAGATTAATATTCTTTTTTTTTTTTTTTTAAGGAACATGTTTTTTATTAGGGATAATTACCTACAATTATCACTAGATTTCTAGGATAACAATAAAAGCTATGAAAGTACATATAATTTCATTTTACTCCAAAATGTTCAGTGCTTTCTCACCTTGTGAAATAAAAAGCCCCAACATACTCAGAAGTTTGGGAGCATTTTCTGTTTCTACTTGAAACTAAGGATATGCTCTACTTGAGGGAATGCAAGGAAGATTCTTCCCTTTACCATACCTATTTGTGGTATATTTAGCTCACAAACCCCTCTTGGTAATGGAGAGTTCTTAACATGAATAGTGAGAACATCTTGGATTACACAACTGCTGGCTATTATCATCAAGGTAGTTAAAATTCATAATCAAATCTTCTAAATGTTGAGTGTCTCTAAACATCTTATTTTCTTCGTAGGCTTGTCTTAAAAGAAGAAGCATCTGATTACCTTGAGTTGGATACAATTAAAAATCTCGTCAAAAAATATTCACAGTTCATAAATTTTCCTATTTATGTATGGAGCAGCAAGGTAAATCTGTGTTGATAAATGTATTACCTTGGTCCATATTTAAATATTTTAACGCTAAAAGAATAAAAGCTCAATGTGGTTCTTTCGCTTAAGGATACTTTCAAGATTTTCTCTCAAAGACATATTTTTTTGAGCTGTAATATTACTTCATAGTCTATAGACAAAATCAGAATTGTTAAACAAATGAGTGTAACTGTGTTTTTACTTTCTACTTCAACAGACTGAAACTGTCGAGGAGCCCATGGAAGAAGAAGAAGCAGCAAAAGAAGAAAAAGAAGACTCTGATGATGAAGCTGCAGTAGAAGAAGAAGAAGAAGAAAAGAAACCAAAAACTAAAAAAGTAAGTCTGGGTCACCTTGCTGTTTAAGATACATAGCGGGGAAAAAACCAGGAAAATCCAAGTGTATGCACAGGCTGATCTGCAGTTCTTAAAGTTTTACTTTTTCCAGGTGGTAATTCCATAGGACCAGCTTTTGAAAACAAGACCTTCATTTGTTTGTGTGTTGTCCTCCTCTAAAAACATTTAATTAAGTAGCAAACCCAGGTTATTTTTATGAAGAGTCTCCTGATTTCTAAATATTGCCTAGGACTGGTGGCTTATGTGTTTTGGATTGTAAGATCTTAAAAAGCTTTCTGAATCCTCTTTTGTCCTTATATCATGTAGAGATTAACTATAAAAATAGTTCTCTGGCTTGCTCGAGTAGAGTAAGAAGTGTTGGGGTGGTTGTTAGGAATATTTATTGTAAAATGTTGGATTTAAGTCATGAAATATAAATATGTATATCTTTCTAACCTCAAAACAATTATTTTCAAAAAATATTATAGCTAATTCAATAACAATGAAGAAAAACTTAATTGGCTTTTTATCAGTTTTGATGTTAACCAACTGTCTTTTTTTTGTATTAAATATTGAGAGAAACACTTTACTTTTAAATTTTTTTTTTTGAGACAGTCTCACTCTGTTGCCTGGGCTAGAGTGCCGTGCCGTCAGCCTAGCTCACAGCAACCTCAAATTCCCAGGCTCAAGCAATCCTTCTGCCTCAGCCTCCCGAGTAGCTGGGACTACAGGCATGCACCACCATGCCCGGCTAATTTTTCTATATATTTTTAGTTGTCCAATTAATTTCTTTCTATTTTTTTAGTAGTGACGGGGTCTCGCTCTTGCTCAGGCTGGTTTCCAGCTCCTGACCTTGAGCGATCCACCCGCCTCAGCCTCCGAGTGCTAGGATTACAGGCGTGAGCCACCACGCCCTGCCTTCTTTTAAATTTTTGATCCAGTGGCAGGAACCATACTAGATAATAGGTATCCTTTGGTGCTTTTCATATTGTGAAATCTAAAGCTATGGTTACTATTAGTAACTATTGATGAATGCTGAGAGAGGCTAATCAAGTACTGTAACTTCAGGTTGAAAAAACTGTGTGGGATTGGGAACTTATGAATGATATCAAACCAATATGGCAGAGACCATCAAAAGAAGTAGAAGAAGATGAATACAAAGCTTTCTACAAATCATTTTCAAAGGTAAATATTATTTTAGAATTCCCTGGATTCAGGTTATTAATGAATAGACAAAATATCACCTTATTTAGTAGAATGTGGTATATAACCATGAATGATATGGTCCATCTCATTTTTTCCCACTGAGAACATTGAAAAAAAGACCTTTAGGCCAACTATAATATGTCTACTTCTAAGAATATAGATGAAATAATCATGTATCAAATTAAAATATAATTTATTGACTTAATCAAAATTAAAATCCCATTTAAATTTCATAAGAACTTTTGAGATTAGCGTCTCACTAGAAGATGGTCTTTGAGAGTAATTGGTTTCCAGAACACAACATTTTTATTTCAGTTGAATTATTATACTCAAAGTTGCAGTGGTTATTAGAATTGATGCTAGCTCTTAGTTAATATGATAATGAAACATTACAAAATAAAAATGTTTAAAACAGTTTTATGACTATTTAAAACACTTGATTTCCTTTTTAATTTTTTGTATTTTGTAATATGTATATGTATTTTTTTAATTATTCTGAGGAGTCTGTAGGCTTTACCAGATTGCCAAGGCATTTGTGTTACAAAAAAAGATTAAGAACCACCTACATAGGTAGATGTTTGATTTGCACCACAAAACCCATGAAACATGAAATCAAGTTACTTAATGGCTTTTAACATAATCTTTAAAGAACTTACTAACAACATTAAACATTCATTGTGAGATCCTGTACCTAAAAATAATTTCTAAATCTGTGTTTGCTTGCCTTCTTGTGTCGGGGGGAGGTTGGTTTTGTTTTTTTACTTATCCCTCCTTGTAACTCTTAAGAATCTAAAACCGGCATTGATTAAGATTGTTTCAAGTTAATGTTTTCCCAAACAGCATTTTATACAAGTAATAGAATACTTTAATGGATTTAACATAGCTAGATAAAACTTAATATTCTATAACTGTATTTGTTCTTTACTGTTTATTCCATATCCTTTAAATTTCAATTCTTGAAACTCCTTTGTTTCTGTCTCCACTTTTATTTCCGTGAACTCTAAAGCCTAATGTATAAACTTACTTTCAAATAAGGCAGCTGTATTTATTAAAATGATACTGTGAGCCACATATGTGATTTAAAATATTTTAGAAGCCATATTAAAAATTAGAACAGGTGAAATCAATTTTAATAATGTAATTCATTTAACCTAACATACCCAAAATAGTATTATTTCAACATGTAATCAATATAAAAATGAATAATGAAACATTTTACTTTACTTTTTTTTAATTTGTACTATGTCTTCAAAATGTATTTTACACTTAACAACACATCTCAGTTTGAACTAGCCACATTTCAAGCACTTAATGGCCATGTGTGGAATCAGTAATGGATAAGGCAGATCTAGGGAATTTCTGACTTTTATGCTTCACAGGTATTTACATACCTTTTCATATCCACTACCAGAGACCAAATTCCATGGAGGAAATCTATTCTTAAGTATTTTTTGTAGTTCAGTGCACTCATAAAGTATTGTATATAATTTTGTCATATTGGCAGGTTGGTGGTTTAGGAAAACCTATTCTCTCACACATATGGAACTTAGACTAATCCATCCTTCCCCGAGTTTAGGATAGAGTAATGTTATTGGCAGTCATCATCAAAACAACCATATCTAGCCAGTCATGGTCATTTCTTCTCTCCATGCCATCCCACTCTTTTCTTTTTTTCTGTTCTTTTTTTTTTTTTTTTTGTAAGGTGATTTTTTTTGTTAGTTAAATGTTAAACTAAATTAAGAAATTGCTTAGCCTTTATGCTGCCTTTTTCCTGTGCCATTTGAGTGACTAAGATACCAACTTTCCATAGGAAAGTGACGACCCCATGGCTTATATTCACTTTACTGCTGAAGGGGAAGTTACCTTCAAATCAATTTTATTTGTACCCACATCTGCTCCACGGGGTCTATTTGACGAATATGGATCTAAGAAGAGCGATTTCATTAAGGTGGGTTTTTAAGTAGTATAAACTGCATTTAAAATTTGAAAGTATAATTTCCAAAAAGTGACTGGTTTTTTTGGTCTACGTTTAGCTGTACGTGCGCCGGGTATTCATCACAGATGATTTCCATGATATGATGCCCAAGTACCTTAATTTTGTCAAGGGTGTTGTAAGTATCTGAAGATCGAGAGAAGGAGGCGTTGGAATGGGGGTTTGGCAGTGTTAGGGCTTTTTTGTTTGGCTTTGCTTTTTTCCAGTGTTTTTGTTGCTCACTGATTTTTCTTTTGCCATCTGAAGGTGGACTCCGATGATCTCCCCTTGAATGTTTCCCGTGAGACGCTGCAGCAGCATAAACTGCTTAAGGTGAGTGTCTCCAGGAAGATTGGCCACTTTGCTCTTTGGGGTTCAGAAGGCAGGCTCCATCTGTGGAGGTACCAGATTTCGAGTCTAGTGCTTGACTCTTTAGATGAAGAACTTCCTTTCCCTCTGGGATTTTCAGATCCTGAGAATCTGATTCTTTTTTTCCCAACATTTAATAATGTTTTAAATTTTATTAAATGTTGGAGGAAAATGAATCAGAGAAAGAATTATACAGTGAACACCCGTGTAGACCCACTGCCTGTTCCACAATTAACAGTTTGTCATTTAGCCCTTATCACATAGCCACCCATTTTTCATTAAACCTTTTTCTCCCCAGTGCCACCATAATAAGACTCATTAGTTTAATTTCAAAGTAGCCTATTTGTTCACTTAATTTAAATCCTAGAAAGAGTATCAGTGAGTTCAAAGGTTAGAATATAAACATTAAAGCAATCTTTTGATTATTTCCACTGACAGCTTAGTTTCGGCTCAGTCTGCCATAGCAGTGCTTCACCATTCCCTGCCCCTTCATAAATGGCAATGACAACACCCTCTGTTTGCATCTTTCACCACTATTCCCCAGGTACCTTATATTCTCAAAAGTGTGAGATGAACTTCTCTAATCAGTTATTCTTTAATGTTGTTTAGGTGATTAGGAAGAAGCTTGTCCGTAAAACTCTGGACATGATCAAGAAGATTGCTGATGAGAAATACAATGATACTTTTTGGAAAGAGTTTGGAACTAACATCAAGCTTGGTGTGATTGAAGACCACTCGAATAGAACACGTCTTGCTAAACTTCTTAGATTCCAGTCTTCTCATCATCCCACTGAAATTACTAGTCTAGATCAGTATGTGGAAAGAATGAAGGAAAAACAGGACAAAATTTACTTCATGGCTGGGTCCAGCAGAAAAGAGGTGAGATGAATTCCAACTCTCAGGAATCCTCGCATATAGCTGGGAGCTTACAGCCAACTGTCCAGGGGAAAAACAGGAAAAAATTGTATAACACATTAACTGCCATGTGAGTTGTATTTAACTCACACTAGTTTTGAGCCTGGGGCCTCTTGAAGCATGTATAACTCACACGTCTCTTCCTTAGGAGCCACGTGATCTAATTTGCAAGTTGCATGTAACTCATGCACAGAAAACAACTAAAAATAACAAATTTTCATTAAATTAGGATTATTTTATTTTTGAAGTTTTTATTCTGTTTTCATAATAGAACACTGTGGCCCCAAGGAAAAAAAGGTTTTTCTCTGGTGTGGCAGTCATCGCGATAACTGGAGTAGTTAATGAGGCCTGGTCGGTCACTGACAGGGAAGTCACCTATATTCGCTGCACTTGTTAATTCTTCACCTATGACATGGCATAGTTAATACTACATAAACATAGCTACTAAGATGAACAAACATGCCGATGCTAGGCTTGAAAACTTTTGTTACTTCTCTTTATTTCGTAGGCTGAATCTTCTCCATTTGTTGAGCGACTTCTGAAAAAGGGCTATGAAGTTATTTACCTCACAGAACCTGTGGATGAATACTGCATTCAGGCCCTTCCTGAGTTTGATGGGAAGAGGTTTCAGAATGTTGCCAAGGAAGGAGTGAAATTTGATGAAAGTGAGAAAAGTAAGGAGAGTCGTGAAGCAATTGAGAAAGAATTTGAGCCTCTGCTCAACTGGATGAAAGATAAAGCCCTTAAGGACAAGGTATTCTTCTGGAAATTACAAATTGTGAAAATTTTAGCACCTGCGTTTAAGAAAAAAAATTGTTTTCTCAACACATTAAACTGCAACTGGTTATTTTGTAACCATTAAAATTGTGAAGAACAATGTTTTAGTGATGTAATTAAGTTATTGAGAGGAAGAACTTAAAATGTATGAAAGTATTCTTTAGTTTAATATTGCTTTTGTAAGAACTTTAGTTTTTACAGGTTAGATTTAAGTTTTATGTTTTTAAAAGTTGGTGTTTAAGTATTTCTAACTGAAAAATTCAGGTTATTAAATGACAGTATTTCCTAAGAATTGTGAAACCTGAATGAAAGCCATTTTTATGACTTGTCCCCCTATGTTTATGATCTTAAGTGACAAAGTCTTAGAAAGTTGAAATAGAAGTATTCAATGACCTTACCTGTTGATATTAATTTACACCTAACTTTTGATTTCTTATCCTAAGATTGAAAAGGCTGTGGTATCTCAGCGCCTGACAGAGTCTCCGTGTGCTCTTGTGGCCAGCCAGTACGGATGGTCTGGCAACATGGAGAGAATCATGAAAGCTCAAGCTTACCAAACCGGCAAGGACATCTCCACAAAGTAAGCGTCCTCTGGAACGTCCCTGCCAATGTGTTAGCTCTTGTCCATCTTTTGGAGATAATGGCCAGCTTCTATACAGAGGCTAATGTTGTTTTTAAATGTCCACCACTGTCTACTGTATGGTAGACAAGTTTACAAAAGGATTTCTCCTACATTAGATTGATAAAGAAAAGATTTTAAGGCCAGGTGCGGTGGCTCACGCCTGTAATCCTAGCACTCTGGGAGGCCGAGGCGGGAGGATCGTTTGAGCTCAGGAGTTCGAGACCAGCCTAAGCAAGAGTGAGACCCTGTCTCTACTAAAAATAGAGAGAAATTAATTGGCCAACTAAAAATATATAGAAAAAATTAGCCAGGCATGGTGGCGCATGCTTGTAGTCCCAGCTACTCGGGAGGCTGAGGCAGGAGGATCGCTTAAGCCCAGGAGTTTGAGGTTGCTGTGAGCTAGGCTGACACCACGGCACTTTAGCCCGGACAACAGAGTGAGACTCTGTCTCAAAAAAAAAAGAGATGGTTTTCAACTCATGATTTTATTGTTTTATTGTATTTTATGTATAAATGGAAATTTTCTTAATTTGTTATACATGTTATCTTTTGTATTAGATTACATGCCTGGCCTGGCATCTGGACTTATTTTACATTTTTAAATATAATGCTTACACAGGGAAATGACAATAACATTTCTCAAATGAGTTAAGTCTATTTTAAATCACAATGCCCCATGTGCATTAAATTATAGGTACCCAAATAGAACGTCCCACAAAGTAAAGGTTTGTAAGACTTGTGAGTTAAGTATTTGAACTCAAGGGCCAAGTACTATAGGTACGGGGGTTTGGGTACCCTTTAAGAAATATTTTATGTCTTAATGTCATAGCAGTTGCCTTGAAAAGACTTCTTCCCTGATGCTATTCTCTCTTCCATTTGGAATATCTTCTTTCTGATATGCTACCTAGTCATCTTTTTTTTCCCAAGGCTTAGCTTAAATATTTTTTTTCCTTCTTAAAGCCCTCACAAGTATCGTCTCCATTCTTGTCATAATTCCAAAACTCCATATGTATAGAATGATGTCAGAATTGGCATTATCACTCACGAATGTATAATGCATTTTAATATAAATGTTAAAATGCTGCCTGTGTATGTCTTGTCTCTTGACTAGACTATAAATTCCAAGTGGAGAATAGTGTTCTGTGTATCTGATATTTCATTGCCACAATATAATAGCCATTCAAAACATGTCTACCTACTTACTTCAATAAATTATCAACAGGAAGTTACCTTACATTCAGCAAAATTTGAGCACTTATGTCTATACACTGGTGGTCAAAAGTAAACACAGCTCCTGTCCCTGACATTCAGAGTAGTCAAGACGACAAAGTCTCCAGTCCTAGCTACTCAAGAGGCTGAGACAGGTGTATTGCTTGAGCCCAAGAGTTTGAGGCTGTAGTGCGCTATGACTACGTAAGTACAGTCGTCCCTAGGTATACACAGGGCATTGGTTCTAGGTCCTCACACCAAAATCTGCACATACTCAAATCTCATAGTCTCCTGTACAGAACCCATATATACAAAAAGCCCTCTGTAAGTGTGGTTTTTGCATCCTGAGAGTACTGTATTTTCAATCTGAGTTTGGTTTTAGATGCAGAACCTGCAGATATGGAAGGCCAACTGTGTTTTTTTGGAAAAAATTTACATATAAGTATTCAAACCTGTTGTTCAAGAGTCAACTTGAACATCTTGATTTTTTTTTCCAAGTGTTATTCTCTGTAATTATGAAAGAATAGAGGAAATGTATGAACCCTAAAATTTGTTAACGTTTATTTTTATCCCTTAACAGTTATTATGCCAGTCAAAAGAAAACATTTGAAATTAATCCCAGACACCCACTGATCAGAGACATGCTTCGACGAATTAAGGTGAGTAATAAATACTACAGCAACCTTCTTACTTGTCTTTGAATTTGAATACTTTGTATCTTTTAATGTTTTTGTTGTTGTTGTTGTTTTTTGAGACAGAGTCTCACTCTGTTGCCAGAGCTAGAGTGCCGTGGCGTCAGCCTAGCTCATAGCAACCTCAAACTCCTGGGCTCAAGCAATCCTTCTGCCTCAGCCTCCCGAGTAGCTGGGACTACAGGCACGCGCCACCATGCCCGGTTAATTTTTTCTATATATTTTTAGTTGGCCAATTAATTTCTTTCTATTTTTAGTAGAGACGGGGTCTCACTCTTGCTCAAGCTGGTCTCGAACTCCTGACCTTGAGCAATCCTCACGCCCGGCCTGTATCTTTTAATGTTAATCAAGTGCATTTTCTTCCCTCTCAGGAAGATGAAGATGACAAAACAGTTCTGGATCTTGCCGTGGTTTTGTTTGAAACAGCAACACTTCGGTCAGGGTATCTCTTACCAGACACTAAAGCATATGGAGATAGAATAGAAAGAATGCTTCGCCTCAGTTTAAACATTGACCCTGATGCAAAGGTTTGTATCCCTAACCTTCTCACATAGGTTGGCTGGCTTTCTTTGTTTCTTTCTGTTCTTTCAGAATAGGCTTCTCATGATTAAGTGATGTAGCTTTGCCTGATTTCTATTTTTGAAATAATTTTCTTGGATGTTTGAATCAGCAGTGTCAGGCATTGCACTAGAAATTAATAAGAAGTTTCCCTTTCCTATCCTCTTTCACTTTTGCCTTTCTCCCTTTGTTAGCTTGACTTCTAACTCTACTCAGAGGATTTGCTCTGTAGTTCTGAATAAACAGGAGTGACATTAAGTATGACTTTATACATGTAAATGAGCAAAGTGAAAGTAGATCCAGGGCATTAATAGGCCCATAAATGTTGCCCTTAGGTGGAAGAAGAACCCGAAGAAGAACCTGAAGAAACAACAGAAGACACAACAGAAGACACAGAGCAAGACGATGAAGAAGAAATGGATGCAGGAACTGATGAAGAAGATCAAGAAACAGCAAAGGTATATTAAATCAAGAGTGAGGCTTGCATTTTTAAACATTTTTCCTTTTCTTGGCCCACAGTGTTACTATATTCTTTGCATCTTGCTTCTGTGTTACTATAGAGCAACATTAGACTAGTTTAAATTTTAGATTTCTATGTTCAAGGATCATTGATCTTGTTGGTGGGTTCTAACTTATGTTTGCAGATAAGCAAGGTGAAGTTCTGGCCTACACTTGAAATATTAGAAATAGGCTGGGACCATTGAAGTTGTTTTTTCCATACATAAAGCTTCTGTAAGCTAGAGGTTTTTTCTGCTGGCTTTTAATGTCTTCTGGTTTTTCTATTTGTGCAGGAATCTACAGCTGAAAAAGACGAATTGTAAATTATACTCTCACCATTTGGATCCTGTGTGGAGAGAGAATGTGAAATTTAAGTCATTTCTTATGGGAGAGACTTGTTCTGGATGCTCCCCAAGTCCCCTTCTCCCCTGCACTGTAAAATGTTGGGATTGTGGGTCACAGGAAGAAGTGGGTTTTTTAGTTGAATTTTTTTTAACATTCCTCATGAATGTAAATTTGTACTATTTAACTGACTATTCTTGGTGTAAAATCTTGTCATGTGTATAAAAATAAAAAAGATCCCAAATACTCAGTGTTTTGATTGTATTTTCATAATACATTGCCTAGAACTACCTGATACTTTGCTGCTTTTTTTTTTTTTAAATCATATGTCTTGGGTTCTTTCTTTTCCTTACAAAAATGATTCATGCTTATCAAAAGTTTTTTAAAAAATCAAAGGTTGAGCTGGGCATGGTGGCTGGTAGCTGTAGTCCTAGCTACTCAGAAGCTGTGACAGGATTGCTTGAGCCTAGGAGTTCAAGGCTGTAGTGTGCTATGATTGTGTTGCATTCCAGCCTGGGTTACAGTGAGACCTCAAAAAACCTAATGTTTGAGTTTAAAAATCAAAGATTTAAAAAATCTCCCATTGGGAGAAGAGATAATCTTTCTTACAGAAGAATTCCAAATAACACGTAGATACTCCCTCTTCCAGGGCATGTAGTTTAATCCTCCACTCCTTTTTGAGTGTGACTAGACTTAGTGACTCACTTCTAAAGAATGGAAAGGGAAAAAATGTAACTTTTGCAGTGGAGAAACCTGGCAGACACTACCTTAACCAAGTGATCAAGTTTAATATCAGAAGTAATGTGTACCCCATGATAGGATATGATGAGAAGGGTGCTTCACTTCTGTGGTATTCTTTCCAAAAACCCGTAATACCAACCTAATGAGAAAAATATCAGGCAAATTTAGGCTATGCCAATAGTGCTCTTAAAGTTGCAAGATTGTGAAAAAGGAGGAGAGACAAATAACTCAGGTTGGATGACAGCATTCATGGAAATAGAGTATACAGGACTCTACCATCTAGTTTTTCTATAAATCTAAATGCCATTTTTAAAGCTGTCTTTGAAAAAAATCACTCAAAATTCTACCACAGAGATAACTGTAAGGCATTGAGTGAGGATCCAGATTGAGATATTTTATGCTTTTGAAATGCACTCTTGTTTATGGGAGAAACAATTTCTAATTTCACTATTATAACCATATGAAATGATTTTTTTTTTTTTTTTTTTTTTTTGAGACAAGGGTCTCATTCTGTTGCCTGAGCTAGAGTGCAGTAGCACAATCAGCTCACTATAACCTCAAGGTCTTGCTTTGTTGCCCAGGCTGGTCTATTACAGGCATCAGCCAACACGCCCAGCCTAGCTTGGACTTTTTCATGATTTAAAAAATCTTTATTATGAAGGAATAACTTAGCACTACTTTTAATTTTTGATGTTTGTGTATATATCACAGATTTGGTTCCCCAAAAAACAATGACATGTAGTTGAGGATTATAGAGTGTTTATTAAGGAGTGCCCTCGGATGAACACCTGTGGAAGGACAGGAAATGGGATTGAGCAGGAGAAGTTAAGCTGCAATGTAGGCCTAAAGACAGTGTCAGTAAACCCCACGGGGAGTTTTGGAACTAAAGCAAGCCCATCAGAGTTGCCCATCCCTCGTGGTGTGCTGAAATAGCCAGGCCTTTCTACTCTCACCTCTATCCCTTATTGGATATGAGCCCTTCAGGAGGCGTGGCTTTGAGCAAGGAAACTAGCTGAGGCAATCCTTGCAGAAGCTGACAACTGAAAGCTGCTCACTGACAGCGCTTCTGGGGGGGAGGGGGACAAGTCTCCCTTAGGGAATCTATATGGCACATTTCCACGCCCACCACAACGTATATTTTTCACAGTGGGGGTCAACTTCAAAAGAGGAAGAAAATATGCATCTGGGTGGAAGTCACTTAGAACCAGCACTTACTGAAATAAAGATGGCATTTTTACTAGTAACTTACTAATAATTTACTTTACTTACTAGTAATTAACTTTAGTAACTAAAGTTAATTTTTTGCCTTCATTAAGTCATTGTCTTGTAGGTGATGGGTTCAAATCATGATTCTGTCAGGAGCCAGACCATTTACTCTGTACCTATATAGGGAAGCTTCTAAAGTGTGGCCCACTGCATTCGTCTGAGGCAGGATCCTCCCCCTGCACACAAACTGGCCCAAAGGGTCAGGTCCTTTCTTTGTGCAAAAGGTGAGCAATGCCCTCAGCCCTTCATTCTAGAAAGTGATGAGGGTTCCTCACTGGTATCTACAAAATACATTTAACAAAGCTCTCCAATTTGCTGTTCATATAATAAAGTCAGCAGAAAACTATTAATACAATTTGAAAATATCAGTTTAACAATAAGAAATAACTCCATTTAGCAAATTAAATTGATGAAAATAGTTCATGGTTTTAAAATGATTTTATTGTTGATTTACATTCAAGACAACCCACATAGTATCCTTGCAAATAAATACTCTATCTCACATGATATTCAAGACTGAATGTGTTCCAAATCACATTCAAGAAGTAGATGATACATATTTTGGCAGTTTTCAAGAAATACTGGTCAAACCATAATTAAATTTCAATGTACTAAGCACCTCCTCTTGCACTTAGCATTGGACTAGGTGCTGATGTATTAATAGTTTGACTCAATAAATGTTTAAAAAATGCTTAAGATATAATATTATTCACAGAATTCTTGGCATAGTTGTATTTAAGTGTCTACTGCTGAGAAATTTGAGGTTCGTGTTGTCTCTCTTTCAGTCCCAAAAGCTCTGTTTTGAGTTCTCCAGGCTTCGGTGGAATTTCAGGTATTGTCTATAAAAAACAAAAACCATAGATGTCAATGCTTTCTTAGACTGTAATTTAATGTGACCTGAAAGACTTTACAGAGTAAAAAAATCCAAAAAGTCACCTGTTTGCCACTCAATGATAAATATTATGAGAACCTGTGAGATCCTTTCTAACCTTTTATTTATAGGATTCCATCATCCTGGCAATGTCTTAAGTACTACAGGCCTCACAGAGGGATACTTTGCCACATTTGGAAAATTCATTCCTGCACTATCTACTGACTTCACTATGTACCTGGAACAGAAAATAGGTACTAGGAATTAATACATTTATTCAAAAATATTAAGCGTCTATTACATGCAAATCAAAAGGCAGGGAGGAAAAAAATACAAAGTCCTTGCCTTCAAGGAAGATGGTCCAGTAAGGGATGAGAAGGTGACTTTTTTCTTATAATAGCTTTATTGAGAGATAGATTACATGCCATACCATTCACTGATTTAAAGTGTACAATTCAACGGCTTCTGGAATATTCAGAGTTGTGCATCTATCGTAATTAGTGATAAAATTAGTTGTGCATTTAATTTTAGAACATTTTCATTGCCCCCAAAAGAAACTCCATACCCACTAGCAGTCACTCCCATTTCCATACAACTATTTCCAAACAACCATTAATCTTTCTGACTATACAGATTTACCTATTCTGTTCACGTCATATAAATGGAATCATGTGGTCCTTTGTTTCTGGATTCTTTTCATGTAGCAAAATGTTTTCAAGGTTCTTCCATGTTGTAGCATGTTATCTGTATTTCATTTCTGTTTATTGCTGAATAATACTCCAATGTATGGATATACCATATATTTATCCACTCACCAGCTCACGTGCATTTAGATTGTTTCCACATTTGGGCTTACACAAATAATACTGCTCTGAAAATTCATGTACAAGTTTTTGTGTGAACATATGTTTTCATGTCTGCTGGGTATAAACCTAGAAGTGGAAATGTTGGGTCATATGGTAACTCCATGTTTAACTGTTTGAGGAACTGTCAGACTGTTTTCCAAAGGAGCTCCACCATTTTACATTCCCATCAGCAGTATATGAGGGTTCCAATTTCTCCACATCCTTGACAACACTTGTTGTTATCTGTTTTACTATAGCCATCACAGTGGGTATGAAGTGGTATCCCACTGTGGTTTTGATTCGCATTTCTCTGATGACTAATGATGCTTAGCATCTTTTCGTCTGCTTACTGGCTGAGAAGGTGACTTCTGAACAAAGACATGAAAGAGGATGAGGGAACCAGCCATGCAGTTATCTAGGAGTGTTTCAGGCAGATGGGACCACAAGTGCAGAGGACCTAAGAAAAGAGTGTGCCTTTGTGTTTGAGGAAAAGCAAGGCTGTCAGTATAGCTGGTACAAAGTATTCAGGGAAAGGATAAGAGGAGACAAGGACAGAGGAAAAAAAGGGAGTGGGGAGATAAAAGTCTCCAATGGCTTTTACTTTGAAATGAGAAGATACTGGAGAGTTTTGAGAAGGGTGACATGACCTAACTCAAGTGTAAAATGATGATAATGGTAGCTTTGGGGGAAACAGACCATAGAGGAGCAAGAATGGAAGGTGGAAGACAGGTTGGGGAGCTCTTGCAATAACTAAGATGAAAGCTGACTGACAATAGCTTGAACTGGGTGAACTGGGTGGTAGCAATGGAGGTGGTGAGAAGTGGTCAGCAACTGAATGTACGGGGGGGGGGGCGGAGGTAGGGATAGGTTTGATGAGTTTGAGATACAGCAAAGAGGCATGTTTAACTGCAACAAAGGGAACAAGGGGGAAATGGTGGGAGATGGGCCAACGGTAGGCAGCGGCCAGACTGTGTAATACCTCACAGGCCGCGCATGGTTCTAGATGCAATGGGATGCCATCAGAAGCTTTTAGGCCCACCCACGGGAGATGTGATCCTAATTTCGTTTAGGATCACTTTTGCTGCTGTGAGGAGAATGGAGTGGTCCAGGAGCCAGGACTAAAGGGCCCTCCGGCACTCACCAGGTCCGGCCGGTAGTACCTGTGCACCACTTCGGCCCCCGCGCACATGGCTAGGAGGCTGGCTGCGAACATTTTCAGGTAGGTGGTCAAGGGCACGCCCGCGGGCATGGTTGGCGAGCTGCACGGGAAGGGAAAGGGCAGTGTGAGAAGGTTCTCCGCTCACGACGAAGCTAAGCCCGGGGCTGAGGGGCTCCAGGTAGCACTGGCAACAAGCCCCACAGCAGCGGGGGAGCGGAGTCCAGAACAGCTGGGTTCTTCCCCATCCCCGCGCCTCGGCTTCCTCCTTTATTACATGAGGGCACTGAGGGGACGAACGCCCCTAGCAGGCTGATGCCCAGCCTTCAATCGTTCATCAGTGTGGGGCGCCTGGGCAGCTCTGGCTGAGCGAGCGGAAGGGCGACACCGGTGGTTTCCCGGCGCCTCTCCAATCTCCAGGAGAGAAACTGCACTGCCCCCTGCCCCTTTAGACGCGCCCAGAGAGACACCGTACCGCGAGGTGCACAGGTATGGATCGCGGGTCAGACGGCGGGCGGAAGTGCGCTCAGGAGCCGGGGCGGACTGCGAGAGGGCCGGACGGAAAGTACAGGAGCCGGGGGCCGAGCCGGACTGGAAAGCGGAAGGACGCCGTCGCAGGCACGTGACCCCTGCGGAAGTGGGGTGCTGGAGAAAGCCCGAGTCTTTCCCCCCCACCTAGTTCCTACACTTCCCAGCCACGTGCTCCCGGTGCCTCCGCCTATAGTTGAATTTACCTGCCAGATGTGGCGTCTCAGGCTTGGCTCTGGATTATTCCATCATTCGTTCTTTAGCACACTCAAAGGAAAGGGCACGTGTTAGAAGGGTGGAGAATCACACATCGAGCCAATTGCGTGCTTTTATGTGCGGTCACTCCAAAGTGAGTGAAGTTAAAAGCTCTCACTGTCCTTGTGCCTGGCGTCTTTGATGCCTGAAATAGAACCACACCCAGTCACCTATGCCCTTTTGTATCTGTGGTGCTGCTGGGGAAAAAAGGAAACCTGAAATTGACATTATTTAATCCAAGTATTTTTACATTGTTTTGATTATGGATTTTTTTTAAGCAAAAAGCGCATCACTGAATTCTTCAGTTGTGTGTATAACATGAGTCACAATATACTCATTTTAAAACAATTTTTGCAGGTATATTTGACATACAATAAACTGCACGTATTTAAAGTATACAATTTGATGAGTTTTGACATGTAAGTCCATTACTACAATTAAGTGAACATATCCATCACCCTCAAAAGTTTTTCTGTGCTTCTATTCCCTGGGTAATCACTGATCTGCTTTTTATCATTATAGTTTAGTTTGCATTTTCTAGAATGTTATATAAGTGCAATCATACAGTATGTACTATTTTTTGTCTGGCTTATTCCAGGCAGCAAAGTTATTTTTAGATTCACTGCGTTGCTGCATCTATCAGCTGTTCACTCCTTTTTATTGCTGGGTATGTTTATATCGCAGTTGGTTTATCCATGTACTTTATCCATTTTGATTGCTTCCAGTTGTTGCTGTGAAAATAAATAAAATTTAAAAGCTGTTGGAACCCCTAAAAACACTGAAAGAGGCATTGAAAGAGGCATGACTGTGATCTTACAACTTCCGTTCTCAGATTATAGATAAACTCACTTTCTTACTTTTCTTGTTCCATACAATGACTAGAGAGAATTAACCTATGTTAGGGACAAAAACCTCCTGCCTTTATAATTTATCACCCTTGTTATAGATTAATTTCCCCTTTGTTATCCTGCTTTGTTTAGACCAGGTGACAGAAAACCCATAATTATTACACCATCTGTAAAAAAAAAAAAAAAAAAAGTTAAATGTACCTTTCCCTAAAAGAAACACATCCTATAATCAATCAGATTGCTGTTACTATGTGCCAACCCTGTATGAATAATATTGTAATCTTGCTAAAACTCCTCTGTCTCTGTTTATATAAATGAAGTCTTAACTTCCGCTACTTCAGAACTCTGACGCCATTCTTTTGGAGTTGGTTTTTCCGGGTGGTCCTTCCTCACATTTTGTGCCTGAATATATTCTCTTTAAATTAGATTCTGACTCTTTTGATTATTTAGGTTGACATGGACTAATAGAAATAAAGCTACTATGAACAGTAAAGTATAGGAGAAAGACTTGTATATAAGTCTTTCTGGGAACATATGCTTCCATTTCTGTTAGGTACATATCTAGGAGAAGAGTGACTGGAACATATGGTAGGTATATATTAACCATTTTAAGAAATTGCCAAACTGTTTTCCAGAGTAGTTGTACAAGTTTACATTCCCACCAGCAGTACAGGAGAGTTCCAGTTCCTTCACAATCTCTCCAACATTTGCTGTGGTTAATCTTTTTAATTTTAGCCATTCTAGTATGTGGATAATGGTTTCTCATTATGATTTGAATTTGTTTCCCTGACTTATAATTCAGGTATTCATATACAAAAACAAAACAAACAAGCAACAACAAAAAAAACATGAACACATACCTCACACCATATTAAAAAATCAAAATGGATCACAGACATTCATGTACTTATACAGTCATATGTTACATAACAACATTTCAGTCAATGATGGACCAAACACATGATGTTGGCCCCGTAAGATTATAATGAATCTGAAAAATTCCTATCACCCAGTGGTGTTGTAATTGTAACATCTACTCATGCGTTTGTGGTGATGCTGGTGTAAACAAACCTACTGTGCTGCCAGTACTATAAAAGTATAGCACATACAATTTTGTATAGTACGTAATACTTGATAATGATAATAAATGACTACGCTACTGGTTTATGTATTTACTATTCTTGTTATTTTTTCAGTGTACTCCTTCCACATATTAAAAAAAGTTAACTGTAAAACAGCCTCAGGCAGGTCCAACTGAAGTTATTCCACAAGGCTTTGTTATTGTAGATGACATGTCTGTTATTGCCCCTGAAGACCTTCCAGTGGGACAAGGTATAGAGGTGGAAGACAGTGATACTGATGATCTTCACTTTGTGGAGGCCTAGGCTAATGTGTGTGTTTATACCTTAGTTTTTAACAAAAAAGTTTAAAAAGTAAAAATACATAAATAAAAAATTTTAAAAATAGAAAAAAGCTTGTAGAATAAGGATATGAAGAAGGAAAATATTTTTGTACAGCTGTATGATGTATTTGTGTTTTAAGCTAAGTGTTATTGCAAGAGTCAAAAAGTTAAAAAATTTAAAAGCTTATAAAGTTAAAAAGTTACAGTAAGCTGAGATTAATGTATTACTGAACAAAAATATTTTTTATAAATTTAGTGTAGCCTAAGTGTACAGTGTTTGTGTAGAGTCTACAGTAGTGTACAATAATGTACTAGGCCTTCACATTCACTCGCTGTTCACTCACACTCACCCAGAGCAACTTCCAGCCTTGCCATCTCCATTCATGGTAAATGCCCTATACATATTTTTCTTTAATACTATTACTGTACCTTTTCTATGTTTAGATATACAAATACTTACCACTGTGTTACAATTGCCTACAGTATTCAGTACAGTAAGATGTTGTACATGTTTATAGCCTAGGAGCAATAGGTTATACTATATACCCTAGGTGTGTAGTAGGCTATACCATCTAGGTTTGTGTAAGTGCACTCTATGCTGTTTTCACAATGATGAAATCAACTGATGATGCATTTCTCAGAACGCATCCCTATCGTTAAGTGATACGTGACTGTATCTTCATGTGCTTCTATTTTCTTTGGTGAAGCATGTGTTCAAATATTTTGCCAATTTTTAAAATTGAATTGTTTTCTTATGAATTTTGAGTGTTCTTTATACATTCTGGACACAAGTCCTTTATCAGATATGATACGATCTATCTACATATATTTTCTCCCAGTCTATAGCTTGCCTTTTCTTTTCTGTAAGTCTTTGGAAGGCCGGGCGTGGTGGCTCACACCTGTAATCCTAGCACTCTGGGAGGCCGAGGCGGGAGGATTAAGCTTAGAAGTTCGAGACCAGCCTGAGGAAGAACGAGACCCCCGTCTCTACTATACATAGAAAGAAATTAGCCAAACAACTAAAAATAGAAAAAATTAGCCGGGCACAGTGGCACATGCCTGTAGTCCCAGCTACCCGGGAGGCTGAGGCAGGAGGATCGCTTGAGCCCAGGAATTTGAGGTTGCTGTGAGCTAGGCTGACACCATGGCACTCTAGCCAGGGCAACAGAGTGAGACTCTGTCCCAAAAAAAAAAAAATAGTATTTAGAAGAGCAGAAGTTTTTAATTTTAATGAAGTCCAATTTACCAATTTTCTTTTTTATTGATAATGTCTTTTGTATTGGATTTAAGAAATATCTCAGGGTCATAAATATTTTTCTTCTGTATTTCAAGACATTTTATAGTTTTAGCCTTTACATTTAAGGCTATGATCCATTTTAACTTTTTAATATGGTGTAGGGTATGGGTACAAGTTTTATTTATTTTTTTTTTTTGTATATGGATCTCTGAATTTACCTCTGCAGCTTTGTTGAAAATCAGTGGATCAGTTGTCCATGTATGTGTGTCTATTTCTGTACTCTATTCTGTTTCACTGACATATTTATCTCTCTAATACCAATACCATACTATTTCGATCAGTGTAACTTATAACACCTCTTGAATCATGCAGGGTTATCTCTCCACTTTTGTTCTTTCTAAGAGTTGTTTTGGCTATTCTAGATCTTTGCATTTCCATATATATTTTAGAATCATCTTGTCAATTTCTACTCAAAATAAGCTTACCTGGATTTTGATTGCCATCATGTTGAATCTTTAGACATTTTCACAATATTGGTCTTCTGATCCATGAACATAGTATATCTCCCCACTTATTTCATCCTTAATTTCCCTCAGCAGTGTTTTTCCATTTTCAGGATACAGGCCTTGTATATATTTTGTCAGCTTTATCCCTATGTATTTCATATTTTTTGAAGCTATTGTGAATGGTATTTTTTCTAATTGTTTACAATTAATCTTCTTATATTAATGTTTTATCTTGCAACCTTGCTAACCTCAGCTATTAGTTGTAGCTTTTTTGTAGGTTCCATAGGATTTTCTACATAAACCAGCACGTGAGCTATGAATAAAGACAGTATTGTTTTTATAGATATCATTTATCAATCTTGAGGAAGTTTCCAAGGAAGTTCCTTTCTGTTCCTAGATTGCTGAACGTTTTGTGTTTTTTTTTGAGACAGAGTCTCACTCTCCTGCCTGGGCTAGAGTGCTGTGGCATCAGCCTAACTCACAGCAACCTCAGACTCCTGGGCTCAAGCGATCCTTCTGCCTCAGCCTCCCAAGTAGCTGGGACTACAAGCATGCACCACCATGCCCAGCTAATTTTTTCTATTTTTATTTGTTTGGCTAATTTCTTTCTATTTTTTAGTAGAGACAGGGTCTCGCTCTTGCTCAGGCTGGTCTCAAACTCCTGAGCTCAAGCAACCCTCCCACCTCGGCCTCCCAGAGTGCTAGGATTAGAGGCGTGAGCCACCACGCCTGGCCTGAAAGTTTTTATTAGAAGTAAATGTTGTTATTTTGTCAAATGCTTAATCTGCATCTATCGAGATCATACATTTTTCTTAAAAAAACGTGTTAATACAATGAATTATGTAGATTGATTTTCAAATGTTAAACCAATCTTATATTACTCAGATAAACTCCACTTGATCATGGTCCTCTTTATATACTGTTGGATTCAATTTGCTAAATTTTATTCAAGATTCTTTATCTCTATGTTCATGACAGATATTGCTGTCAACTTGTCTGGGCCATGGTTTGCAGATGTGTGGTCAAACATTATTCTAGGTGTTTCTGTGATGGTGTTTTGGGGTGAGATTTAACACCTTAAATGGGTAAACTCTGAGTAAAGCCGATTGACCTCCATCATATGGGTGGGCCTCATACAATCAGTTGAAGGCATGAATAGAACAAAAGACTGACTTCCCTGAAGCAAGAGAGAATTCTCCAGCAGATGGCCTTCAGACTTGAGCTACATGCAATGGACTGAATGTTTATGTCCTCCCAAAATTCATATGTTGAAACCTAATCATTAATGTGATGGTATTGGGTGAGGCCTTTGGGAGGTAGTTAGGTAAAGAGGGCAAAGCCCTTATGAATGGGATTAGTCCTTATAAAAGGCTCCAGAGAGCTGTCTCTTGCCTTCCACCACGTGAGGACACGGCTAGAAAGTACCATCTATGAACCAGAAAGCAGGCCCTCACCAGACACTGAAGCTGCAGGCACCTTGATCTTGAACGTCCCAGCCTCCAGATCTGTGAGAAATAAATTTCTGTTGTTTCTAAGCCATCCAGTTTATGATATTTTGTTATAGCAGCCCAAACAGACTAAGACACAACACTGGCTGATAGGGTTAGCCTGAGGATTAAATGGATTAATACATGCAAAGTACTTACAGCAGTCCATAGCACATATCAAACAGTAAATGTTGGATGCTATAATTACCACCATAATCATCATTATTATTTTTCTGTACGCATAACATTAGCTAAGAAGGAAGCAAGCTCACTAGGTTTCTGAAAGGGCGAGGAGGCAGTAAGAGGAAGGGAAAGGAAAACAAGGTGAAGTGTCTGGGCCCTTCTTTTGTTATTGTCTTATCATTTGTCCTATCACACAAAGTCTTTACAAAGTAGAAGCACATTTGGCAAAAAACAAGAAAGCCGAGCTTCTCCCAGGCCTCTCCAAGCTCTGGGGGGGCCAAGCTCACAAGCAGAACAAGTTTGTCTTCCAGACTCAGATTCAAGGTGGTGAGAAAGGCACTAATGAAGTCACTTTGCTGCATTTGCTTCACCACTTTCAGGTTCAATGTCCAACAACTCCTCCCATAAACTTTCCTTTGCAATGCAGAACTGAGCAGAGGACCCTCCTCTCCTGAGGTTATGAATGGAGCCGGCAGGACCAGAAGCACAGCCCCACAGTAAGAGAAATCCTTGCTGCCCAAGGATAATTCCCCAAGTGAAAACGACCTGAAGAAAGTTTGCAGCTCTTCACACTTTCAGTTACCAGAATTCTCTCTCTGAAATAACTGAGGCAAGCCACCCAATTTAAAACTTTCCTGTTCTGAGTCATTAGCAAAATCAGACAGTGAGGATGGGTTTTTGTTCATTCATTCAACAAACATTCACTACATACTTACCATGTGCCAGTTTCTGAGTACTACCTACGAATGGACAGGGTATTCATAAAAGTTTTGTGATGTATTAAAATATTAAAAGTTTTTGTTCTCTGTCAAAAAAAAAATTTTACCTAAACTTTAAGCCATTGATACTATACAAATTAATCTTTCTATACTTACTTATGAAAAGTCTTTTTCTGGATCCTAGAATGAAGACACATGGAACACAGAGCCACAGCCATCTCCCAGCTCACACACATGTCATGTTAGTGAGAAATAAAGCTTTGCTATAAGCCATTGAAGATTTGGAGTTATGTTACAAACTCGAGAAAGCTAATGAATACAACAGCCATGTCTTTCATCATGCAAAGTAGAGAAACAGAAAAGCCTATTTCCATTGAGTTATTTAATGACGTCCTTGTTCCAAAACCAGTGACGGACGTTGAAAACTAATGAAACAAAAACCAGGGGAAGAACCATAGAGAAATAAAAATGGGTTAGTCTGTAAGCTTATAAGGAGGTGATGCTTGATATGGTATCTAGTATGGTAGACTTCAAATGTTAATACTTTCACGTATCCAAAGTAAAGCAAACAATGGTTTATGTAGACAGTTACATTTTACAAGTAGTTTCACATTCACCCTCATTTCACAGATTAGGAAACTGAGGCCCAAAGTGGTAGAGTGGCCTTGATTCCCACGTTTTCCGATTCCAAAGTCTCTTTCCCTATCACATTACCTGATAATTAATGCAACACACCGTTTTAAATCGGGATAAAATTTGCGATGATAAGGATTGGATAATGCTGAGAAGTACAAACGCTCCATCTACACAGCGCCCCTAAAGAACATGATCCCTTCACCCACGCGCCCACGAACCCTGGAAAATTCAGTGCGGAGAAAAGTTGACGTCAGCCGAGCGCCCCCGCCTTTTTATCCTCCACCCTTCCCGAAAGGCCAAGCGGCGGAGCTGGGAGCCCAACAAGAAGAGGCCGAGCGCGGTTGGTCGGCCCCGCGTCACGTGACGCTCACTAAGCGTGAGATTTGGCTCCTGGAAGGCGGAAGTGCCGCGCGGAAGGGGGGCCCTTTGAGGGGTTGCGGGAGCGGCCTGGGGGAGGAGCTTGAGGCCAGCAGCTGTCCGGGTCCTGCCAGCAATCGAGTCCAAGTCTGTGGTACTGTCGTATCGCCGTGTGTACGCCGCCGAACTACAGAGACCGGTCGCCCGTTTGCCTGGCAGGAGGAGCCGCCCGCACGAGCGGCCTCGGGGAATGGAAGCGGAGAACGCGGGCAGGTAAAGCCGGGGCTGAGCGCCGCCCTCTCCCCCTCCCCCTCCCGCCCCTTCCCCGCGCCCCTCGCGGCGGGGCTGGCCGGCGGGCGAGCGCGCGCACGCAGGGGTCTTTGAGCGCCGTGGCCGAGTACAAAGGCCGGGGCCGCGCGTGCGCACTGCGTCCTGCTCGGCCGGGTCTCCGCGGCTGGTGGCCCGGGCCACGTCGATGTGGTGCCTCATGCAGCTGGACCAGTCTGCTGTCGCCCCCGGTAACCAGCTGGGGCGGGTTAATATTTCTTTCCCGATGCCGTTTTTGGCGACGTTTCCCGTCACCCTTCATTACCTTGCACAGAGCTGTGAGGCTTGCGTATCATACGTTCTCAGCTCTGGGAGTTTTCATTTTAAAGTTAGTAATTTATTGTGACTTCCTCCCCAAAGGCTTACTAAAAGCAACGTTAAGTGTCACGGATTAGATAGTATCGCTATGGAAATATGTATAACACTCAAGAAGCCAATCTAAAAATTGTCTTAGTTTTCCAGTGGTCTTGGGGATGGTCTTAAGAATCTGTTTTTAAAATGTCCTGGGGCGGAGTGTTACATATATCTGGAGGTCTTGCAAAAGCAGAGATTTAGAGATTTGAACTCCTGGCAGAAAGCTGCATTTAAAATTTTAAATATGTCAGGGTCTTTTAAAAGATAAAGAAGATTTACATTGAAATAAAATACTGGCCTGGCTCATGGCTCACACCTCTAATCCTAGCACTGTGGGAGGCCGAGGCAGGAGGAGACAGGAGGATTGTTTGAGCTCAGGAGTTCAAGACCAGTCTGAGCAACAGCGAGACCCCGTCTCTACTAAAAAAGTAGAAAGAAATTAGCTGGACAATTAAAAAACATATATATATATATATATATATATATATATATATATAAAATTAGCCGGGCATGGTGGCGCGTGCCTGTAGTCCCAGCTACTGGGAGGCTGAGGCAGGAGGATTGCTTGAGCCCAGGAGTTTTAGGTTGCTGTGAGCTAGGCTGTTGTCACGGTACTCTAGCCCAGGAAACAGATTGAGACTCTGTCCCAAAAAAAAAAAAAAAAAATGAAATAAAATACTAGTAGACCTAATGAAGACTTATCCTGACTCTCAGTGGCTCATGGGAGCTGAGAGACTTCTGTGGTTCTCTGTCTGTAAAATAGACATTTCTGGAATCTGGTTCTGACATGCTGTGAATAGGTATTATGTAGAATTGGCACACTAAAGTAACTAAAATAAATTGTCTTAGAGTTAGGGAGAGAGATACATGTTGATAAAGTGTGGACTTTATCCTGACTTCGTGGAATAAATTACACCAGTTCTTTCCCAGAAGAACTTTACACATAAATAAGAGAATTCATCCGAACTTATGGAAAGCACTCTCACCCATGTGATCTTACTTCAGAGCAGAATTGAAACTTGGGCAAAGCCTACCATCAAATAAATTATATATTATAAGGCCTTATCAATATAATGGAACTCCAATACACTGTTTAGCTCAAAGCTGTGACTTATATTGTCTTAACTTCATCCAAAGGGCTATAGGCCATTTTTTATTTTGGCTTACAAAGCTTTCACCTTCAGGAAATATGGAAAATTCTGTGTAATACTCTAAAGAGTTTATCCTTGGAAGTTCTGAAATGGCTCAGCCCCCAGGTAATCCTTAGAGAGTGGTTCTCTGTCATCCTTTGTACTAATCAAGAAAAGGAATGTTGGGTATAATAAATTAACTTTTTGTTTTGGAAGATTAATTTCAAATAGTCAAAGAAAAAGATTCCATGAATATAGATTTTTTAAAAAGGGAAAATAATTCAAGAGTCTTCTTTTCTTTTTCTTTTTCTTTTTT
>VBSM01003169.1:21938050-21970218 GCA_008086735.1 Cheirogaleus medius
AAAAAAAAAAAAAAAAAAAGTACTAGGAACTTTAATTGTTTAAGTAAATAAAAATGTTATAATTATTGAAAAACAACATATAAAGTGCATTATGATCTGTAGTTATGATGATTGAAATAACGTGCAGTTTGCCCAAAAACATGCAGTCCCTGACATTTGTCTTAGAGATTTCTATGTGGTCCGAAAGGTGTTAAGTTCAACACATATTTCCAAAATATCCATTTCTAGTTGCTATTTAATGGCTGTCTTAGTCTATTTTATGCTGCTATAACAGAATAACACAGACTGAGTAATGTATAAACAACAGAAGTTTTTGTGGCTTACAGTTCTTGAGGCTGGGAAGTCCAACATCAAGGAGCTGCATCTGGTGAGGACCTTCTTGCTGCGTCATACATGGCAGAAGGTATTACATGACCAGAGAGAAGAAGATGGGAAGGGGATTGAATTCATCCTTTTATCAGGAATCCAGTCCTGAGATAATCCATTAATCCATTCATGGGGCAGAGCCCTCATGTGTCTCAACACTGTTGCATCAAGAATTTCATTTTCAACACATGAACTTTGGAAGACACGTTGAAACCATAGTGGTGGCAAAAACAAAACAAAAACCACCAAGAAAAAAACAAATCTAAAGAATAATAAGTAAAAAAAGAATAAATAAGTAAACAGGCAAATAAACCAAAAGAGAACCTTAAGTTAGACTGGAGATGTCTGTGAGAAGGTGATTAAATACTGAAGGTAGGCACAGAAATTGTTATTTGTGGACATTTTAACCCTGTATGGACTGACAGGCCTTTCAAGTCTGTCTACTAGAAAATTCCCATGATCTCATTTCAGAGAAAGTACAGGCTAATTTGACAGGACTGGTAAGTTTTATTGGTGACACATCTTGTCATTAAATAGTGTGAGAGTTAGTATTTGGTTAGTAAGCACTCAGTAAAGGTTAAGTGAATGTGTACATACGGGAGTAGATCTTCCTCTCTCGCCTTCCTATTATCTATTCTAAATAAATACTGTAATCTGGTCACAAAATATTTGTCTTCTGAAGGTTTTTTTATACCTGATCACTTAAACTTACATTTAGTTTTAATTTTATCACCATTATATCTTATTCTTAATTGTTCTTTCAGCTATTCCCTTCAGCCAGCTCCAGCTTTTTATACCTTTCCATTTCAACAAATGATGGCTGAAGCTCCCAATGTGGCAGTTCTGAGTAAACAGCAAATGCCAGCGGAAGTTCCAACCCCAGCTCCTGCTGAAGAACCTGTACAAGGTACTTTTCACTGCGATAGTTTAGAAAATTAGATCCTGGATCAACCAACTTATTTAAGAAAGAGTTTAATGATGAATTAAAATTCCCAGCTCTATTTTAGTGTTAAAAAAATGTAAAATTTTAAGTACTTAGTATGTGCTAATCACTCCGATAGGTTCTGGGGAATAAAAGAACATGGATTCTCCCCTTGAATATCTCCTAATCTAGTAGAGGAAAGTAGTAAGTAAATACACATTCCACCTCAGCGCACTACGTGGTGAAGAGGAGCACGGGATGGGTGCTCTGAGAGCTCCCAGGGTTGGCACCTAACTCAGACAGAGGCCTTAGAGGCTGCTTCCCAGAGCAGAGAACTCTGAATAACACCAGAGCTCTGGAACTCCACAGGTGAGGGGACTTCAACCCCATGAAGAAAGGAGTGGGGAAGAGTCCAGGCCAAAGGAGCAGTACGTGCTAAGGCACAGATGTGCAGAAGCCTGGCAGAGTCAAAACGCTGAGGGATCCTATATCCCTGAAGTCTAGGGTATAGCAAGGAAATGGTGAGAGGTGAGGCTGGATAAGGGGCAGTTGAGGCTTGTTTTTTATCCTAAAGAAGGTATGTTCCATCATGAAGGCAACAGGGAGCTGTTAAGAGAATATAAGCAAAGGGATGGCTTAAATAGATTTGTGTTTTAAAAAATTATCCTGGAAATATTATAAAAGATAGATCAGAAAGTAGAGAGCAAGGCAGAACTTGGAGGCAAGGAGTAGACTAGAGACTGAATAATATGGGGAAGAAACAAGGACTTGAGAGGGTGGAGAAAACAGAGTTGGGAAATACTCAGGAGGTAGAATTACCCCTGGTTAATGGGCTTCATGTAGGGGATGAGAGAGAAGGAGGAAGTTACTCTCAGGTTTCTGGCATAGACAGTTGGTTGAAGAAGATGCCATTCACAAAGATAGAAAATTAGAAGAAACAGAGAATAGATTTAGGGGATGGGAGAGTAGGTGGAGAGAAGGTAATGATTTTCTCTAGTATAACAGTATTTGTATGAGAAACATGCTCAGAGTTTTGGTTTACAATTCCAAGAACACATCTAACTGTGTCTCTGAACTAGGACTTGCCCAGGTACAAGCCAATAATGGTGGATCACTTGGCATAGGGAATATACTAAGGCAGTGTAAGGCAGAAGAGAGGAAGAACTGCCTTGATTCTGCTAGGCTTGGTTGGGGAAATGCCAAATAGGAGTAGAATGGGTTAGAGGCTTGAGAAATTAGGAGAGATGCTGAAGAACTAAGACTAAGAAAACCAAGGCTTCCTGTTGGGTAACTTTAGGTCAGTGGTTTTCAACCAAGGGTGACTTTGCCCCACAAGGGACATTTGGTATTGCTCAGATACACTTTTGATTGTCAGGACTAGCAGGATGCTACTGGCATCTAGTGGATAAAGGTCAGAGTGCTGTTAAACAGTCTATAACATGCAAGACCGCCATCCACAATAAAAAATTATTTAGCCTAGGTGTTAATGTTGTGGAAGTTGAGAAACTCTGCGTAAGGTCTTGAGGTCAGATTTCTAGTCTTGCCTTTTGAAAAATATTGCCAGCCCAGAGATTTTATTCTCAGCACGTCTAAATTCACCTCTTTGGCTGTGTGTGGGGCAGAATATTACCTTATAATCTCTAAAACAAGCCCGCAAACCATTTGAGGTTTTCTACTACTGGAAATTATGGGGAAATTGAGTTAAAATGTTTCCCTTCCTTCCTGTTTTTCTATTTATTTTTATATTTGTTTACTTAATTATTTATGTATTTACATTTAGAATTCCTATAAAATGGTGCCTAGATACTTTGTATCCCTGGGGAGGCCAAGATGCCAAGTAAGATTGTATAGAAAATCAGTCTATGATTACTACGGGTGTTTCTTCCCAAGAACAGCTATCAGGGGAAGGAGGATGGGGTTGGGATCTGCATGAATGCAGTTCTAGGGTAAAAGAAGAGGAAGATATTGCAGAGGAGACAACTTATGATAGGAATATAAGAGCTTATTTTGGGGGAGGTGAGTAAAAAGGGTGTTGATAGAGTAACTTTTCTGGGAAAACAATCAAAATTTTTAAGTTAAAATTTTTCTGCATTTGCATTCTGGAAATCATTGTGTTTCAGAGCCTCCAAAAGGAAGGAAAAGAAAATCCAGAACAACAGAACCAAAAAAACCAGTGGAACCCAAAAAACCTGCTGAGTCAAAAAAATCTGGCAAGTCCACAAAATCAAAAGACAAGCAAGAAAAAATTACAGACACGTTTAAAGTGAAAAGAAAAGTAGACCGTTTTAATGGTGTTTCAGAAGCTGAACTTTTGACCAAGACTCTCCCTGATATTTTGACCTTCAATCTGGACATTGTCATTGTAAGTATTTTTGTCCTTAATTGTTATTTTTATTTATTTAAAAAAATTTTTGGTATATTTTTAAATTAAAAAATTATTTAGTTTCATCATATTTGAGTTAGTTTCCCCCATTTCTTGGTAACAAGAAGCCCTTGTTTGATTTTATAAATAGCATGGGGGAATTAGCTTTATGTAAAAGTTGTTTTTGTAAATAGCATTTTGCTGAAAACCATTTCTAAGAATCCTTTTGGTGGTAAACAGTGTCACCTTCATGAGATTGTGTTATATGCGGGATAAACACCAGATTGGAACTGTCTGGGTTCAAATCCTATTTCAGGTATGACCTTGGACAAGCCTTAACCTTTCTAAACACCAGTTTCCTCATTGATATACCAGGGGTGATAAAAATACCTCCCTCATAGGATTGCAATTAAATGAAATAATGCATGTGGATTACTTAGATGCATGATACCTGTGAGAACTCCATAAATGATAGCACTGATTTTGAACTTTTATTTTTGTCAGTAACTGTAAGACACATCATCATGTGCACAACTGTGTAGGTGATGTGGAGTAAGCTACTTGTTGGGAGTTAAAAACCAGACTTGCAGCAGGCTACGAGCTCAGATTGATTGAGTAGGACCTCTCTTTTTTCAGACTGAAGGCAGCCCAGTAGGTGAGGATAAGGGGCCTAATGTCACAAGGGAGTCAAACTGGTTTTTAAAAATAACACCAGAATTTTTGATATAAAGGAAATTGATTTCCTCTATGTGGAATACTTTGTTCAAACCAAGAGTAGTAATTGGTAAATGATACTGCTTCTGATGCTAGATTACATTTGTATTTTGATGAATTCAGTTTTGTTTGCCATTGCTCCATAGAAGCCCTAAGGCTTAAGTCCTACCTTTTAAGACTAAAATGTATAATTATCTTGTTTTATAGATTGGCATAAACCCAGGACTCATGGCTGCTTACAAAGGGCATCATTACCCTGGACCTGGAAACCATTTTTGTAAGTGGTTACTTTTTTTATTAATTTACTTTTAGGTTATATATCTTTGTTAATGGTTTTTTTAAAAAATTATATTTTTAAAAAGAAAGAGACTGTTTAAATATATATTCATGTTTCATGTTCTCTGTGTTTGCATGTACATGAAAATAAAGAGTTTAAAATGATATGTCACCATTAACATTTTAGTGTACAAAAGTAGAAGGACATGAAAAAGTACTTTCCCTTTTGTTTTGTTTGAATTGTTTTTAATGAGTTTTACTACTATTTATTTATTTATTTTAGAGACAGGGTCTCACTATGTCACCCAGGCTGGATTGCAGTAGCACAATCATAGCTTACTGTAATCTCAAGCTTCTGGCTCAGGCAATCCTCCCACCTCAGCCTCCCAAGTAGCTAGGACTATAGGCACTCGACAGTGCACTGGCTAATTTTTGAAGTTTTCACAGAGACGAGGTCTTGCTATATTGTCCAGGCTGGTCTCAAATTCCAAGCCTCAACTGGTCTCCTTGCCTCTACCTCCCAAAGTGCTGGGTTTACAGGAGGAAGCCACTGTGCCTGGCCTAAATGATTTTTTAAAAATTGTTATCTATAGACATAGTAATAATAGTACATCTTTGTGGCAACAGAGACAGAATACTGACTTTTCTAGATTTTTGTCAATTTGCTAGGAAAGCAGAAAATAGTAGTAAAGACTCGTACTTTTAAAGTGAGCTTTACAACCAAGTATAACTACTATTGCGTTGCCCTGTATACGCGTCACTTGTCTCATGTCACACTGCCTACTAGAACAATGCATGCATTGGGCCCTCAGGAAATACTAATTGATTATCTAATAGTAATATTAAAAACATATAGGGAAAATGATAGCAGTGTGTTTTTGGAACTAATAACATATTGTCTCTATTATTTTAAAAGAGTTTTTTTCCTAGAGAAGTTTTTTCTAGAGAAGTCTAGTTTTTTTCTAGGGAGATTTTAATTTTCTCCGCTGTCAGGGTGTTTGAGTGTTTTTGGTCTATTGGTGCACATGTTTATCTGTGAGGTATTCCAGGAGCAGGTTGTGGTATCACCAATTATTGAGAAGGAAAACAAATAATTTTAAAGTTTCCTATACTAAGTAGCTATTTATTCTCAGACAGGCATTTACCATAACCCCCTGTGAAAAGGAGATGATAATAGTATTTCATAAGATAATTATGATGACTAAATGAGATAATCCATGAGAAGGGCTTAGCATATTACCCAGCACATGGTAATTGCTCAGTATGGTATTTTAGCCTATGTTATAATTTTAAATATCCTAAATCTTTTTTTTTTAATTTCAAGAATAAGAATATAGACTACCACATCAGTTCTTTGAACAAAAGCCTTTGACCTTCTGCAAAAATAAACTGAACTCTCTTTTCCCAGGGAAGTGTTTGTTTATGTCAGGGCTGAGTGAGGTCCAACTGAATCATATGGATGATCACACTTTACCAGGAAAGTATGGTATTGGGTTTACCAATATGGTGGAAAGGACAACACCAGGCAGCAAAGATCTTTCTAGGTAATTACACAGCATTTATTTTTACAAGTTGGAATCCTGACCATGCTGATGCCTATATATCTAGGAACATCGTGTGTATGTGTGTATCTTGTTCAAGCTGAGCATAACAAATGTGTGATGTGATCTTTTATTGAAAGCTGCCTCAATTCAGCATATTATAAATATTGCCATATTTATATTTTTTACTACTTTTTAATTCAATTTTAGTAAAGAATTTCGTGAAGGAGGACGTATTCTAGTACAGAAATTACAGAAATACCAGCCACGAATAGCAGTGTTTAATGGAAAATGTAAGATTTACTTTTAAATTTCATCTTTTTTCTTTTTTTTGCTAACATTATGGGCAATGTAAATATGTTTGTATTTCATTTTAGGTATTTACGAAATTTTTAGTAAAGAAGTTTTTGGAGTAAGGGTTAAGAACTTGGAATTTGGACTTCAGCCCCATAAGATCCCAGACACAGAAACTGTAAGTCTTTAAAATTACACTTGTAAATCAGCTAAATATTAATTTTTTTCTAGCTAATTTACCTTTTTTACCTGTCTATCCATTGTAATTTATGCCATGAAAAAACCACACTATATTTTGCTGGCCAGTAGTTGCAAATGAATTCAGATACTGTTAGTTTTCTTAAAAAGAAAAACATTTGTCAGCTAAGTGTCTTAATGATGTTATGTTATTCAGCTAAAATATTAAGAGAAATTGGCTCACATACTGCATTCAAAATATATTTAATGACTTATAGTTGTGAAATACAAATGGTTTAACCCTTGTACTCAGTTGTGAAACAAACATGTAAACACAGACATGTTCCTGATTAGTCAAACTAATTGCCCCATTTATATATCTTGGCCCATCTTCAATTAATTAATTTATGAATGAATGAATGATACAGAGTCTCACTCTGTCACCTGGGCTACAGTGCAGTGGCATCATCATAGCTCATTACAAGTTCAAACTCCTGGGCTCAAGCAATTCTCATGCCTGAGTCTCTGAAGTAGCAGGGACGAGAGGTGCACACCACCACACCTAGCTAATTTTTTTATATTTTTTGTAGAGACAGAGTCTCGTTCAGGCTGGTCTCAAACTCCTGGCCTAAAGTAAATCTCTGGACTTGGCCTCCCAAAGTGTTAGGATTACAGGCGTGAGCCACAGCACCCAGCCCCACCTTCATTTTGGAGCCATATAAGTAATACAGCCCAGACAAACATCCATCCAACCTAATTGGCATTGATACTGTTGTCTTTTATACAAAGCCATGATGAAATAACAGTAGTTTTCAAACTATCATTTCTACAGACATTTCGTTCCAATTTTGTTTCTTAAATACAATTTTAAGTTTTGTTTACACTTTTAAAAAACAACACAGTGCACAGACTTATATGTTGTATATATAACATTTTAAATGATGGAGAACCAGTGTGCTGCCTAGTTTTTGTGGAGACCTCAGAATAATGTTTCTGCCACCTATATACATTTGAACTTCTCTTTTTAAATTTCTTCTGTTTCTAATTTCTTATAAATATGCAATTGATGAGTTAGCTTATAGCACCAGTTTTTATTTAAATGGAGGCCCACGTTTGTCTACTTGATTAAAATTGAACAAGTGAGTTCACTACTTCCTGTAGGTACTATATCATTGTCTATAAAATGCCAGGCAAGGCTCTTAGATAAATGTGATCAGAAAAGTACAATGATAAGTGAACTTGGATCATATCATGATAGGTAGTTTTAGCTCTTGTATGAGCTTTGAGTATATTTATCTTTTAAAATATATTCTTTATCATGAAATATTAATAGTGATGTTAGTGATTAAACTTTGAAATAAAAATTTAATCTTTCAAGTTTCTAGATTGTTTTAATTGAATATCATCTTGAGATTGGAAAATATGCTGTTAAAAAACCTTGTAACATTTACACCTATGTACTTTTATGAATCAGGATTTTCAAAATGCTGTATAACCAAAACAAAATAAATAAATAGTATGTTTTTTCCTGTGGTACATGATATGGAGGCCAATTTAAAAATAGCAATGAATGTCCACAATTCATTAGCCTCATTCATATACACACACACACACACACATATATATATATAAAAAGAGTTGTGTTCTTTCAAGGACAATTTGTCACCATCAACCAAAATGGTAAATGGAATTGTCTTTCTAGCAATTCCACTTTTAGGTACTTATCCAACAGATATACTCACACGTATTTGAAATTAAATATGTATAAGGTTTTTCACTACAGCTTATAATAGCAAAAGACTGGAAACAACCTAAATGTCCACAGTTAGACTCTGGTTAGATAAATTATAAAAGTACTACACAGAAAAAAAGGAAGCTGTTTTTATTTGATATTTGATACAGAATTTCTCTCTGAAATACATTGTCGAGTAAAAAAAAGGAATAGAGCATGTTACCATTTGTGTGTGTTTTGTGTTTGGTTTTTTTTTTTGAGACAAGGTCTCACTCTCTTGCCTAGGCTGGAGTGCCGTGGCATCAGCCTAGCTCACAGCAACCTCAAACTCCAGGGCTCAAGTGATCCTCCTGCCTCAGCCTCCCGAGTGGCTGGGAGTATAGGCACACGCCACCAGGCCTGGCTAATTTTTTCTATTTTTTTTTTCTATTTTTAGTTGTTTGGCTAATTTCTTTCTATTTTTAGTAGAGATGAGGTCTCACTCTTGCTCAGGCTGGTGTCGAACTCCTGACCTTGAGCGATCCTCCCGTCTCGGCCTCCCAGAGTGCTAGGATTACAGACGTGAGCCACTGCACCCGGCCTCATTTGTATGTTTTTTAAAAAGGATTAGACACTTTTGGTTGTATATTCATGGAATACTTCTAGCGATATTGATTGCCCTTGGGGAGGGGAACTAGGTGGATAGAGACAGTTGGGTAGGAATACTTCTTTATATGCTCATAGACCCTTTTGTCCTTTCTGAATTTACTTGCTGTTAAAAAGAAGAGACTATTAATTCATAGATGAACATGGGGGGGGGAGCCTCCTTATTTTCTATTTATTGACTTGATAATAAGTAAATATTACAGATTTAAACTTAAACACAACTATTTTTATTGATCTTATATATATTTATATGTGGTTAAGTATCAAGTTATTAACCCAAATAAAGATAAATTTTCTAATCTCAATATGAATGGATTCAATAGAATTGTAAGATTTCTGAAACTATAAAATCTTGTGATTCTAGCTCTGTTATGTGATGCCATCATCCAGTGCAAGATGTGCTCAGTTTCCTCGAGCCCAGGACAAAGTTCACTACTACATTAAGCTGAAAGACTTAAGAGATCAGTTGAAAGGCATTGAACGAAACACAGACGTTCAAGAGGTGCAGTATACGTTTGACCTACAGCTTGCCCAAGGTATGTTGTTGTTTACACTCCTTTTATTCATTTCGTGTATATATACATTATAGAAAGTGTGTTGTGGATTTAAGAGCCAGGGAAGACAAAACAATTATATTTGCAGCCAGAGTGCTCTGATAACGGATACTGGTTATTGTTTTCCTTTTATCAAAGTCTTATGTCTATTCTGGGTACTCCTATAGGAACATTGTACCCCACCTAAAATTAAATGTAATAGGTTTTTACAGTTCATGTGAGTTTATTTAGTAAATGCTACAAAGTGTGTAAAAGATTGTAGTGATAGATGTTTCTTAGTATCTATGAACATTTAACAAAAAGAATCATTCATGATTTCTGAATAAAGCTATTTTCAAAATTGTGGTACAAAATCAGTTTTAAATCCTTTTCACCCTCCTCACAGAGGACGCAAAGAAGATGGCTGTTAAGGAAGAAAAATATGATCCAGGTTACGAAGCAGCATATGGTGGTGCTTATAATGAAAATCCATGCAATAGTGAACCCTGCAGCTTCTCTTCAAATGGGCTAAGTATGTTCCCCTCCATATGTGAATTCCTTCAAAGACTTGCTTTTGTCAGGATGGGGAGGAAAATGTAATAGGGAGTAAAATATTAAAGAATGGAGCTAAATGATGGGTATGCACAGTCATACATTGGTGTAAAGGACATTGGAAACTAAGAAGTGGGGAGGATGGGAGGAGGGTGAGGGATAAAAATGTTCCCATCAGGTACAATGTACACTACTCTGGTGACAGGTGCACTAAAAGCCCTGACTTCAGCATGATACAAGTCACCCATGTAACAAAAACACTTGTATCTGGTAATATTTTGAATTTAAAAACATGATAAAGAGTGGGAATAGTAATATAAAAATTTATTTAGTTACTAATAATGAAAGTGTGATGGTTATTCGATGTTTACACAAAATTTTACAGCTCATTTTCTGTAAGTCATGGATTCTAAGCTATTCTAGTTGCATTTTCCTTCTTTAATAACAAATGGGGATTTATCATTCCTGTATCTGAAAATAGAACAGAAACTTAGAATTGTATTCGGGAAGCTTGCTTAACTATTATAATTCTCCTTCACCAGACTGTTGAAATCTCCTAATTTGATCATTTAAAATTTCTCAATAGCATAAACTGACATTCTTTTCCCTTCTTAGCAGCTGACAGTTCCGAGTTAAGAGGAGAATCAGCTCTCAGTAACATTCCAAATGGGCAGTGGATGACCCAGTCATTTACAGACCAGATTCCTTCCTTTCATAATCATTGTGGAACTCAAGAACAGGAAGAAGGAAACCATGCTTAAGAATGGCGTTGCACAGCTCTGCTTCAATGCTGCAGTTTTAATGCAGTTGTCAAGAAGTAGAACCTCAGTTTGCTAACTGAAGTACTTTATTAGTATTTTACTCTAGTTGTGTAATTATAGTACAGAACAGTTATGTGGTAGTATGAACTCTGGGAACCTAAGTAGCTTGGAAGAAAAAAGTAGGGTTTTTGTATATGAGTTTTTGTATCATTCCAGCTTTTTATATACTATATTTCATTTATGAAGAAATTCATAATTTCTTTTGGGAGTCACTTTTGTTCTGTAATTTTAAAATACAACAGTCTGAATATTTATAGTTGAGTCTTAACTGTGCATACACCCAGATACACCATTATCCTTTTTATGCCAAGAAGGGCATGCGTGCTAATAACAATTACCACAGGTAAAGAGGCAAAGGTGCTGATTTCCATATATGAAGTTAATCCTCAGTGGAGTCTATGTGTTACTTTTTAGTGGTAACCAAGGGTAAACTCAGAGCTCCCTGAGTCATATGTACACTCTGACCTCTTTGCTTTACTGTTGGTGAGTGTTTGTGAGAGTTGCTTAGTAGTAGAAATGTAGAGTATGGCCTTACAGTAGCAAAGTTAACCCGACCTTACCTGACAGGGCATTGGGCCCTGGCTTTGGCCTCCTCACTCCTGTGTGTTAATCCTCGCAAAGGCGCTAACTATTCTGGGATGGTAGGTTCCAGAGAATGCATAGACCTTTTACATTTTGTTACTCATCTCTGTTTTACTTGAGACACATAAATTTGATAGGGAAGGAACTGAATTTCTCTGTCAGTATTTATTACCATTCTAATTTTATCCTCCTTGGCTTTAAGGAAGTGACATGGAAAGTGATAAGAAATGAACTTTCAGGCTGAGCAACAAGATGCTGGAGGTGTTGGATAATCTTATTTAAACTGGTGCTTTATGTACGTGAGATGTACTAAAATAGATGATACAGAATTTTTCTTGCTAAGTAAATCTAATAAGCCAATAATTTAAAAATTTTTTCTATGTACTGTTTGTTACTGTGGACTAAGTGAACCTCATGGAAAGGTTGGTTTGAATTATGTACCTTTGTGATTTTCTAATGCATTTTCCATGGTGCTACGGTAGTCTAGACTACTAGGTCTGATAGGTATTAAAGCTGGGTATTCAGAAATGCCATTTGCATTTATTCCTAATCATTATTGAATATTCAGATTTCATACATACCCAGGGAGCATGCTGTTTTTTCAATATAAAATATTTATGAAGTTTTTATCCCCCAGGAGGTTATATGGCTTGTTCTTCTCTTAATAATAAGAGAAAAAAATCGTTGTGAATCTTAACATGCTTTTTAGCTGTAACTATGATGGATTTTATTTTTCCTAAGGTCTAGGTCAACCTGTGTAAAAGTCATTTATGTTATTTAAATGATGTACCGTACTGTTTACATGGACCTTTTGTGTGGGTGCTTTGAAGTGCCTTGCATCAGGGATTAGGAGCAATTGAATTATTTTTTCATGGGACTATGTAAAGCATGTAACTAGGTATTGCTCTGGTATATAATTATGGTAGCTTTACATAGATTTTTATTATTTGTGTGGGGAAAATACCCTTTAAATTATGGCAGACACTCACTAGAGAATGGGTTTGAGAATTTTCCAAGCATACAATAATGGTGTTTTTCATTAAACATGACAGATGAGTAGTAAATGTTGGTATATCCTGTACATGACAGTATGAGACTTTTTCATTAAATAATATTGAAAGGTTTTAAAGTTCATTTGAAAGTCTGATGGTTTTTACAATAAAAAATAATAAGAATGGTTATCCTTAAGTTTTAAGTGTTTTCTATAGCAAGACTTAATGGTATTCTTTCCTCCTTTAAACCCGAGAACAGTTAACCTTCTGTTATATTTAACAGGTAGAATAATATATATGATGAAAATCATAAAAATCTGTGAATTTTTATTTTTCAGACATCCATATTTTAAATGTAATAGTTCTACAAAAGACAAGATTGGCAACCTGTTAAAAAATATCTGCATGTGAAGAATATTAATACATTTAGAAAGTTTTAAAATTTGTGTATATAATTGTCATTCAGTATTAAGCAAATTGCTGATAAATTAGATGGGTTTAATTCTTTCCAACAGTGTTTTTTAGTCACATAACCTTGATTTCCATAATTACCACTTGTACTTAAAGAATTCAGTGCCTATATGGGCCAAAGGACAATTTACACACAGTAGTTTTTGTTTTGAAAATTGTAGATCATAGGTATCAAAGGTACTGTTCATAAAGAACAATGTTGTATAGTAGGCTACAAAGGGATCATTCCACATTTTTACACAGGGAATATTTTAAATGTTGAGTTATATCAGCTGTTGTGATTGACTTTAAATATCCCTGAAGGGTCAGGAACAAACCAGCTTTCCCATAAGTGGTTGTGAACACTAGGGAAGTCCCAGGGTTTGTGTCTTCCATTCCAGTGGAGTAATTTAGCTTCCTGCAGAAAATGCTCTGAATATCTGGCATCTGGATTCCAGCCTTCATTGTGTTTAGAGAAAAATAATAGACTTGTTAGAGAATAAAATTTTTATATTAAAAATTGAATACAGGTACATGGTAAGAAAAATTAAAAGTTTATGCAATGAACTTTCTAACCACCCCAAATCCCCAAAGCAGCCACAGTTAAAGAGTTTCTCATTAATCCTTCTAGTAATGTTGTACGTGTATACCTATATGGATATATGTTTTTTGAAAGACAGAAGACAAAATAGAGCATACTGCTACGTTGCCTTTTTTTGTTTTTTATTTCATTTATTGATTGATTTATACTTTGCCTTTTTAAGTTACTGTCTTTGAAACTTTCCACAGTACATGTAGATTTACTGAATTATTTTTAATGACTACATAGAATGGATACATGTTTATTTATTGACTGAGTTCCTTATTAAGGACACTTAGATGGTTTCTGTCCCATCACTAGCATAAATAACACGGCCATGAACAGTCCTCTATATATGTCCAGTGTAGATACATAAATGTATCTGTGGGATAAAATCTTCTAGGTGGAACTGCTAGATTGAAGGGTGTGTTTCTTTTATATTTTGATAAATTGCCAAATTGTTTCCAAAGAAGTTTTGTCAGTTTCCCTCCCACCCAGTGTCAGTAGGAGTTCTTATTCTCTACATTACACTCCCTTAATATGGCAACATTTTCTTTTGAACAGTCTCATTTTTAACCATATAAAATGTGACTAAAATTAAGATCGACTTTTTTAACAAACAGTGGTCTCCATTTTAATATTATTCCCCTCATAAGTAATCGCTTAAAGAGACTGTTCTCTTACCCTAATATTGCCATGGCTAAGAATATTTTTAGAATACCCATTCTAGAAGTACATTAAGATAGTATGAAGATAAAAAATTTTTGAAAATCCTCTATGGTGTTAATATTTCTTTCCACGAAAATAAATTTGATATTTTTTAAAGACAACTGAAAATCCATTGAATAAAGAAAGAGCGATTAACTAGGGTTATATTATTCTGGTTTATGATAACAAGAAAAGAAACTAGCATATATTATTCATAAGCATAGCTATGAAGGTAGCTGCAGAAGAGGAGCTAGTTGTTTCAAGCTGTAGTAGCATAATTCAAATAATTATCAACTTCCAGGGTGTATATAAAGGAAATGCTTATTTGGGAAGATGCACCTTCATATGAAAAGTCACGGCCAGGTGCGGTGGCTCACGCCTGTAATATTAGCACTCTGGGAGGCCGAGGTGGGAGGATTGCTCAAGGTCAGGAGTTCGAAATCAGCCTGAGCAAGAGCGAGACCTCGTCTCTACTAAAAAAAATAGAAAGAAATTAATTGGCCAACTAAAAATATATAGAAAAAATTAGCCGGGCATGGTGGCACATGCCTGTAGTCCCAGCTACTCGGGAGGCTAAGGCACGAAGATCCCTTGAGCCCAGGAGTTTGAGGTTGCTGTGAGCTAGCCTAGGCAACAGAGTGAGACTCTGTCTCCAAAAAAAAAAGTCACTACTAAGTATGGCATCCTTATCTCTCAGCTTCATGACTGAAGGGCTGTGTAGAGCTAACTACCTCAGAGGGGCTTGCTTGCAATTTTGGTGATGAAATTGCTTTTGGCTAAAATATGTTTCATAAATTTAAAAAATCTTAAGCCTACCTATTTAGACCCAAAATCAGTACCCATTAGTATTATGTTACTCTCTGCATCTAAAATACTCTAAAACCAGATCATTTTTCAAATGATTTCTGTGTAGATTTACTTTGCATACCATCTCTGATTCTAAACTTTAACCTTCAGCACAGGTGTAGGCTCTGTTCTACAAAGAAAAACGACTTCATTCCCCTGGGAAGATTATGTCCTTTCCTGCTTGTCAGCAAGTTAGATATTTCACAAAATGTAATTCCGAGTCTGTTCCTGGATCATAAAACACTCTAACCTTATTGATCTAAGATCCTCATAGCTGTTTTAAAAAAATGTTCCACATTTTTTAAAAGACCTTCTACTTTGATGGGATTTTCTGCACATGGAAATGTTGATACTTGACCTAAGAGTGAATCTAACATTATTATAAACTAAAACAGATAACTTCCCTAAGTCGCTCTTACGTGCATACATTTAGTAAGGAAAATCAGGGAGGATTCTGATAATGATGGAAGCAACTTACACAGGATCACTAAGAGGAGGTGAGAACTCAGCTTCCACAATTATGTCTGTTCTGCTAAAAAGGAGATTAAGGGACATAACACCTTGTGGGGTTGTTGTGAGAATTAGAAATAATATTCACCTTTCTCACCAGAACCTAGTCCAGCTCTTGGCAATGTAATGGGCACTTGGTAAAAATAAGTCCATATCTATTGCCTCCAATTCTAAAATAATCCCCAAAGGTCTGAAAACATAACTCCTTTGGCAATAAAATCTAGATCCCACTCATTACCACATTACCTTAAAAAAAATTTTTTTTTTCTAAATTTCTAAACAGGTCTGGCCTAGTGGTTTTAGATAAGAGGTTGTGGCCATGTGTTAGAATAAACTTGAATGTGTCTTCTGTGCTAGGCTCTGTTCTAAGCAATTTACATGTATTCAGTAATTTGTGCCTTATAAAACTTTAGAAGAGCCTGTTAGCTTCAGTTTACAAATGAGGAAACTAAGGCACAGAGAAGTTGAGTAACTTGCCAAAGATCATAGAATAGCAGAGTTGGAATCTCAATCCATACCATAGAGCCTGCACTTGTGTAGTGAATAAAAGACTGTTAAGGGATGCACATAGTACACATCCAATAAATGACTGCTTTTTAAAAGACACATTTTTATGCCAGCTATCTAAATTCGTCATAAGCCATTATGCTACTTCATTTGGTGTTGCCCACTATAGACCACTGCAAGAGGGCAATAAAGGCATACGGAAAGGTTTTGACAGTGAAAATTCCATCTTAACAAGAGTTAATGTTTATTGAGCACATAATATATGCTAACCATTAGTTCAGTAGCTTTTCATGAATTCCAGGAAACACACCCCTCAAGTAGCTAAGAATATCAGCTGCATTTGCAGACTCTGAGCACTAAGGGTTAAGTAACTTGTCCAAGGGGACCTGGAGGATCTAAATTGAACAAACTAGTGCAATAGCACTCTCTCAACCATGTGCTCACTGGGTCTATAAAATATGCATTTGTGGGTGCGGTGCACAGTGTCTGGGGGATGGACATGCTTGAAGCTCTGACTCGGGCGGGGCAAAGGCAATATATGTAACCTAAACATTTGTAGCCCCGTAATATGGTGAAATTAAAAAAATAAATATGTAAAATAAAATATACATTTGTGTTGTTTTTCTAAAATACTTACCCAGGTGCCTTATGTGCCACAGGGGGTTGATTGTGGAATATTTCCCGTGAAACACAATCAGCATTGGGGAGGTGGCCACCCCTCCTCCCAGGGAGCTGCTATAGAGGTTTTCCCTAACAGATGAAATAGAAAAGCAACATTTGGACTGGAGCTGCCACAAACTCAGATATAGTAGAATATAACACTTTTAAAAGATGTAAGACATTCTCTCACTACATAATAAGACTTAGGGCCTTTCGTTTTCCCCCAACTGTTTATTTTGAAAATTGTTAAACCTACACAAAATTGTAAGAATACCACGAACTCCCATATATATTGCCTACTAGATTCACAGTGTTAATATTTTGCCATTTTAACTCAGTCTTTTTTTATGGTAGACATAGAAGATCAGATTCTGATCCTACATTATTTAGAATAACTTTACTCACAAATTCAAGGTTACAATGGTACCAAAATATCCAAATAAAAAAGACCGACAGGAAATACAATGGCATGATAATAGTGGTTGTGTTAGTTACTTATATTTTCTCTAAACGTCAATAACGAAAAATTATAAATTAAAAAAATCAACCATGGCCAGGCGCGGTGGCTCACGCCTGTAATCCTAGCACTCTGGGGGGCCGAGGTGGATGGATCATTTGCGCTCAGGAGTTAGAGACCAGCCTGAACAAGAGCGAGACCCCATCTCTACTAAAAATAGAAGGAAATAATTGGCCAAGTAAAAAATATATATATATAAAAAAAATAGCCGGGCATGTTGGCGCATGCCTGTAGTCCCAGCTACTTGGGAGGCTGAGGCAGGAGGATTGCTTGAGCCCAGGAGTTTGAGGTTGCTGTGAGCTAGGCTGACGCCACGGCACTCTAGCCCAGGCAACAAAGTGAGACTCTGTCCTCCAAAAAAAAAAATCAACCTTAAAAAGCAAAGTCGACTTTATAAAATAATCCTTAACAAGCAATTTATGTAAGAAGGAGAAACTCGACTAAGATAAAGATTTTCAGTGAAAAAGATTAAAGTCACGTTATTAAACAACTGATTATGAAAATGTGTAATAAAGGACTCCTTATTCCACAGGTCTGGATTCCTCTGATGAGTATCATCTGAGGAAAGATTTTAACCTACTGCCCCCTTTTCTTTCTCAACAGTGCCTCTAAGAAAATCTGACCTAACAAGACTGAAATATTTCTAACTCCTGAGCTGTGCATACAAAATTAATTTAATAATTTTGTTCTCAAGCATGGAAAATATGGTAGAGAGGTCAACACATACTCCACATTTTTTTGCATCCACTTTTCCAATTGTTTGGTGATGCGCTGGTGTTTCCATTCCGTCATGTTGGCAACAATCACACCAGGATTGAAAGAGCAGGTGCTGGGGCTGATGCCAAGGTCTTTTATGGTCTTCTTCCGGTAGTCCAGATAGCCCATATATGTATTCTGTAAGGGAACAGGATACACATGCATTTGGCCAATGAATCTTTTGTTTCTGAAAAATGATCATTTTCTTGAAGCCCTTGTGCAATCTCTCTGGGTTTCCTCATGTGTCACTGGCCACTTCCTAGTGTTTTGGTTTTGGTTTGGTTGGGTTGGGGTTTTTTGCTGGTTCCCCTCATTTCTCCAACCTCTAAATGCTGAATGCCCCAGGTCTCAGTCCAGCACCTATTCCTTTCTCTGGACCTCCATAGGCATCCTGATCCAGTCTCATGGCTCTAAACACCATCCATCTGGCAGCCCTGACCTCTCCTCCGGACTGCTGACTCCTATACCTGCCAATTAAATGTTCGGACAGCAAGGTAGCTCCAACTTACATCCCCAAATTGATGCCAATCCTGTCCAAAACCTGCTTCCCTACAACCTGCCTCACCTCAGCCAGTGGCATCTTTATCCTGGTTACTTGGACAGAAAACCCAAGTCATTAGGTCATCCTCGACTCTTTTCTCACTCCTCATTCAGCACATCCTCTTGGTCCCATCTTCTTCTTCTTCTTCTTTTTTTTTTTTAGACAGCGTCTCACTCTGTTGCCCAGGCTAGAGTACCGTGGCGTCAGCCTAGCCCACAGCAACCTCAAAGTCCTGGGCTCAAGCGATCCTCCTGCCTCAGCCTCCCGAGTAGCTGGGACTACAGGTGCTCACCACCATGCCCGGCTAATTTTTTGTATTTTTAGTAGAGACGAGGTCTCGCTCTTGTTCAGGCTCATCTCAAACTCCTGAGCTCAAGTGATCCTCCCACGTCGGCCTCCCAGAGTGCTATGATAATAGGCGTGAGCCACCACACCCAGCCCATCCCATCTTCAAAATGCCAGAAGCCAACCACTTCTCTAGCCTCTGGTGCTCCCTTCCTGTTCCAGCCTATAATTGCTACTCACTGGGTTTCTGCAAGTTCCTCCTGACCAGTGTCCACGCTCCCATCCTTCAACCCCGCTCTGTCTCTAGTCACTCGTATCAACCACCCTCCACCCCACATGGCTTCCCATCTCATTCAGAGTAAAAGCCAGAGTGCCTGAGATGGCGTGCCAGGCCCTACGCCATCTGCTCCCATTACCTCTCCAACTTCTATTATTTTCCCTTTGGTCCCTCTACCTCACCGACCACCTTTCATACACCAGACGCACCTCTGCCTCGAGACCTCTGCGCTTGCTACTGCCTCTTCCTGGAGTGTTTTCCCCAAATGTCTGCACAGGTGTTTCCCTCAATTCTTTCAGGTGCGGCTCAAACAACACCAACTCAGTGGAGCCTTCCCTGATCACCCTACTTAAACTACAAACCCACCTCTACCCTGATCCTCTGTTAAATATTTTACTTGTTTGCTGTCTGTCTTTTCATAGTAGAATATAAGCTGCACAAAGGGGGGAATTTTGATTTTGTTCACTGTATTATCGGTACCTAAAACAGTGTCAGGCACACAGCAAGCACTCAATGAATAGGTGTTGAATCCACACAGTATGAGGTAGGGCATATTCTTTCACCTACACAGACTATCATAATCTACTTCAATGTGATGCTCTCAAATAGGACACAGGAGTAATGGAAATACTTGAGCACTTTCTATGTGGCAGGCAGTCTGTTCTAAGAACTTCACATGCATTACCTCATTAATTGCATATAATAACTTTGCATGTGTTAACTGATTTAATTCTCACAATAACTCTACAAAGAACGTACTATTATTACCTCTATTTGACAAATGTGGGAAAAACAATTGGCTAAGTAACTTGCCCAGCATCATAAATCTACTAAGCAATAGCACCAAGATTTTGGCAAAGTCAAGGCTGGCCCCAGAGGCTATGCCTTAAAAGTGCTTTAAATGTCACACATATAAAATTATTTGCTAGAACTTTTTTTGAAAAACAGCACTCAACTCTTACTAGCACCTCACATTTCAAAGCTACTTTTTGGTTTCCACATTACATATAAGTTCCTCTTTCCTCATTTCCACAAAGGGCAAGGAGATTTTTACTCTTGAACTAAATCAATATATTTTCCTCTACTGAAAAGGAGGGGAAAAAAAACAATGGTCAAAACTCTGAAAATAGAACCAATAGTTCAGGGGATCTTTTTTTGTAGCAAACACCATCTCTGACATCGAGTGTGGTTATCAGGAACCTAAGTAACAACTATCATTTCTGGAGCATTTATTAATACTACATGCTGGACACTTTAACATCATGTTATTTCATTATAGCTCAGAAAAACAGACAAAATAGATAATAGAAAATAGAAATAGAAAAACAGATAAAATAGACATTATCGTTGCCATGTTTCAGATACAGAAAGTGGGACTTGGCGGGGTTAAAGTAACTCGCCTCAGAGTCGGTAAGGAATGGAGCGGGGATTCGAACTAAAAGCCCAGATACCTGTGCTGTTCTACCTCCTGCAGCCCAGACTGGCCGTGAGGGTTTTCAAGGTAGAGATTACACTCAGTTGGAGTTGCAGGGGCAGAGAAGGGCCCAGAACAGCAGGGCAAGGGTGGGATTTCCAAAACAGTGTGCCCACCTGCAGCCCCACAAGTCTGTGTATGTCCTGAGTGGAGGGCAAGTCGCAGTCATCCGAAAAAGCTGCCGCGTGGCCCAGGGCCAAGGTGGTGTCATACAGTTCTTGGATATCACCTGCATTTAGAAACGCCAGCGGTTAAAATATTATAGCATGCGTTTAGGAACTTCAACAATTCCTTATTTTGCTATGGAAGAAGAGTATGAGATCCCTAACTTCAAGTGGCTTGGTAATTTACTTAATAAGAATAGTTCGTACCAATTTAGAAAGCCACTTGATGACTAGCTCAGTTTATTTCCGTTGGTATGTAGGTGCCACACCAATGCTTATCTTATTTGTACGTGGAAGAGAGAACACAACATTTAAACACCAAACTTTAGCTCATTCTTATGAGTGTCATCGGTGAGACATTATTTCTATACATTTTAGGGCTGCAGAGGAAGGAAAGGCTACCAAGCTATTTATTCCAGACTTTGATAATCAGAGAGTTAACTGGATAGTTCAGGGGAGTATCAACCTGTTTTCAAAATATTTCCAAATTTACAATCATACTGTACTCACAACTTTAAGAAGCAGTCAAAATCACTAGGCATCTAGCTATTCGGAAAATGAAGAAAGTCATTCTACTTATCAGTTGCTCCTTTTCCAAGTGTTCTTGGCAGTCAGCGAGTGTACCTTGTACAATTACATCATCGTCCAAATAGATGACTTTCTCGTGTTGGTGGATAAGGAGAGGGAGATAAAATCGAACAAAGTTCAGCTGTTAACAAAAGAAATGATGGTGGGGGAGAGGCATATGGCTCAATGTCTTCTGGGGGCACTGGAAAGTAGGCTTTGACCATGGCCTCAGCTCAGCTCCAGGTTTGTTTTTCTTTTCTTTTTTTTTTGAGACAGAGTCTCACTCTCTTGCCTGGGCGAGTGCCGTGGCATCAGCCTAGCTCACAGCAACCTCAGATTCCTAGGCTCAAGAGATCCTCCTGGGCTCAAGCGATCCTTCTGCCTCAGCCTCCCAAGTAGCTGGACTACAGATGTGCGCAACCACGCCTGGCTAATTTTTTCTATTTTTAGTAGAGACGGAGTCTCACTCTTGCTCAGGCTGGTCTCAAACTCCTGACCTCAAGCCACCCTCCTGCCTCGAGTGCTAGGAGTACAGGCGTGAGCCACCACGCCTAGCTAGCTCCAGGTTTGGAACAGAATAAAACAGGGACTACAGAGATGTCTCACCTGAGCTTCCTGGTACCCAACTTATCTGGACCCTGGGGCCGAAACCAGCGCTGGCGGACCAGCAATTCTCCTAGACCCAAATCCCCTGCTGCTGAGGCTGTTGCCACTTTCATCTCTGTGAACTGCTGCAGTGGGAGTCACAAAGGCTTCCTAGACAATCTTTAGGGCACGAATTGCCTGCCCTCCTCTACATTCAGTCAACTAAATCAGCCTTAAAGACATGCATGAGTGCCCGCGCGCGCGCACACACACATACACACACGCACACATTTAAGTAACAATCCTATGTAGAAGGTGGCTGCAGTTTCTGTAAAACTGCCAGCAAAAGCACCATTCTATGAAGCAGAGGGTCCCTTTTGTAAGAACTTTCACAGTAAAATAACTTAGGATTTCCAATGCCGGGAAAAACGTTGGTATCTCCTGAAAATTATTCTCTTAGTCAATGCTATGAAGTGTGTAATCCATTCTGTGGCTGTTTTTTCTTAGCTGCTGGGACGCTCAGAGCTAGATTTAATGCACAATCACAGTCACACGACAGACTATGGGCTTGGTGTATTTTTTCCTGGCCTATCTATCCGGCCCACCTCCAGCTCCCACCCCTGCAGACCATATTCACACACGCAAATGCATTCTATGTTTTTTTATGCTTCATTTCTTTAATAGCTTCATTATGTTTATGTAAACCATCTTAAATCCTTTCTGGAGCAGTTGGCTTGTCAATCATAAATAAGCAGAGTTTGGTGGAGATCTAACACTGTAAGGCTTCAAAAATATTCCAGCTGTGTCCCAATGGCTAGTGCTCCACGTGGAAGGAGGTCTCCCCAGGGACTGTCCCCAACCCAGGCACGATTCCAACTCACAGGCTGGAGCAATTCAGGCCTCGAGGCGTCTGGTCTGATCTTCCCTTTGAGGACCGTCGGGTTGAATTCCACGATTTTAAAGTTTATTTCTCTCAGTTTAGAATGTTCAATCCATTTTCTAAAGAAATGACAAAAAACATCTAGTACACACTTCAAATCTTTCTTCAATTTGTCCATTGCCTCAGGGTCAATCTGTTGCCTCCTTAGAAAGTTAAAAATAAAATGTGTGTAAACTTAATATAGTTTAGTCTATAAATCCTGATTTTGATTTTTTTTTCCTCATCTGGTCTGGCTTTAAATCTTTCCCTTTTGCCTTCCCCTTAATCACATAACTCTTTCTGCAAAGAAAATGAAGCAAAACAGTAATAACCAAATATCTCCCCAGATCCAAATAATTTCCCCCAGAAACAGGAGGAACAAAAAGTGCTCCTTCTTTCTTATAAAGCAGCATCATGTAAGTTTTCCTGCACTGGATAGTGTTGTTCTTATTAATATTTGCCCACCTGATGAGTGAAAAATTATATGTCACTAATGTGACATGTTTTGATTTGCATTTTTAAATAATGCAAATATGTTTTAATTCACATTTTCCTGTTAGTAACATGGAACATCTTTTCATGTTTCTTTGCCATTTGTATGTTTTTACTTCTGTGAATTGACTATTCATACTCTATGCCCATTTTTCTACGAGATGCTTGTGATTTTAAATTTTTTGGAGCAATTCTTTATTTTGAACAGTAATCTTTAATCTATAATACATGTAGAAAATATTTCCTCCTAATCTGTTATATGACTAATTTCACTTTTTGCATTCTTCATCATTCAAAAGCTTTTCAATGTTATATAGTCAAATCTGTCAGGTTTTCCTTATGATTTCTGGGCTCAGGGAGGCATTCTCCAACCAAGATTATATAATTATCCTACATTTTTATAAAACATTTAAATTTTGATTTCTGTTTATTTCTTCTTAATCTAACTCCAACTTAATTGTTAGTATAATGATAGGGAAAAGATCAGCTCAAAACTATAATATACAAGTTATAAGTTTATAGTTCAAAAATTATAATTAGTTATGATTCAGGGCCATATTAAAATGGTTATGTTATGTTAATATTCTCTTAGGTTAAGAAAGCAGACAAAAGAGAGGCCATTTCAGAAAGACTTTCTATAATCTGCTTAAAGATTGGGGTTCTTTAGTTCACTAGACAATTCACTTCTGCAGAAGGATGCATTGCAGATTAATAAGGCTTTGCTGAAATTTCCTTAGCCAGGCAACACAATTGTCAGGTCGCCAAGTAAACCTCAGGACATCCCCTCATTAAGTCTAATGACATCATTCCAAAAAGGAAGGGAATCCATTTTAAAAAAGATAAGGAAGATTAAAAGAAAGTCGAAAGCTCCAAAGTCCATAGTGCACAAATTACCGTATTCGAGACAGAGTGTTCCGGAGTCCGACTACATAGAACAAAATGTTGGCGTCAGTGTTGCTGTAGATGCTATTGATGGCAGCCATGGCAGCGCCCATCCTCCCTGCTGCTGCACAAATCACCACAGGAATCTCCTCTTCCAGTTCTTCGGGGGTCTCGGATTCAACATCTGGAAACATCAAAATCAGTGTCTCGGAACGTGAAGGAATTTCACAGTGGAGCCAGATTACTAGTCTTCCACCCTCCTGGGGAAAGACAGTATAGTGTGGCAGAGACTGCTGATTGTTCTCCTATATCCAGTCTCTCCTTCCCTTAGAAAAGAACTTTGGGATTTTTAGTGGGCACATAGCCAACCGCTAAGACTATTTTACCCAGACTCCCTTTCAGCCCTGTGTGATCAAGTCCTGACCTTCCAGTAACGTGTGCAACTACTGGGTCTGCCCTTCAAAGGAATGCTTACCTCCCCCTTGCCTTTCCCCTTTCCCCTGGCTGGAACATTGATATGATGGCAGGAGTTAGAGCAGCCATCTTAGGCCACGAAAGGTGGATCAGGAAGCTACCTGTCGAGGACACCAAAACCATAAGATAGAAGGAATCTTGATCTGGATGACTGTGGAACTGATACATTAGGCTTATGCTTAAGAGAGAAAGTAAACTTCTATATTGTTTAAGTCACTATTATTTTGGAGCTCACTTAAAGAAGCCAACTGGATAGCTGAACATACACAAGGTTGAAAAACATATGAAGAACTGAAAAGCCTCAGTTGTTCAACATTCCTCAACTCTCTCCTAAATTGGGATAGTGACCTTGCCCATACTGCTGTAAGATATATGCTTGGGATTTGCCTTCCCCTATCCACCCTCTAGTCAAGTTTCCCAAATGCTGACAGCAAGAGAAAGGACGTAAATGAAAGAGCATGACTGATACATAAGAAGAATAATTGATTATTCTCCTGAGCATTGGCCATGATATAAAATGCCAAGGGCATAACATCATACTTTGATACCACAATACACCTTCCAGGCATGAAGAATAATAATCCCGGCATTTAGGGTATCCACCATCAAATCCACCATCAAAAAAACCCATTTGATTTTTACTTAAAGCTCTCTGTTTCTCTCTCTTCACAGATATATTTTTGCAAAACCTCTATCACTCAGGCCCAGGGTAGTTCTAGTCGATATTCAATTCAACAAGCATTTATTGAAACTAACCACGGGCTACTGTGCTTCGTGTAATTTAAGAAACATCGAATGGCCTCCCCTTTCTCCTTCTACATCTTTTCCACTAGCTTGCAACTGCATCTGAAATTTCCACCACTAGAATAATTTTGTTTCCACGATATGTACACTGACATGAGAAAATTCTCATAATACATTGTTAAGGGGGAGAAGATCACAAAATCCTCTCTAGTGTTTGATCTCAATTTGATATATACATATTTGCAAAGGGACCTATGTCTATTTATGGACTTATACGTGATTTTAATTCTATTAGTGTTTCTTATATTTTCCAAATAGTCTAAAGTAATCGTGAGTTATTTTTATAAACAAACCAAGAAAAATGTTTCTTAAAGATTGTTCCTTTTGAACTAATAAGTTGTCATCTTGGGGAGGTCCCCTGATCATGTGGTATGTTACCCGCAGGCAGTGGAGTGATCTGCCTGAAATGCACATTTGACTTTTTCTTCATTGCTGAAAGTCCTTCGGTGGTTCCTAAAAGGTGAAGCCACATTCCTTCACCTGGCACCCGGGCTCCGCACAATCCAGCTCCTGCTCACGTCTCCAGCCTTGTCTCCTTCTGCTCCAGCAATACCAAACTCCCCGTGGTCCCCTGAATACTCCACCACGCTGTCTCTTATCTCAGCGCCTTTACCCATGCTGCTCCCAATGCCTGGAATGCTTTTTGCATTGCTTTGTGCATGGCTAACTCTTACACATTCATCCAACTGCAGCACAGACATCAGATCCTTTGGAAAGTCTTCAAGAGCTCCCTGCACAAATTCGCGCGACCCCTCGTCTGTGCTACGTCCTTGCTTGTGGCTGGCTTGATCAGCTGCACTGCAATTTATTTGGCCATATGTCTTTCCTTTTTCTCCTGTTAGACTCTGCGAGGGCAGGGGATGGTTTCTTGCTCATCTCTGTATCCTCCGCAGCTATCCTAGTGCCTGGCACTTGGTAGATTCTCAATACAATTTGGATGGATGGGTGAGTTTATTAGATACCTCTATTTGAGCACTTGTCACAGTGCGCTGTAAGAATCCACGTGCCTGCCTCCTCCACTAGACTGGAAGCTCATTATACTATCCCCACTGAGTCTGGCACCTTGGAAGTGCTTAATGAAAGTTTGCTGAAGTGAACTAAACTGAATTGATGGATTAGCCTTAGAGAATTGGGCCCTGGAGGAACAGTTCGTGGGCTATTCCTCGGGCCAAAGAGAGAGGGAAGTGTTGGAAAGCCGGTGCGGCGCCTGGCTGCCAGGCTCAGGCAGAGGCCTTCAGCAGACAGCAGGCAGCATGAAGTAGGAGGAAGGTGTTCCCGGGAAAGAGGGGACACAAAGGAGAACATCAAACATCTTTGAGTGTACAACTCTGCTGCAGACACATCACCCCGCCCCACTTCTTAAGGGCCTCTGCCAGTCGGAGAAGCTGGAAACTAACCTAAGCCAAAAATACTGCTCTCTGCCAAAAACTTTCCCCTGGACAGAGTGAAGGATGAAGGCACATTGGAGAAATGTGATGGAAAGGCTCATCCACCGTAAATTCTTCATCTATGCTCCATCCTGGCAGTTCTTTGAGAACCTTCTGCTATACTGCTTGGATCCATTTTACCAACTGGTGCCTGAGCCAACGCATTAAAAGGGTTGCTTATGGGGAAGCCATTTGGTGCCTAACAACATTAGAAAGCATCACAATGATGGCAAAATGGACTAAAAAGACAAGCAGATCTTATCAAACCATGCCTATTCCTAGAAGAAGTAAAAAGTCTGCTCTACCAATGCCAAAACTCAGAATCCCATTTCAAATAAGAATTGTGTTAGCCAAATGTATCAACTTGCCACACCCCAAGTGGGACAGGAGTGAGTGACCAGCACACTAATCACAAGGAAATTCTCAGGAGATTACATGGAATGTCATTATCGGGAGATTACACAGAATGGCACCATGTGTTTTTTCTCAGCATATGACTTCACAGGGCCTCTGGACATTAACTTTTAACAATAGTTCTTTAAATGAATGCTTTTTAAAACTTACAAACATTAATATGTACTTCTTGAAAAAAAAAAATGCCAGACCTAACAGAAGAGTATCTGGTTAACTGCGACTGTTCTCTGCAGAACTCTCGCTCCCATTCCAGAAGACCTCTGTTACTCTTCACGTAAATACTAAAGGATGCCCACCACATACATACATGATTCTAAAGCCAAAATACTTCTTATACTCTTCTGCAACTTGCTTTTCCTGCTTAACATACCATGGACATCTTTCCACGTCAACACTACATTCTTTTGAATACTATTTTATAACATTGATTTTTTTAAAATTTTAACACCAAATGGGATGATATTGGATTCATTTGTGCAGTGCAAATGCTTTGTTTATCTGTAGATGGCTGATTAATCAGTCACAATGTGCATTTTGTTACAGTTGTTTTAACAGCTGTTATAAAGCTTACCGATTTCTTTCCCTGGACAAAGGAGCCCACAGTGGGATTAGCTGACCGAATGACCGAATGTGTTGGTTTCTGGGCGGGGAGTGAAGTGTGAGGAATATAGAGCCAGAAGTTCAGATGACATTTGACCTTGCATGACTTCCCTTCTTGCTCTCTTTTAAAACAGTGTATTGAGGTATAATTTAGATACAGCTGTGGACTGGACTGTGTCCCCCCAGAGTTCATATGTTAAAGTCTTGACCCCCAGCAGCTCAGGATCTGACTGTGTTTGGAGTTTTTAAAGAGGCAATTAACACCTGGTGATTGGACACGCTTGAAGCTCTGGCATGTGGGGGGGGAGGGGTGGTAGGGGCAATGTATGTAACCCTAACAATATTTGTACCCCCAATATATGATGAAATAAAAGGAAAAAAATAAATCAAAAAAATTTTAAATATTAAAAAAAAAAAGAGGCAATTAAGTTAAAATGAGGCCATTTGGTGAGACCCTAACCGAATAGGGCTGGTACCCTACTAAGAAGAGGAAGAGACACCAGGGACGATGCACAGAGGAAAGGCCACATGAGGACGTGGTGAGAAGGTGGCTGCAGGCCAAGGAGAGAGGCCTCAGGACAAACCAACCCTGCCCGCACCTTGGTCTTGGACTCCCAGCCTCCAGAAATACAAGAAAATACATTTCTGTTCTTTTAGCACCTATGGCAACCCTAGCAAACTAATAGAGATTTATTAAAATTTACCCATTGTAAATGTACAGTTTAACGATTTTTAGCACATTTATAGGCTTGGATATATATCACCACAATCCAGTTTTAGAACATTTCCATCACCCCAAAAGTTCCCTTAAGCTGGTTTGCAGTCGATCCACTCTCACTCCCAGCTCAGACAACCATAGATCTGCTTTCTCTCTCCATAGATTTGCCTTTTCTAGAAGTCTAGATGGAATCATACAATATGTAGTCTTTTGGGTCTGGCTTCTTTCATTTAGCATCACGTGTTTGAGGTTCACCCGTGCTGTAGCTTGTATCGGTAGTTTGTTCCTTTTTGCTGTTGCAAAGTCCCCCACTGTGCGAATATACTACATTTCATTTCTCTGTTTCCTAGTTGATGTACGTGTGGACTGTTTCCAGTTTGGGGCTACTATGAGTAATGCCCTATGAACATCTGTATATATGTCTTTGTGTGAAAATTATTCTCGTTCCAGATGCTCTCGATGTTCATTAAGACCAGATCATACATGTTTTTGATTGTTTTTTAAATGAATTTTTTAAATAAAAAAAAAAAAACCAGCTTCACGGGAACAGGGACATTGCTTTGTTCAATGTGTTTCCAGCTCTGAAGTGTCTGGCTTAAAAAAAAATGTGGAATAAATGTGTGTAACACACCAAAATACTAACTGTATTTGTCTTTGGCTGACACAGCTACAGGTAATACTTTTTCTTCTGTACTTTCCCCGAATGAATATATTTGCTTGACTAATATAAAAAGTAAATTATTTAAAAATATAATAAACACAATGCTGCTTAATTTTTATGGGGGTTGACGTTGTGTGTGTTTGGGGCCATAAAAGTGTCATCTCGTGCAATTCACCCCCAACTCTAGTGCGGCTGAAAGAGGACATGGGGTCCTCTTCCCCATGGGTCATTTTCAAGTTGAGAATTCTGAGGCTGTTTGTGCACTGATGGGAATGAATTAGCAGGGAGAAGAGAGGGAGGGTGATTTCCACAAGCCAAAATTATTGAGAGACTCCAAAGGGATGGGATGTAGAACAATCTACCCAAAGTGTGGTCCAAGAACCCACCACATCACCCCCAACCTGGAGCTTATCAGAAATGCAAATCCTCAGGCCCCAGCCCACACCGGCTGATTCTAAACTTCTCGCTGGAGCCAGCACTGTGTTTTAACAAGCCTTCCATGTGAATCTTACATACCACAAAGTTTGAATAGCATCGATCATTCTATAATAACAGAATAGCACCTATCACCCTAGAGCGCAACTGAAAAGGTGGCCTACGGTGGATATTCTGCCAGCAGGTCCTTGGGAGCTGACCAAATTGTCGCTTGTCCATGAACCCAGCTACTGAAAGGACATAAAGGAAGACATTCAAATCACGTTCCTGCGTATCCAATATCAATGGATTCCCTGCCCGCTTACCTGTCTCGTTCTTGATCACAGTCCTCTTATGAACCTTCTTATACAGAATCACACAGAGGGTCACAATCAGAAGGAAGAGCAACACCTGGTTTACTGAAATAAAAATGGAAACACATTAACGTTTAACCACCTGAAATCGCATGGAAAATTTTAGGATGGCAGCATGCATAGCTAGTGGCCTGGGACCTTTCTTTTAGCAGATGACATATGGAGTGAAGAATTAAGCAGGGGCACTGGTGTTGTTCAAGAACACACGGAGGAAGTTTAAGGAAGATCCAGAGCCAAACCCAGGCAGTCTGATGGCAGAGACTGTGACCTTAATCATTCTAAGATGCTGCCTTTGGAGCCATTTTCTGTGCATGAATATTTTGTTTCAAATAATCACCAACACTTATATAATCCTATTATGATCCAATAGTAATTATGAGCACGTATTCTTAGCTGTTATAACACAGTTGTTTCTCAATTAATTCAACTATTGGTCAAGGATGGATGACATACAGAGAATTTCTGTCCAGGGTAAAAGGTTAGAAGACTCCAATATCTCTTCCAGTTCTAAGTCTCCAGGACCACCTGTTGCAGATCAGTGATGCTTGCCCCTGGGATCTACTGAGAAGTAGAAGTGGTGTAGGACAGTGTTTTCTTGAGTGTGGAACACATACCACTGGATGTGCAGGAAATGACTTAAGAAGATCATATTTGTAGCATTAAGTAGTGTTAAGTCACAGTGTGAGAAAGTCACTCTTTCTGACTTCATGTGCAGGCAAGCAACAAAAGCTACCCAGAACTGAATAACATTCTTCTAATTGTATATATTTTTACAACCACCTTCTTCTTATGATACGAGATAATTCTTTTTTCATTTATAGTAAGGATAAAAACTTTACATTATAAAGTAGATGCAAATTTTTAAAATGAGTCAATTTAAAGAAAATATTAAGTAACATATAGGACAGAAGGAACACAAATGTTGAAAAATTGAGAAGATGGGATGTTGCCATATGTGGTGCACACACGTGGCTGAAGCTTGAAAAATGTTGCTGGAAGAGGAAAGGGTGGGGGATGTAAAGTCAGACTGAAACCTCGTTTCTACCACCTCCTCGCTGTGTGGCCTCAGACAGGTCCCTCAACCTTTCTGAGCCTCTGGTGTGCTTGTCGGCTAAAGGGGAATTATTATAATAAGCATTATCTCACACTGTTGTTTTGAGAGTTAACAGAGGCAATGAAAGCCCAATAAAGACTTTATCATTGTTATGTATTATTATTTAGTATTTTTATGCATCAAGATACTTAATCTACTGGCCTCCTACTGATCTATTTTCTAGCCCCTTGGCCTTTGTCTTTTCATTTGTAAAACAACAGAGTTAGAGACTCTCCAGGGATGCCTTCCAAAACTACCTTTTGAAACTCAATGATTCTACCTTGCTGACACCCAGCTCCTCCCTTTCTGGGTTAACAGATTCAGCCATAAACTAGACTCAGTTTAAAACAAAACTATAGAGAAGCAGAAGATAAGGGACAAAGTTCTATAGTTTATCAACAGGTCTGATTAATGTTCACCTGCCACAGCCAATCTGGGGCGATGGTCCAATGTCTACTACCATGTGACCCTTTCAACCGTGGCTGTTACCACTGACATAGGGTTGCCATGCAATATTTGGGACATATTATACTAAAAGATTGTTTTTTGCCTATCTCGAGTTCAAGTGTAACTGGCTGTCCTGTGTTTTTATTTGCTAAGTCAGGCAACTCTACCATGAGGGTAACAGACAATTAGGTTACTGTTTCCCCCCAAATTCACAAACCACTACATCTAAAATCAGGAGCAAATCCAGGTTGTGATGGGTCTGAAGATCTGAAGTGACTCTTTAAGAATAAGAATACAAAATTACAAATGCCAAATTAGACATGAACATGAATATTTATTTAGAATGAGAAAATAAGTTATATTTGTAAGTTTTATATCAATATATATGTGTCCTCTCATGATAAGTCCACTTTAACCAAAATACTTAACAACTTTCCATGGGAATTATGCTGAAATGATGATGCCAAAAATTGCCCACGGGAAAACTATCCATGAAAATCAAAGAAGGTTAAA
>VBSM01003169.1:21975746-22020009 GCA_008086735.1 Cheirogaleus medius
AAAAAAGGCTGGGAACTTTTCTAGAGACTTGACAATGAAATGAAATGTACAAAACTTGATTGTATCCTGGATCAAATATTTTTAAATAACTATAAAATTTATTATTTGGAAAATTAGGGAAATATTATTGAATCAATGTTAAATTCCCTGAGTGCATAATTGTGGTATGGTTATGTAGGAATATGTCCCTGATTGTGGGAGACACATACATGAATTTAGGGGTGAAGGATCAAGAGATTCAGGGGTGTGTGTGTTTGTGTGTGTGTGTGTGTGTGTGTGTAGAGACAGATACTGAGACAAAGCAAATGTGACATAATTCATTAAACCAGTAAAGAGGTGTTCATTATACTCTTCTAGCAACTTCTATATAAATTAAATTTTTTTCTAAATAAAAAGCTGGGGACATGAGCATAATAATATATGGTTTTGTGAGGATTAAATGCAGTAATGCATGTATAGCTCTTATAACAATATTTGGCAAACAGTTGGAGCCCCATTAATATGAGCCATTGTGACTGTGTGATCCCAGGGATCCCTTCACCTCTCTGTCTCGGTTTCCTCATCATTATGACTGAAGCTGGCAGTTTTATCAGATCTAATGTTCTAGAACTTTACATAATTCTGCCTTCAAAAAAGTCATTGGGATTGGAAGAATATTGTCAAATACTACCTAAAGCAATGTACAGATTCAATGCAATCCCTACAAAAATTCCAAAGGCATTTTTCATAGAAATAGAATCAGCAATCCTAAAATTCATATGAAATCACAAAAGACCCTGAATAACTAAAGCAATTCTGAATAAGAACGACAAAGCTGGAGGCATCACACTTTCTGATTTCAAATCTTATTATAGAGCTACAGTAATCAAAAAATTATGGTACTGGCATAGAATAGACACACAGACCAAAGGAACAGAATAGAGAGCTCAGAAATACCCCCCCCCACGTACAGTCAATTAATCTTCCATAGAGGCACCAAGAATATCAAATGGGGATAAATTAGTATGGCCATTATGGAAAACAGTATGGAGGCGTCTCAAAAAATTAAAAATACAACTAACCATATGATCCAGCAATTTCATTTCTGGGAATACATACACAGGAAATAAAATCAGTATCTTGAAGAGATATCTGCACTCCCATGTTCACTGCAGCATTGTTCACGGTATGCATAGTAGCAGGACATATACACACAATGAAATTGTTTGGCCTTAAAAAAGAAGGAAATCCTGCCGTTTGTGACAACATGGGTGAAAATGGAGGACGTTATGCTACATGAAATAAACCAGGCACAGAAAGACAAGTACTGCATGATCTCATGCACGGAATGTAAAAAAGTCAAACTCATAATAGAAGGGTGGCTCCAGGGGGTGGGGTGGGCAGGGGGCATGGGGAAATGTTGGTCCAAGGGTAGAAACTTGCAGTTATAAAATCAGCAAGTTCTGGAGACCTAATGTACAGCATGGTACATTAGTAAATGATAATGTATTATATACTTTAAAAATTGTACATATTCAAAGAATACAATGTGATGTTTTGATATACACATTGTGAAATGATTATGGCAACAAGCGAATTAACAGATCCATCACCCTCATCACACCCTTTTGTGTGTGTGTGGTGAGAATATTTAAGATATACTCTCTTGGCAGATTTCATTTGTCAATTATACCTCAATAAAGTTTAAGAAAACAAAAAACAAAAAAAACCTTATTTTAAGACCTAAAATTCTATTAAAATGTTCTTAGCAATCACTTTCTACCATTTAATTATTTTACAGATATTTATGAGAATATTATTGCTTCCTTGAAAATTATTTATGCCTGTACAATTGCTATCTTTGATAACAGGATCTACATTTCAATCACTGTCATTCAAATAAGTCAGATTAACTATACATCTCCTTGAAATAAAAAACAACAGACTGAAAAATTAAGCATTCATTGTCCAGGTAATATGAGACTTGAGCACACAGGGTACTTTTAGCTTTTTAGATGCTGTATTGTAACTTTGTTGGCTGTAAATTTGTAAGTACAGAATTCTTTTATTAAGTATGAGAATAGATATTTTATTTTTTAAATATAAGAAAGTGGCGAATCAGCACTGTTTTCTGGCAAGGAGTTAGAGATTTTGCTATTAGAATGTAAATATGGAGGTTACTAGTTAAAAATGCTATGAGGGGATAAGGGCTCAACCCAGTACAAGAAGGTAATTAGGATGGCTCCCTTGGCATTTCATTAATTCATTCAACAAACTTTTACTGAGCCTCTACTAATATACCAGGCAAGAGAGATTCAAAGGTAAGTCCCAGTTAGTCCACACTTGGAGGAAGAGAGGAAAGGACACAGGTAAATATGCATCAACAATGCAGTGTGCTTAGATGTCTTGGTAGATGTAAGCATGGGGTACTGTCCGAGCACCAATGAGGGGGAAGGCTCCTGGTCTCTAGCAAATTGTACCAAAATACTCCATTTGTGCTTGTGTTTCCTTATTAGAAGGCAAGCTCCTTTAGGACAGGGACTACATCTTAATCATTTCTCTACTTCCAGTTCTTGGCAAATATTTGGCACTTGGTACTGTGGCAGCCTTGATGGCTGGCTGATCCAACAGCTCTTCCCATCCTTTTCTCCCTTGCCCATTTCCACAAGAGAGACAGGAAAATGTTAAGCATAGACTTTACCCACCTCTTTTGTAGCTAGTAGTAGCCTCGTAATACAGATCTGCTCAGAGACCTACGTGAAAGTCTACTGGGGACATCTGGGAAAGATACTGCTTTCTGGATGAAGTGACGACTCCTCCTTCTTCCTGCCTTGCATGGGGCCATAATGGCTGGAGCTGGACAGCCACCTTGAGACTATGAGGGAGAGGTCAAGAGCTACACAGAATGGCCAGCCCTGACATCACCAAACTGTTGAATCAATGCCATCAATACCCACCTCCTCCAGACTTTTTGTTATATGGGAAAAATCAACCTGTGTGTGTTTAAGCTGCTGTAAGTTTGTGTTTCTGGTACTCAAGGTCAAAAGCACTCTAATAGATTAAGTAGGTGCTCAAGAAATGTTTGCAGAACTGAACTCCTGGATGTGAGCTGACTGTGTGGAGTTGCTAGAGGGGTCAGATCAGGTTGTGAAGACTTAGTTACTGATAAGGAAATTTAGGAATGAAGAGCTGGGGAGCTGAGGGAATGATGTGGACATCTTAGGAATGTGTACAGTAAGAGGCAGAGACCTGGAGCCAAGAGGAACTGGAATGTCTGGAGCAGAGTCTGGGAGAGAATCTTCTGGGTTAACAAGGTTCCGGCATGTGAGGAAATCAGGGCCGAGGTGTGCGTGCGGGACAGGCACAGACTACCTGGCTGCTCTCTCCTCCCTGACACACTTCCTATGGTGGCTGGTGGACTCCACACTTGCCCACCTTTCCCCCGCCTTTCTGACAGCTCACTCTGTCTCTCCCTCTGGTTGCGCCTACCTCCCAAACTTCAAAATGTTGGAATGCTTCAGCCCTCATTTCTTCTCTTCTCTCTAAACTCCCTCCTCATGAGACTTCATTCTGTCTCTTGGCTTTAAATACTATTTACATGCTGACAACTCCCAAATTTCTGTCTCCAGCCCAGACCTCTTACATGAACTCCAGACCCCTAAACCCACAGGCCACTTGGCATCTCCACCTGAAAGCATCCACCTGTTCAAATCCAAGCTCCTGGTATTCCCCAAAAACATCACCCATAACCACAGGACAACAAATCCTGTCAGTTCTGCTTTCAAAATATTTCCAGAATTTTCACCACCTCCAGTGCCTGCACCCCGGCACCACCCTCCTTTGGCTTATTATTCTGCCTTTGTCTCCCTTCAGTTGATTTTCAACAACACAGCCAGAGTGAGCCTGTTAAAATATGAGTCAGGTTGTGCTGTGTTCAAAACGCTTTGAGGGCTTCCTGTCTCTCTCAGAGTAAAAGCCGAGTCCTTATGGCGCCCACTCATATGACCACACAGGATCACACTGGCCTTCTTGCCAGGCAGACTCCTGCCTCAGAGCCTTGCCACTTGCTGCTCCCTCCATCTGGAATGCTCTGTCCAGATGCCCACGTGGCTTGCCCCCTGGTTCCCCTCAGACTCCTAGTCAAAAGCGCCCAACCCCAACCATTCACAAATGGCCTCTCCTCAGCAATCGCCATCTTCAAACACACTGCCTCCCTTATCACTGGCTTGCGTCTGCTCTCTGAATGATAGATTATAGACTCCAGGAAGGCAGGGCATTTTGTCTGTTTTCTTCATTACCATATATCCAGCCCCTAGACAAGTGCCTCGCAATATAAGTCCTCAAAAAATATTTATGGACTGAAGGGATGAAGGTACAACCCTCTCCTCTAGGATGCTGCACAAGTATCTCAAACCTCCTATGGTTGACAGCTAAAATCAGCACCTCCCCTACAGAAACTCCTCCTCCGGGGTTCTCTGAGTATCCTCTTCAATTTCTCCCTTCTACTTCCTCATTCAACCAATCGCTGAGTCCTAATTATACCTCCCACCTGGCCTTGCAGCCTCTGAAATTTTTGCCCCCCCTCCCATCTCCCTCCCCTCTCCCTCCCCTCTCCCTCCCTCCTGCTCTCTCCCTCCCCTCTCCCTCCCCTCTCCCTCCCTCCTGCCCTCTCCTTCTTCTCTCCCTCCCCTTCCCCAATCCATCATTGGCATAACTGCCATAGTGGCTCTTTTTGTTGTTCAATAGTTACATTAAGTTAATTTGAAACACATATGCAGTTTGAGTAACCTTAATTTTTTGTTCAATTTTCCTTTTCCTCTTTTCCTTGAAACATTTCAAGTCTACTGAGAAATTGAAAGAATATACGCTTCACCAGATTCACCAATTGCTAACATGTTGCCATATTTGCTTAAGTACACTCCAAATATACATATTTTTTTGAAGTTGCAGACATTGTGACACTTCACCCCTATATATTTTAGCAGATCTCTCCTAAAAACAAGGACATCCTCCTATATAAGCACAATGCCATTATCACACCTAAGAAAAATAACATTAATAACATCATCCATAAGCAGTCCATATTCAAGTTTCCCCTATTATTCCAGTATTGTCTTTTATAGTTTGGTTTTATATTTTTAGGTTTTTATACTCTTTATCAGTCCCACCCCAAACTCCTGCCTCTTTATTTTTCATGACATTGATTTTTTCAAAGACTATATGTCATGTGTCTTCTAGAATTGTTTTGAATGATTTAAAACACAACTCTGAGTGTCCCTTTCCTGCCTAAAGTCCCTCACTGGAATCCCTCTACCTAAAGGTCAAGGTCTAAGCTTCTTAAGATGCCCATTGGTCCTCCAAGCCACGCCCATGGCCATACTGAACTTCTTCATGGTCAGTCTCTCCAGCCCTCCACTGTCCTTCACACCCAAGTCTATGCTTTTCTTGCCTCTGGATTTTGGCTATGCAGTCCCCTCTGCCTGGAATGCCCTTTCCCTCCTCTTTCCTCAGGAAACTGTTACTTGTGCATTAAAGAGGCACCGTCAGGAAACCTTGCCTGATTACCCTGCCTAGGTTCTCCCTTTATGTCCATTCTTATCCCTGCACTCACTACACTGTTTTCTCCCATCCAAGTACTAACCAGGCTGCGCTCTACTTTGCTTCCGAGATCAGATGAGGTCTGGCACGTTCATGGTGGCATGGCCGTAGACCACACTGTTTTCTAATATCGTGATGTGCCTGTCTCCTCTCCTAGACCACGAGACCATCAGGAACAGGGACTGTGGCTTACCCCACTCCAATAACTGACCTGCCCCAAGGTGAGAACTCAATAATGTGTGTAGAATCAATGAGAAACAGGAGAGAGAAAGAAAAGGGAGGAAGCTCTTGTTGCTCTGCTCTTCAGTCCCAGAGACTAAGTGGTCAGCATACCCTTCACTGAGGAAGAAGCCAGAAGGGAGGGAGCTGGCGATGGTGCCATTCCAGGAATAAACGCAGAGGGCTCTGGTCTCGTCAGCCTTTCTGTTACCATGATGACAAGAAGCCCCAGAACTGTTCCTCTGCACCTTTGTACGCTTTCCTACGCTGAGTGACTTCCATGTTGTGGTTTCCCTGTGGTGATAAATAGTTCAGCCTGTAGCATGCAAGAACTGTAGTACTGTCTCAGGACAGCACAGAGGTGGAGCTGGGAATCACTGCATGCCAGTGGTAGAAGAGGAATTTCCCATGCAAGAAACTGGATAACAGCAGCTTTGAAAGGGGGAGGAAAAAAGGCTGAGGCTGTGAGCCTGCAACTAGGAAGAAAAGCTGAGCTCAGAGACTTGGTCTGGACCTGAGAAGAGACCAGTAAGTTTCAAATTATGCTCCTGAAGACCTTGCATGGGAAGCTGTTTCAACAGATGCCAAAGAGTTTGGGCCTTTGGCCAAACCTGGAAAGAATGTTTTGAGACCTGGCAGTGATTCAGGGGATTAGCTCTGCCTTGGAAGAAAAGGCAAAAATGGAAAGAGCTCTTCAGAAAAATACTCCAAAACCAGAGCCCCTAAGTTTCATTTTTACATGCCAGTGCTGATCAGTTGGTAGGGGCTTTCAGGGTTGCTAAATTGAGAAGAAAGCTAAAGCTATCACCAGATTCAGTTAAAAAGAAAGAAGGAAGGAAGGATGGAAGGAAGGAAGGAAGATGAGTGCTACGATTGATTAATCATGTCTGCCATGGGTACAGGTATGGAGTAATAGAAAACAGCTTGGGAATCAAAGGGAAGATAGGCTGTTGTGGTGGCTCACACCTGTAATCCTAGCACTCTGGGATACCAAGGCGGGAGGATCCCTTGAGGTCAGGAGTTCCAGACCAGCCTAAGTGAGCACGAGCAAGACTCTGTCTCTTAAAAAACATAGAAATAATTAGCCAGGCATGGTGGTGCTCGCCTGTAGTCACAGCTACTCGGGAGGCTGAGGCTAGAAGATCGCTTGAACCCAGGAGTTTGAGGTTGCTGCGAGCTAGGCTGATGCCACGGCACTCTAGCCCAGGCAACAGAGCAAGACTCTGTCTCAAAAAAAAAAAAAAAAAAAAAAAAAAAAAAAAGCCAGGGGGGGGAGATAAAAGGGAAGATCCTAAAAGGTACTGTTGAATGACTTAAATATGAAAGGCTGTGTACCTTACTGGAAATATCACAGGCTTTGTGATTAGAACTGACTTTGAATCCTGGTTCTGCCCAATGTATTAGCTGTGTAATTTTGGGCAACTTACAAAACCCCATCTGTAAAATGGGATCATTCTGGAGATTACACAGAAATTGCTATGCAAGTGTTACCTATAATTATTATAATACTCACATAGCAATTCTAGGTGCCAGGCATTGTTTTAAGAACTTTGCAAATATTAATTCATTTTATTATAACAACAATCCTATATCCCCAATTATCCCCCTATTATCCCCCCCTATTATCTCCAATACACTGACAAGGAAACTAAGGCTTAGGAAGCTTAAGAGACCTGCCAACAGTCACACAACCAATGAGTAGCAGAGCCAAGATTCAAACCCAGGCAGTCTGGCTCTCAGTTACATATTGTTAACCACCTTACTAGTTACTAGAGCCAACCACTTTCCACTGTTGTGATTGCTACCCCTATGTGTCAAGCAACTAACAAAAGCTCTGTGATTTAACTTAACTCCATAAGACTTGCACCCTGACGTTCTCACACACATAAAACACGTTTAATAGAGCATTTCATCTTACACTATGTGAGCTAAAGAGTCATGAACAGGACAAGAGTAGGGGGTTGTTCACCTGAACAAAAGAGAAAAGACAAAATCAGGACTCAGGGGTTTGACCTCTACCAAAATATGCCTTTTTACTCTTTGCTATAGCATGAAAATCCACCAAAATACACAGGACAGGTGTCTTACTCCATTTAAGCTGCTACAACAAAATACCATTAACTGGGTGGCTTCTGAACAACAAGCTTTTATTTCTCACAGGTCTGGAGGCTGAGAAGTCCAAGATCAAGTGCTGGCAAATTCAGTGTCTGGTGAGAACCCACGTTCTGGTTTATAGCTATGTCCTCACATGGTAGAAGGGGTGAACAGCTCCCTCAGGCCTATTTTATAAGGGCACTAATCCCATTAGTGATAGCACTGCCCTCATGATCTAAAATTACTTCTCCCAAAGCCCCACTTCGTAATACCATCACCTTGGGGATTAGAATTTCAAATTTCAGTATGAGTTTTTTGGGGAATGCAAACATTCAGACCATAACAATAGGGAAGCAGGACAAGGGAGTCTTCAGTTTGTAAATAACTTGTTTTGCTTTCTCCTGTGCTGGAATGAGGCATTCTTTCACAGAAAGGCTCTAGGCCAGGACTCAGCAATGGCCCCTGGATCATATCCTGCCTTTCACCAATTTTGTAAAGAAAGTTTTGTTGGAACATAGCCATACTTATTTTTTGTTTTGTCTATGGCTGTTTTACATTACATCAGCACATTTGAATAGCTGCAACAGAAATTGTATGGCCTATTATCTGGCCCATTGCAGAAAAAGTTTGTTGACTCCTGATCTCCACTTTAGGCCAGATTTTTCTATATAACAATAAATCACGCGTGATCAATCTTATGTCCTTAACAAGGAAGAAAAAACAAAATATCCCTTTGGATAGTCTCCTGGGGAAGTGTAAAGTAGGACATCCATAAGAGGAACCAAAATGAAAACAAATGTGGTCAAAATAGGATATCCCAGAGTGTGCGCCAAGAAATGTTAATTGACATTATGTGATAAACGGTTCAGGGATCAACTGTTTGGGAACCACTGTGTTAAACAACCTTAGGAGGAGTTCTCTACTGCAAGACTTCTCAGGACCTTTAAAATGCTATTATGCCTTTAGATCTTTAAGACAGTGTTATAGTTCACAGAACATATTTTTCCCATGGGACTAGGTTCTTCAGAACATTCTTTGGAAAATGTTGAAATAAAAGAAGCATTTAGAATCATGTTCCTTGGGAACTAGAAATGAAAATTATGAGGGCTGTGGCTTAATGAACATGTCTTTCTCTTAACAAGGAAAGAAGAAAAACAAAGAAGAAATAAGGAGAGCCAGAGTAGAAGGAACCAAAGAGAGGTGTTTAGAGGAAGGAAGGAAGAAAGCATGGCCCTAGAGAGATGACATGTGAGGATAGGGGAAATATTTGGATGACCAGACTGTGGGAGGGAGCAATGTGTCAAAAGCAGAGGTGTTGCCAAATGCAGGACATATGGTCACTCACTGCCATCATCAGCGCCACCAGAGAAAGTAACTTTCCTGAGGTCTCACTACTTTGCAAACCTTGTATTATGTCCTTTATAGACATTACGCCATTAAATCCCACTTCACAGATGAGGAAATAGGGGCACACGCAAGTTAAGCAATTCACCCAGAGTCAAGCTTATAAAACTTCTTAGTGGCAGCACATAGATTCAATCCAGCAAACCTGACCCCAGAGGCCAGGTTCTCACTACTACATCGAATAACTACTTCTAGCAGCGTTAGAGGGAGAAGCGGAATTCCATTATGTAATAGGAAAGGATATTGTACACAAGTGCAACACCAAAACATTTGGAGAAAAAGGAAAAGACAAAAACCAACCAACCAATTTCACTTTGGATATTTGGCTGCACCGGGCGAAACAGCTCGAGGACTGATTTTTTCCCACAGCCCATCCAGATGTTCAGATACCATCATGTTTTCTTTCTCTCTCTTTTTTCACTCTGGTGTTAACTATCCCTTCTTAAGTATGCCATAAATTATATATCAGGCTATATCCACCTTATCCAGTGTATACACTCGGCTCATAAAGTGAACATGAGACTTTTTTTGAATGTTAAAAAGCATTTTTCAACCCGAGGACTATGACTACTGTATTTACAATAAGCCTCACATAGGTTTCCACAACTGCCAGTTCTGGGGGTGGCGGGGGGGGGGCATTAGAACAGCTTCCTAGGACAGATTCTGAAAACATGAGTCACAGGTCAATTAAATCATTTGTGGCTCAGAACATATCTGCATTAAACACTAGCATTTAGCCACGCCCTAACTGCTGATTTTTATGCTTAAAATCTGATGCAAATAGTAAATCATACTATTTCGGGGGAAGAAAGGGGAATGAATACACTCAGGTCTGAAGAAGCAGTCCAGGATGTGAAAATCTTGCACGCTGGATTCATTGCAGATGGCAAAAAAAAAAAAAAAAAACCAAAAAAACGGTTCCGTTGGAATGCTACAAATACGGACTGGGGCACTTCTAAGGCAAAGTTTGTGCGCGACAGTCTGACGCCTCTGATTTACTTTCTTGGGTCTGTAGCAAAATAAAGGGCTGCTGCAGACAGGCCAGGGTCGGATGGAAAGACTTCAGGCTGCTCGTAAATCTCTCTATTTACCTGGTGAATGGTGAGGGTAGGGCTTTGGGCTCCTGGGTCCAGAAGAGCGGCAGGGCAGGGCGTTCCAATCGTGGCTGGCCCTGGGCTGCTGCCCTCACGCTGCTTCAGCTGCTTCTAAGATCCCACTGGAAGTCCCAGAGGGCTGGAGAGCTCCGAGGCCAATATTACGTTTCCAAAAGAATATCCCTCCCCCACCCACACCCCGCTTTGCTTGCGTTGACTGCGGGGCGCTCGGGTTTCCTCCAGCGCTGCGCAGAGCAGCTGGGAGCCCAGGCGTCGCGCTGGCAGAGCGAGGCGGGCCCTGAAACCACTTCCAGATGTGCTCGGCCGGCGGCCGGCTCCGCCAACTTCCTCTCGCAGCCCGGTCCAGCAGTCTGCGCGCAAAGCATTTCGAAAACAAGGCTGTTCTGGAGGAAAGGATTCAGACCCAGAGAAGAGCAAATGCTTAGGGGGTGTTTCTACCACACGTTGGGTCTGAGGGAGACTTTGAGAGAACAGAGTGAAAAAGTGTATATCAAGTTTGAAAATGTTCCTGAGCACTAATTTCCCAAACTCCATAAAGTCAATAAAATGCTGTTGCTCTCAAATTAAAACCCAGATAACAGGCCCGGCGCGGTGTCTCAGGCCTGTAATCCTAGCACTCTGGGAGGCCGAGGCGGGAGGATCACTCAAGGTCAGGAGTTCGAAACCAGCCTGAGCAAGAGCGAGACCGTCTCTACTAAAAATAGAAAGAAATTAATTGGCCAACTGAAAATATATAGAAAAAATTAGCCGGGCATGGTGGCGCATGCCTGTAGTCCCAGCTACTCAGGAGGCTGAGGCAGGAGGATCACTTCAGCCCAGGAGTTTGAGGTTGCTGTGAGCTAGGCTGACGCCACGGCACTCTAGCCAGGACAACAGAGTGAGACTCTGTCTCAAAAAAAAAAAAAAGACCCAGATAACAACCACGGTCTCATTCTGCCAAGGCAGTGACAGTGACAAAAGTTTCAAGATGGAGTGTTTTGTGCCTGAACATGGGGAGGAGTCAGGCAGGGAGCTGACTTCGACAGCAGTCTGGGCTGTTCTGTATTTCTGCCAAAGTCTCAGAAACCTGGGAAGTAGTGCCAGCACTTTGCCTGGGATCTGGAATTCATTTCTGCAATGGCCCATCTTCCTAGTTCCCATAAGGAAGTAAGAATCCCCCTCCTCGCTTTTCCTTCTAAAGTGGTGCTCTCAGACAGAAATATAATGCAAGCCACACTGTTATTTTCAATTTTCTAGTAGCCACATTAAGAAAAATACAAAGAGATAAAATCTATTTTAATGATTTATTTTATCCAACACATTTTATCCAACAAAATATTATCATTTCGACACACCATCAATATAAAACACCCTCAACAAGACATTTTACGTTCTTTTTTTAACTAAATCTTTGAAATTTCATGTGTATTTTACATTTGCAGCACATCTCAATCCCAACACTAAATTTCATTAGAACCACTTAAGATATATTTATTTCATAAAATTTACAATTTAAAAAGTAGATACTTAGCCGGGCATGGTGGTGCATGCCTGTAGCCCCAGCTACTCAGGAGGCTGAGTGTGGACGCATCCACAGTCTTCAGCTGGTCATCCTTCTGCATCGAGTGCTGTTTGTGTAGAATTATGGACTGTCTGGCAGTGTTCTCTTATGTACTCTCACCCTGAAGCCCTCACACAATCCAGCCAGTGTGTTCTTTCTCTTGGTAGCAGGCTTGACATTATGCCATTCCTCTTCTCTCTTTACTCCCTGCAAAGTACCTTATTTTATTTTATTATTATTATTTTTTTTTTAGAGATGGGGTCTTGCTAGGTTGCCCAGGCTGGACTTGAACTCCTGGGCTTAAGTGATCCTCCCACCTCATCCTCCTGAGTAGCTGGGGCTACAGATGTGAGCCACCACACCTGGCAAGTTGTGCCTTATTTTAAAGCACAACTCCACTCAATGATTTAGCTAACAAACACAGTTGTAAGGTATTTATCTGTGGTCGCGGCGAAGATACATTTTATTGGTCACCTCTGGGAAGTCAGAAGGTTCAACACAGTGTACTATGATGCTCTTAGTACTCCTGCCCCAGTGCTCATGGCATACACATGAGCAAAAATAAAATCAACACTTCCTGTTTCAGGGTTTTCCACAGCCCTTCTAGAGTTGTGCACTGTCAGGTGCAGCAGGGAAGTCCCTCAGACATGTCCTAAAGCATGATGGCTAACAGCATCCTGAGCTGACACCTGCCCAATCCAACTTCCTCCAAAGATTGTGTCATCTTCTCCTTTGCATCTCTCATCCACTTAGCAGAATGTTGTACACTTTCTCCCTGACCCCTGCCATCTCTGACTCTAGCTTCTTTCTCCTTTATTTCTGCTGTACCATGCTCTGAGGATGTAAGACGATTGTTATCTATGATCTAGATTTCCACATAGTATGTACACATTGTCCCCTGGGAAAGCAATGAGAAAAGAAAGAGACACAGGACATAAGTGACACTCTGATAGCATAGGGGCTACCAACATGGGCTTTCGAGACAGACAGACCTAGTGTGTTATCTCAGCCATTATATTTTACAAGTTACTGCAGGTTTTACCTCCAGTTTCCTCATCTATTATGTAGAGAAGGCTAATAGGACTCTTGTGCAGGTTAAAAGACATCATGCATATAAAGCACTCAGTAAGGGCTCAAAAAATGGATGTTATTATTGCTGTTGGTTTTTTAAACAATAACATTTAATTGAAATTTAATTATAATATTAATTGATTTAATTTAATAATATTTAATTGAATATTTAAATTTAAATACTTACCTAACAAAAATTGATTCTATTCAAGGTATATAAAGTGATGATTTGATATATGTGTACCTTGTGTAATGATTACCACAATCAAATTAATTAAAACATCTATCACCACCCATGTTTTACATGAGATCCCCAGAACTTGTTCATCTTATAATTGAAAGTTTATACCCTTTGACCAACATCTATCCATTTTCCCCACTCTCCAGTCCCTGGCAACACCATGCCACCTACTCTCTGCTTTTATGAGTTAAACTTTCTTAGATTCCACATATAATATCATACAGTATTTGACTTTCTGTGTCTGGCTTATTTCACTTAGCATAATGCCCTCAAGTTTCATTCATGTTGTTGCAAATGGCAGGACCTCCATTTCTATGGCTGAATAATATTCCATTGTGTTAATATATGTGTACCACAATATCTTAACCCATTAATGGACACTTATGTTCTTTCCATATCTTGGCTATTATGAATAATGCTGCAATGAACATGGGGGTGCAGATATCCCTTTGAAATACTGATTTCATTTCCTTTGGACAGATACCCAGAATTGAGGTTGCTGGATCCTGTAGAAGTTCTATTTTTAATTTTTTGAGGAGACTCCATACTATTTTCCACAATGGCTGTACTAATTTTATTATCGTTGTTTAATAAACAAGCCCCAAGGTGTGAACTAGGGAAAATAATTGCAACAGTAAGTTATTTGTAATGTTTTTTGGGTTTTTTTTAAGTTTAAATGTGCTAGGTGGTATAAGAAACACTGCTGGTGGCCTATTTAATAACTGCCCTCTGCTTCTTCCCTTCTAACAGAAGCTCTATTTCATTTGGGGCAGCAATGTGCCCAGTTGCAAACATTCCCCTCCTTGGATGTCCTGCAGCTGGAGCGGCATGTGAGCAGAAGTCTGCTGCCTGGGACTTCCTCGAAAGCTATTGTTTTCCCAGCAAAGAGCTGTTTGGTGTCTTTTGCCCTTTCTTCCTGTCTGAAATCCAACCTTTATGCCTAGAGGTGAAGTAGCCACCTTGCAGCTCTGAGGATAAAAGGCTCACACTGCTCACTATGGCTACACTGATTATTCACAGCAACTACAGAGGCAAATCAGTCAGCGTCCTGGAAGGACACAGATGGCTCTCTTCAATATAGTAATGGTGGAGACTTTTTTAAAAAAATGCACTAATTGAAAATGTGTAGTCAGTGTTAGGTAAACACGGCTAAGAGATGGCGCAGTATCCTGGGGTTAGCAATAGCAGGAAGTCATTACCACCCCTAGCCCTGAAGGGCAAGGGGAGAGAGTGGTTTCCAGAACTGAGAGAGAGTGTATGTTGGGATACAGCCAACCTGAGCTGATCTACATGAAAGGGACCCATCCTCACAGCCTCTTGTTGGTCTGTGGAACTGGAAGTCAGAGGGTAAGGGAGCTCAAGTGACATAATCCATTTAGGTCAGCCTCTCAGGACACCGAACAGGTTGAAGAATGGTGAAGATTAGATCTGCAGATGCAAATGGAAAATATCTCTTTGTACAACGTGATAGAGTCCCCAGCATTGTGTCATTCAGCAGCTTGGCACATGCTAAAGCTGGCACAGAGTAAGAACACAGGAGAAACCTAAGTCTCTGACGGCACTGAGAATCACCATAGCTGCCCTGAACTAATTATTTATGGAACATCTTGCTTTGTGAGGAAAATGAACCCTTATGTGATTAGGCCACTTTGGTCAGGGTTAGTGATATGCCTGAGTGCAATCTAATCTGATATACATGCATTTCACATGCATTTTAAATTTGTGGTATCATTTGTCAACAAAATGTGTATCTGAGTCATTATTACTCCATGTTTATATACTAAGAGTTATAAGTAATGTTCATCATTTCTTCTTGCCAACTGGGCCTGCGCTAGCTGAGTGTATTGCTTTCAGATAAGGTCTTAGATAAAATCTATTAAGGCTGATAAAGGTGGCTGGGAGGAAAGGACGAAGTATTCTGTAGTAGTAGATGAATCACTACACTGGGTCAGGCCAACAAGCTCTTTATCACCTTTATCTCCCACGGCTGAGCAACAAGATCACACACATGGGGCAGGAATAACCACAGCAGCCTCAATTCCCTCTTTTGCCTGGTGAGGTTCAGTTGTGGGTCATTTCCTTCTTGGCCTGGGCATTGGTGCTCTGGGCTCTTCCTTACTACCCACTGAGCTGCAGCAATTGCTCCTGCATCTGCGTCTTTGCACCTGGGTTCTCTCTCACACATGCTATCATCATTTTTCTACCTTGGTTCTTGTGCCCAGTTCCATGTTCTGGTAACTAGATTAGGTTCTACCCAGCCTAGAGCCCTGCCTTGTTCCTGCCAGCTTCCCTCTCTATCTATGCCTTGGCTGCAGCTCCAGCCAAAACCCATGGCTGGAGCCCTGCAATCTGTGAACAGACAGACTTCTCAGACACCATCTGCTTCCCTCATCTCGGGAACACTCCCTGCCCAGCCTCTCTGCTATTGAGTTCTGCCCACTTGCTCGCACTCCCCAAAACCTCTTCTCAAACCTTTGCCAATAAGCCCTTGGCCTGAGTCCTCAGTTGAGATTAAGGACATTGCAATTTACACTCTTGGCTGAAAACACAGGACTGTCTGCCACCTTTAGCACCAGCCCTTCACTCTAGGGCTAACTCCTTAGTGGCCTGTAGCTCAGAAAGAGGAGCAGAAACAGTAGAAATATAATGAAAATAATGATGATGATGGAAAAAAACAGTCTACTGCTTACTAAATGCTAACTACATTGGGTAAGTACAGCATAGTCCTTACTTTGCATGGCAACAGAACAGATTTCAATTACCACGGTTTAGTTAAATAATACCATTCCCCCCTATACACAGTTCAAATTTCAGTTAGCATGGTATGTTAACTGTGAGTGATTGCATAAGTGCAAGGCAGCTTTTCAGTCCACAAAATTACTATGCGAATAGCAGATGCACACCATGATCAGCGACCAAACACATCACTTCTTTTGTATTCTGTCAGTGGTGGGCCACTGGACATCTGTTATTTAGTTTATGTACAGACAATAAAACACGTATTAATAGTCATGTTGTCTCCTTATCTCTATGTGACACTTACAAAAATGGATAATAGGATTTTCCAATAAAGATAAAAGTGAAGCAAAGAAACAAAAAGTGATAATGGTGGGAGTGAAGTTCAAATTGAAGGTCAATGGAGTTATGGAAGAAATGGTTGGCTGTGGGAACATTGACACTGCCACTGTTCAACTCCAGATGGGCAGCCAGAGGGACTCTGTAAAGGTTTTTATGAACCTAAGAACTTATTAACATAAATGGGGAAGGAAGTTGTGATGAAAAGGATGAAGATGTTCTTGAGGAAGTGACAAGGACAAGAAATTCACATTAAAGAAACTTTCAAAGATATTTCATGACATTGAAAACACAAAGGATAAAATATGGGAAGCTGATTCAAACTTGGAAAGGAGGATGACAATTTGCAACAGCATGGAAAAGATGCTCACTCTATATAGCAAGTTATATGACAAGAAGGTGGTAAGCATTGTTCAAACTACTCATGATAAGCTTTGTACAAAGAAATAAAACACTTTGTCAATGTTTTTGTTTTAAATTATGGCATAATAAATATTTGGTTTACTGATTTTTAAATTCCTCTATACATGTATAAACAACAGTAAAAGAGTTTTTAATATTTTGACTAAAGTTTTTAAAGATTAAAAAACAATTGTAATTTTTCCCATTGATAATTAAGATCATTTTGCAGGGGTTTAGCCTGCATGGTTATTTTTACATAACTGCACCATCATGCAAAGTGAGGACTGCCTGTAGTTTAAATCTGTAATCTCATTTACCTCTTGATTTTCTTTTTTTTTCTCTCCAGCAAGGTTGCTGCCTCCTTTTCAGCACCAGATGGTGCCTTAAGCCCAGGTTTGCCTCATTTCTAGTAAACAGAGTGCCGCCCTTCCTAAATGGGGGAGGTCCCAAAGGGGATATCCTAGTAGTGTGGGAAGGCTGGCATAGGGGTTTGTGTCCAGGGGACCTGTGGAACAACCCTCCTACAGTGTGGTACTGCCGAACAGCCACACTGATTTGGCATCTCCTTTGGCTGAGTTACAGAGCAGAGTTCCCAGGGCTGAGGATGGTAGTCCCGCCTCCCTTCTTTGTCTCTGGCTGTTGTAGGGGAGCCAGAGATCATCTCCCCTGCCACCCCCTGCCCTTAGCTCTTAAGTGGGCTCTTTGGCTGGATCTAGAAACCAAATTGACACCAGGCAGATTAACAAGAGAAAAGCATACACATTTTATTCATTTTACATGAACATGGGGATCTTCATAAGAGAATGAAGTCTAAAGAATGGCCAAAGCAAGATGCTTTTATACTTTTCAGACAAAGAACAATAAATCTGAGATGAAATGATGGGACAAAGGGGATCTCGTTAGAAGCAATACATTTCTAGAGGAGTCACGATGAGGTATACGGGGAGATGTAAAACTCGTGGAAGATAAAGGTTATTTTGGTAAATATATTTATTCAGGTCCATGGCAGTCCTCAGTTCCCAGTCTCTGCTGATAAGGGCTATTTTCTCACCTTGGCACAGAGAGGGTGCCCCTTCCAGAGGAATCTTTATGGCTTTATGCATGCAGGAAGAGACAGGTCAGCTAGCCCCCTTTCTGAAGCTACAATTTCTCCAATAATTTCAACTTGAAATAATCAATATACCAATTCGGCATATTTTGGGATGGCACATCTTCTCCTCCTTCACTGTCCTGTGAAGCAGTGGTTCCCAACCTTTTTGGCACCAGAGATTGGTTTCAGGGAAGACAATTTTTCCATGGACCAGGGTGGGAAGTGGGGGGATGGTTTTGGGATGATTCGAGAACATTGTATTTATTGTGCAGTCAAACCTCTTTGCTAATGATAATCTGTATTTGCAGCTGCACCCCAGCACTAGCATCACTGCCTCAGCTCCACCTCAGACCATCAGGCATTAGATTCTTACAAGGATCCTGAACCTAGATCCCTCGTATGCGCAGTTTACAGTAGGGTTCGAGTTCCTATGAGAATCCAATGCCACTGTAGATCTGACAGGAGGTGGAGCTCAGGTGGTTATGTGAGTGATGGGGAGCAGCTGCAAATACAGATGAAGCTTTGTCCACGGCTCACCTCCTGCTGTGTGGCTCAGTTCCTAATAGGCCACAGACTGGTACCAGTCGGCCCAGAGGTTGGGGACTGCAGCTGTGAAGGACTCACCCTTCAGACACTCTTGATGCTTCCCATGGGTTGAGGCAGAGACTGGTTGCCTGCCTGGGAATCCAAGATGGTGGGGAAGCTGGTTGTCCACCTCGATCTCACTTGTTCCAGTATAGAAACCATGAGCTGGAGGAAAATTTTCTACACATGCTTGGTGCAAAGCAGGCTGTGGGGAGAGAAAGTCTAATTCTCTTACCATCTACTTGGTTTTTTCAATTCTCTGTGGCACTGGGAACTATTACATCCTCTTATTTGAGTTCACCTACTCTGAATTTCTTGTGCAAGATAATAAGAGCCTTATCATTTAGCCGCTGTGGATCAGGTATTCTACTACTTGTGGCAGAAAGCATTTCCAGATGACACAGTTTGTATTGCTCCTCCACTTTTGTTTTCAATTGGATCCTTCTTCTGGTCTCAGGCTTTCAAATATCACAGACCAGTTTGTTGTTTTTTTTAATTTGAAGATCAACATTAGGTTTTTGACTTGTAATTTTCCCCTTAATCTTATGCTATATAGGCATTAGAAAAAAACTACCCTCTAAGCACTAAACGCTCAGAATAAAGTACGGTTCTTTAAATTAAATACTTTGGGTTTTATGAGAAACTCACTGCTTTATTCCAACTTTTCCAGTTTTGTTTAAGATCCATAAAAACTTTATAACAGAAATATGAAAAAGTCCACGTTATGTATGACAAAGAAAAATATTAATACATAAATATATTTTTATTTCAGCATATTATGAGGGTACAAATTTTAAGGTTTCAAATAATGCCCTTGTGTCCCCTCCCCCCACAAGTCTGAGCTTCAATCGTGACCATCCCCCAGAAGATGCACATCTCACTCATTATGTATGTATATACCCGCCCCCTCCTCCCCCCTCCCACCCGCCCAATACCCAATTAATGTAGTTCCTATGTGTCCACTTAGGTGCTGCTCAGTTAATACCAGTTTGCTGGTGAGTATATGTGGTGCTTGTTTTTCCATTCTTTGGATACTTGATCCAATACATAAATATTCATGGCCTCTTTTCTGTTCCCAGACATCTTCCCCTCCCTTTTGAAATTTTCTTTGGATATATTATGAAATTAGGGTAATAATCAGTGAGGGTAATAATCAGCAAAGAATTTAAGAAGCAGAAGCTAGGGAAAAATAGTGAGATTTTTCTCTTTTGTTCCCCCTTATTTTTAAAATTTTTTGTAAAGATGGGTCTTAAACTCTAGACCTCAAGCAATCCTCCCACCTTGGCCTCCCAAACTGCTGGGATTACAGGCATGAGCTGCCATACCTGGTGAGAATTTCTTTTAAAAAGGTAGAAAATTATCTCTTTCAAAAAAGCTTAGATGGAGGAGAAGGTGGAGAAGCATGCTTAGGTTTAAAGGAGTTGGAATATAAGGCATATGAGAGAAATGTGAAACTGATAAAAGATGAAGAAAGAGGAGTTTTAGGAAATTTGTTGTACATTGTATACTTCCCCTACAGTACCTTCTTGAGAATCTGAAGTAGGGATTTAAATCTTTCAATTATTTTTTCCTTCTGGACTTGTATCTCTTATTTCTTAAAAATAAATTTCATTGTGCACATTTAAGGTCTACAACATGATGGTATGGGATACATATAGACAGTAACAAGGTTACTATAGTGAGGCAAATTAACATATTCATCATCTCACATAGTTTACTCCCCCCCTCTTTTTGTGGCAAGAGCAGCTAAAATCTACCCATTTGGCCTGAATCCCATATACAGAACAATTTTATTGCTAATGGACTTGTATCTCTTTGAGTGTGATTCTGTGTAGGACCAAATCACAAGGCAGCTGGGCCTTATTAAGAGTTGCATATGACTGCTATGCAAATCAGAGAGGCAGAGGCAGTATGGTATAATGGTTAGGGCTGGGGGGTGGTTCTGGAATCATAGGCCCTTTGTTTGAATCCTGGCCCCAGTCTTTTCCCCAATCCTTTTTCTGTGTGTCCATCAAAAAATTACTTTACTGCTCTGGGCCTCATTCCTCTATCCATGAAAGGGAGATAACAGTACCAACTCACTGGACTGTTGGAAGGATTATATGACTTAATACATATAAGGTACTTAGGACAGTGCCTGGCTATATAAAGCCCTCAGTTGTTAGCTAGTAATAAATCTACACATCATCTCTCACCTGCTTAACTAAACAAACTAAAAACACCTTTCGTGGCTCACCGTTCCTAAACTTCTTGGCATGGCACCCCCCAAACCTGACCTCGATTCGCCGGGGCAGGCTTAGCAGCAGCCTGCCCTCGGATGGCCGGGGCCCCAGCCCGCGCGCTCGCGGCGCCTCGCCGCAGCTGGCTCGCGGTCCAGGCTCCCTCCCTCGTTCTCAGCATCCTCCTCTGCGAATACAAACCTTCCCAGGCCCCTCCCAGCGCTCCCGGCCCTTCGAACCTCCACTTGAGCTGTTCTCAGGTTGGGTGTTGTAACTGCCTCTAGGATCTGACTCGCCAGCACGTCCTAGATGCTAAAGTAAAGTGGACATAAAGGAAAATGCTGTACCTTCTCCCGAAAATACTAAAAGGGAGGCTCTGGTGGGGAGGGAGACTTGGTCGGCAGGTAATGTACTTCCACCCTAAGACGCCTTGCCCCGGTGCCCAGCTGGCCACGCCGCCGGGGCGTGGTGTTGAGCTCCCCTGCCAGGACCCCGCAGGCTTCCAACCTGGCCCCGGGCGCCCGCGGTCACGTGACGCCCCCGGCACAGCTGGAGGCGGGTCCCCGCCCTCCCCCGGGAGCCCGGCGCTGAGGAGGGCGCGGTGCATTGTGGGCATAGGGGCGGGGGTTGGGAAGATGGCGGCTCCCAGCCTCCTCAACTGGAGGCGGGTTTCCTCCTTCACGGGGCCGGTCCCCCGAGCCCGGCACGGACACCGGGCCGTGGCCATCCGGGAGCTGATGATCATCTTTGGAGGGGGCAATGAGGGCATCGCGGACGAGCTGCACGTCTACAACACCGGTAGGCGCGGCGGCGGCTCGTCGGCCCCGCCTGCGGGAGCCGCGGAGGGGGAGGGGAGGTGAGGCGGCGGCCGCGGCCCTGACAGCTGTCACCGCCCGGTCATTGCTTTCTCGGCGGCGGGGAGCGCGGCTTGGCAGGACCGCACGGGTTCCGCAGTGTCCCGGACGGCAGCTCCGTTTCCCCGGGGCTCGCGAGGCAGAACGGACCCCGAGCGGGGCGCCCTGGTCCTCAGGCGGGCGGTCCAGACGCCCCCGCTCCTGTACTGCTGGCGGGCGTAGCAGGAGAGAGACTGTTTCCACCCGCCCGGTCTGTTCCCCCGAAGTCTCCCCAGTCCGAGGTCCCGAGATCCCTTCCCTGTCATAAAACAAAACCCATTCCAAACCAAAGCTCCTTCGGGCCTTTCCCGTCTTTGCCTGCCTTCCTTCCTTAGGTGGAAAAGAATCTAGAGGGGCGAGGAGGGAAAACGAGAGGCCTTCTCATACTTTCACCCCAAATACAGCCCATATCGAGCAGGTAGAGATCGACATTTCCCTCATTGGTAGCCCTCTAAACTGGCGGGGAAGTGCGTGAGACCGGCCTTGTTTCTGCATAGTTGGTGTGTGTGCCGACGCTCAGCCGTGCAGCGCTCTTCTGGACTGGTCCTCGGAGAGAGGAGGGTCATAACTTGAGCACCACTACAAATCTTAAGTGCCTCTGGCTACGGAGCTCTGCCTTTGAGTACCTCAGCGGAATAGAAAGGAAATTGGAATTTTATTTTTCCCACTTGTAAATAAATACTCCAGCTGTAACAAGAAATCTCTTTGCTTGTTGTAAGGCTAATTACCGAACTTTGGGTCTACTTCATGACCACTAACTTCTGTTTGACCAAACAACTCCATCACAGTCATCATTTAAAGGTTAACAAAATAGTGGAGTTGGAAACTTTTATTTTTTTCACCCTCTCCTCCTCCCAGTGCCCCAGCATGTGAAGCTAAAAAGTTATCGACAGTTTAACATAGTGTAAAATCCTCGGCTGTGGAACACATTAGACTTGGTTTGAATCTTGCTCTGCCAGTTGCCCAGGATAAGCGCTAAAGTTACCAAACCTTTTTAAGTCTCAGATTTTTCAGTTGTAAAATGGAGATGATGATATCTGGTAGGGTTTTTGTAAAAATTGAATGATATGGATCAGGATATTTCAACAGCGGCACTATTGACATTTTGGGTCATGTAATTCTTTGTTGAAATGGGGGAGAGCGGAGGCTCCCCTTATTGCCCTGTACATTGTAAGATGTTTGGCAGCATCCCTGGCCTTTACTCACTAGATGCCAGCTAACCTCCCTCTGATCCCCTTCCCCCCCTCCCAGTTGTGACAATTAAAAATGTCACTAGACATTGCCAAATGTCCCCCTGGAGGGCATAATCATCCCCAGTTGAAAACCACTGATACTGATGATATGTATAAAGTACATACTCATGGTATATGATAACCATTGCTATAATTGGTTTTAATTTTATTTTGGCAACTAGTTACAAATCAGTGGTTCCTACCAGCTGTTAGAGGAGACATCCCTCCAGGCTGTGCTGCCCATGGATTTGTCTGTGATGGTACCAGAATTTTAGTATTTGGGGGAATGGTTGAATATGGAAGATACAGCAATGAGTTATATGAGTTACAAGTAAGTGTATTTAAATTTTATTATTTCAACCTGAGGCTTTCATTATGTTATTGCTCACAATTCTTCAAAAGATTGCAAAATATTTCATTAACATAGTTAAAATAGCATGAGCTTCACATTTTATAGCTTCAAAGAAAATGTTTCCATTTCATTTAAAAGCCACAGTTTCTAATGTGAGTCTTTTTCCCCTACCCAGTAACATTTGTAACATCAGGGTATCTGTTACTTAGCATCAATTGTACAAGTTATATGTTTTGTTTTTTGTGTCCTAGTGCAGTAGTTCTTCAGCATTGCAACAGAAGCAGCTGAAAAGAGTGCTGGGGCCTGCTCCCAGAGTTTCTGAGTCAGTATTGTCTGCGGTGGGGACAGGAGCATTTGCATTTCTACCAAGTTCCCAGCTGATACTTTGAAAACCACTACTTTAACCCCCAGGCTAAAGAACTTGTTACTCTCATGCTAATAATTATTTTTTTTCCCATGGCAATACCTACAAAAGAAGGATAACAGTTTCATATAACCTTTCAAAATTTGACTCATATTAAACCAGACTCATACCCCTAGTTGACTCTTCTTCCTGATTGGTGCATATTTCCCCAGGGCAGAGATCATGAGGGTATCTGCTAATTGGCAGATGTGGATGTGTTATACCTATTTACAAGCAACTCATTTAAAAAATAGTTTCAGCTAAAGAAAACTCCCATGGCTAGAGAATAAGTTTTAGAGATTGGTTTGTTAAATGAGCTTTATGTTTATTTAAAGGTTAAAATATTTGGCATTCATGAATTAACTAATTTCAGAAAGAGAGAATATATTAATTACATTTAATATTAAAGTTATGTATAATACTTAATTTTTCTTTTGGACAATACTTTAGAACTGTTAGCATTTATTATTATAAGCTTAGTCTGCCATTGTGGAAATATGTGAGTGTAGAAGACTAACCTGAATTTCTATTGGAACATATATTTCAATTCCAGAAGTTAGCTGCTTACTTGTCATTTGTCCCCAGAGTTGTTTATTCGAACTTTCTGATAGGATTCAGATTAAAATATATTGATATGATATTAGATCATTGACAATACAGGAATGCTTTCCTGATCTTGTCTGAGTATATTTATGTTCTTTTTTAGGCAAGTCGTTGGTTATGGAAAAAAGTGAAGCCCCATCCCCCTTGTTCTGGTTTACCTCCTTGTCCTCGCCTGGGACATAGCTTCTCTTTATATGGTAACAAATGCTATTTGTTTGGTGGCCTGGCAAATGAAAGTGAAGATTCAAACAATAATGTTCCCAGGTATGCTAACTTTTTCAGACCAAATCCTTATCTTATGGTTTAGATTAGAAACATTTTATTTCTTCCATCTTTAGTTATTAAAAGAGATGAAGCTTAGCCTTCTTCATTTAAACCTAACAATGAACATATTTGTGTGTGTTTGTGTTTCCCGTAGTCCCTGGAGTATACTATTTTCAAAACTATGCCTTTTCTAATTAGATATCATCTTGTTAAATTGTTATTAATTTAACTGCTTGTATCAATATATTTGTATATATTGAGCCGTAAGGTATTTTAGCTAAGTCATAAATGGCAATGAAAAGTAACAGATGAACTTTTTTTTTTTTTTTGAGACGAAGTCTTGCTTTGTTGCCCAAGCTAGCTAGAGTGCAGTGGATCCATCATAACTCACTGCAACCTCAAACTCCTGGGCTCGTTCTTACTCCTGCCTCATACTCCAGAGTAGCTGGGACTACAGGCAGGCACCACCACACCTGGCTAATTTTTCTATTTTTTGTAGATACGGGGTCTTGCACTTGCTCAAGCTGGTCTTGAACTCTTGAGCTTAAGTGATCCTCCCACCTCAGTCTCCCATAGTGCTTGGATTACAGGCGTTAGCCACCATGCCAGCCAACAGATGGATATTTTAAAATTAGGTTTCTCTGGGAATTTGGTGACAAAAATCTGACTATAAGATGAAGACTATCATTTCCATGTTTTGTACAAGAAGCTGTTAGAGTGATTTACATTACCAAATATTTTTAGAATAAATTCCTTCTTCCTTTTTCCAAACAGAATTAACTCACTACCTGATTTTCTTCCCATAGTGAGTTTTTTGTTTGTTCATTTTTGTTTTTGATTTGAGTTTGAATAAACTTTTACAAAACAGCCACTAGACAGATTTGATTCACAGGGTATTGTTTGCTGACACAGGTTGTAGATAATGGGGATATCTACATTGCTGACCCCTATTATAGATAATATTGGTTTTGTTTGCAAAGAACCCCTCATTCCTTTGGGGAATTGTCCTATGTAGTTATTTTTTTTAAATAAATTTTGTGTATATTTAAAGTATATAGGATGATGTTATAAGATACATATGTAGTAAAATAGTTACTATAGTGGTAACATAGCCATCATTTCACATAGTTACTATTCCTCCCCCAATCCCCCATGAGCAGCTACAGTCTACTCATTTAGTAAAAATCCTGAATACAGTGCACTTTTATTAACTATAGTCCTCATATTGTACATTAGATCTTTCATTTTGTTTATCCTACTTAATTTGCTACTTTGTATCCTTTGACCTACATTTCCTTCCCTCCACTCCAACCCTGGTAACCACTGTTTTATTCTCTATTTCTATATAATATTCACATAGTGTTTTGATCACATTGTCCTTATAGCACTCAGGCTTTGGAGATTTAGAGTCCAAAGTGCTGTTTTCTGATTCAGGGCTTACCATGTGTATCCTTTAGAGCAAGTTATCTAAGCCTGTTCCCTTCACTTTGAAATGGGAGTGATTAAATATCTATCTTACAGAATCATTGTGATAGCTAAGTAAGATCATTGGTATAATTTTCAAAGGACTTTCAAGTTGCAATAGCATATAGTACACTAGTTATTATCACCATTATTTTTACCTACATTAGATTGATAGTGGGGTCTTAGCTTTTTTTCCCCCAAACTTTTAAAAATAACATATACTGAAATATCATAGAAAATTTGGAAACTGGAGAAAAGGAAAAAAAAATTATCCCACCACAGTAATTCCTATACTTTTACTTTTAGTATATGTATTTTTAAAATGTTCCCATTAAACAGGTTTTTAAAATAATACTTGTAAAAATTCCAGAAATTAGAAAGTATACAATGTTTTTACAACATCACTGTCCCCTATCATAGGCAAATACACTTAATTCAATTTGATGTGCATCTTTTGGGACCTTTCTCATGTAACACATTGCATTTGTCAGCTTTTATTAGGTTATTGTGAATAATGGGGCAAGCTTCTCAAGGTTATGCTGCTTGAGGGGTGGGGCAAGTAAGTACATACAAATGCCTTTTTTCAAAGCTAGTTCTGGTCACATTCCATTGGTCAAAGCAAGCCATATGACCAAGGACAGACTCATTTATTGCTCCAGAGGTACATACTCTGCTTACTGGGAGAAAAGAGTTGGAAACGTTTATCCGATCTTCCACACACTTTTATATAAGTGAAATATCTTTCTTTTTTTCTTAGCAACTTTGGGTGTTTGTTTGTTTGTTTATTTTTATTGTTTTATGTGTTTTGTGTTTTTTTTCCCCCTTAACAATATGTCTCCCTATGGCAGTAGATAAAAAATTGACCTTATTCTTTTTAAATACTAAAAAATAGTCTGAATCATGTCAATTATTTAGCCATTCCTCTACTGGTAAGCATTTAAATATTTCCATTTTTCTACTACTACAGTCTCTGCACTGTGTGAATATTTTTTTCTTTTAAATTTTTTTATTTCAAAATGTTAAGGGGGTACAAATGTTTTTGTTACATGGATAGCTTTTATAATGCTTTTGTCAGGGCTATAAGTGTGCCCATCACCCAATTGTACCTGTTAGGTAGGTTTTTACCCCTAAATGTTTTTTTAGTATCAATACTTATAAGCGGAGTTGAGAAGCTCAAAGGGTGTTTACATTTAAAAGTTAGTTAGGTACTCCTGAATCAACCTCTGAAGAGATGGAACCAATTTATGCTCCCAATAACAACGTGTTAGAGATTATCTCACTGTTCTTAATTTTTGCCAAACTAATTTGTGAAATACATTTCATGGATTTATTTAGCTTGATTAACTATGCTTTTTTTTTTTTTTTGGAGACAGAGCCTTCTCACTTTGTCTCCCGGGCTAGAGTGCTGTGGTGTCAGACTAACTCACAGCAACCTGAAGCTCCTGGGCTCAAGCAATCCTCCTGCTTCAACCTCCCAAGTAGCTGGGACTACAGGCGTGTACCATCACACCTGGCTAATTTTTACTATTTTTAGTAGTGATGGGGTCTCACTCTTGCTCAGGCTGGTCTCAAACTCATGACCTCAAGCTATCCTCCTGCCTCGGCCTCCCATGGTGCTAGGATTACAGGCATGAACCACCACACCTAGCCCCATTAACTATGCTTATTGGACATTTGCAGTGTCCTTTCTGAAATTGCCTGTTCATGTCCTTGTTCATTTTTCTTTTATAAAAAATTGAAGTATAAATTATATACCATAAAATTCCTTTTCATATGTACAAATTCCATGATTTTTTAAGTAACTTTACATTGTTACGCAACCCATCACCACAATCCAGTTTTAGAACATTTCCATCACTCCAAAAAGAAACTTTTTGTCCATTTATAGTCAGTACGCATTTCCATCCTGATACCTGGGAAACCACTAATCTACTTTCTATCTCCATAGATTAGCCCTCGTCTGGACATTTCATATAAAAGTGATCTTTCGCATCTGGCTTCTTCCACTTAGCGTAATGTTTTTGAGGTTCATCCATGTTGTAGCATGTATCAGATATTTCTTCCTTTGTATTGCTTAAAATATCCATTGTATGGATATACCACATTTTGTTTATTCATTCGTCTGTTGATGGACATTTGGATTATTTTCAGTTTGGGGCTTTTATGAATAATACTGCTATAAACATTTATATACAAGTCTTTGGACATGTTTTCATGTCTTGCTTAGCTAGTTAGCAGTGTAATTGCTTGGTTATATGGTAAATTTATGTTTAACTTCTTAGGAAACTACCAAACTGTTTTCCAAAGTGACTGTACCATTTTACATTCCTACCAGCCATGTATGAGAGTTTTAATTTCTTCACATCCTGGCTAATGATTGGTATTGTCTGTCTTTTTGAGTGTAGCCATCCTAGTTGAGTGTAAAGTGGTATCTCCTTGTGGTTTTAATTTGCATTTCCCTATCTTTGGTGAAATTTCTATTTAAATCTCGTGTTCATTTTAAAATTGTTTTCTTATTATTGAGTTATAATAGTTCTTTATATGTTTATATATTCTGTATATAAGTTTGTGTTTTACTTTTTAATCAGAAATATGATTTGCAAATGTTTTCTTCCAGCCTGTGACTTGTCTTTTTATTTTCTTAATGTTATCTTTTGAAGTGTGAAAGTTTTTAATTTTCATAAGTATAATTTATCAATTTTTTCTTTTATGAATCATGTTTTTAGTGCCATATTTAGGAACTCTTTGTCTAACTCAAGGTGAAGATTTTTTCCTCTGTTTTCTTCCAAAAGTTTTATAGTTTTAGCTCTTATATTTATATCTGTGATTCATTTTGAGTTAATTTTTGTATATGGACTAAAATAAGTGTTTATCTTTTTATGTGTGGATATCCAGATGTCCCACCACCATTGATCTTCATTGAATTCTGTTGGCATCTTTGTTGAAAATCAATTGACCATAAATGTGAAGGTTTATTTTGGGACTCTCAATTCTATCTAATCTATTGTTCTTAAACAACAAATTAAAGTGATAATAATTTTTATTTCAATGAGTAACTCTTAAAAGACTCACCCAGGTTTAGATACGAAAATGAACTGGTACATCTCCATTCACAATCATGAGGTGAAGTCTCAATATTTTCCCCCTTACGTAGAACCTAGCCACCAAAAATGTACATCCTGAACAACAACAAAAAACAAGAACATAAAATAGCTGATTTAATTTTACTTTTTGGATTTGAAATGCTAAGAAGAGTAGGCTTAAATTTCTTATTTGTTGACTGAAAGCTTCAGAACTATTCACTCACTTATCACTGTCAAGGTAATGGGAATAAGAAGATGAATAAAATAGTCTTCTTTTAAGAATTTACAATTATATAAAGCAATAGATAATCAAAAGGTTACTCCCATGTCCAATGCCTCAACTGAGATGGCCTTAGGACAGACTCAGTTGGCTCTGTACCCTTTGTGACTACGTACGGCCTCTCCAAGGGGTGCTGTTGTAGGAATTGAATTTCTTACATGATATTTCAGAATTTCAAGAGTGAGTGTTCTAGTGAAGCTGTATTGGCCTTCTATGACCCAGCCTCAGAAGTCACATAGTGTCATTTCGCCATATACTGTTAATTGAAGCAGTCACAAACCAGCCCAAAATCCAGGGAAGGAGACATAGACCCAACCTCCTGATGGGAAGAGTATAAGAGGATTTGCAGCTATATTTTAAAACCACCGCAGTTGTCACTGATGAGTGTGTTGGATAAATGGTGGCAGGATTTTTTTTTTTTTTAATCTCTTCTGTTTACTATTAAACCCCAGAACAGGGTCTGGTACATAGTAGTGTTTGATAAGTATATGTTGAATGAATGAGGTCTGGGGTTTCTGTCTCCTAATGCCTTTCTTTCTGTACTATATGAATTTTTCAAAGTGAGCACACATTATCTTTAAAAATGGAAACAAAATGCAAGTAAAGGGTATATATTATCTGAATGTTTTAATTTCTTTCATGATATCCTAGATATTTAAATGATTTCTATGAGTTGGAGCTACAGCATGGTTCGGGTGTTGTGGGTTGGAGCATTCCTGTGACTAAAGGGGTTGTGCCTTCTCCAAGAGAATCCCACACAGCTGTTATATATTGCAAAAAAGATTCTGGAAGTCCTAAAATGTATGTTTTTGGCGGAATGTGTGGTGCTCGCCTGGATGACCTATGGCAACTTGACTTAGGTAAGCTTAACTTGATTCAGGCTCAGGAATTGGTTATGACTAATAGGGCAAATTTAAAAAATGCTCTGAAAAATATTTTTGATTGCAATATTTATTTAGTTGTACTTAGCTTTATAACCAGCACTTGTAGCCTCAGGGGCCCCTGAGATGTGTTGTGAATGGTTGCTGATAAATCCAGTTGAACAAATGAATAATTAATTTATGACAGTAACTCACCTGTGTTTCTTATAAATAAGGTTACCATATATTTTGGTTTGCCTAGGATAGTCCTGGTTTATGCTTATTATCCCATGTAATTATCAATATTACAGTACCCTTTTCACACTGAAAAGTGTCCTGTTGGGGATGATAACTTCATAAGGTTATGCTAGCTATAGGAAATGTATCATTACCAATATATTATTGTTGGTCAGTAAAAATCCTGTAGATGATTCTTTCTAAAGGGATCCTAGGAATGAATGATTGGAGGGCAGTATGCCTCTCACCTTTGACTATCTACTACACAATGTGCTCTTATTTAACACATTAACTGCCATGTGAGTTATATTTAACTCACGCTAGTTTTGAGCCTGGGCTTCGTGAAGCATATGCAACTCACATGTCTCTTCACCTTGGGAGCCATAATAACTAATTTTCAAGTTGCGTGTAACTCATGCACAGAAAACAATAAAAAATAAGAAATTTTTCATTAAATTAAAAAGAATCATTTTGTTTTTGAAGTTTTTATTCTGTTTTCATAATAAAACACCATGGCCCCAAGGAAAAATTTTTTTCTAGTGTGGCAATCAATGTATTAAAATGGTAAGATCTCAGCCAAGTGTAGTCGCTCATGCCTGTAATTCTAGCTCTCTGGGAGGCCGAGGCAGGAGGATTGCTTGAACTCAGGAGTTCATCAAGACCAGCCTGAGCAAGAGCGAGACCCCGTATCTAATAAAATTAGAAAAATTAGCCGGGCATGGTAGCGCATGCCTGTAGTCCCAGCTACTTGGGAGGCTGAGGCAAGAGGATTGCTTGAGCCCAGGAGTTTGAGGTTGCAGTGAGCTATGATCACACCCCTAAACTCTAACCAGGGTGAGAGAGTGAGACTCTGTCTCAAAATAAATAAATAGATAGATAGTAAAATCCCTAATATTGTTCTTAATTCAAAATTAGTGGCACCCTGAGTGCACTTTTCCATTAGAAATAAAGTCATCTCTGTATTCATGGAGGATTGATTCCAGAACCTCCCCTCGATACCAAAATCCATGGATGCTCGAGTCCCTAATATAAAATAGTGTAGTTATTTGCACATCCTCCTGTATTCTTTAAATCATATCTAGATTACTTGTAATAGCTAATACAATGTAAATACTATGTAAATGGTTGTTATACTCTATTGTTTAGGGAATGATGACAAGAAAAAAAAGTCTGTACATGTCCAGTACAGACTCGAATTTTTTTTTCTGAATATTTTCGATCCATGGTGGGTTGAATCCACAGACAAGGGGACCACCAATACAGAGAGTTAACTGTACTAATATTCAAGTGTAAGTAGATTTCTGATTGGCAATTTATGTCAGCTGGAAATGTTTATTTTAAGATAAAGTTCAAGTAACTGTTAAAATATTTTTCCTTCATTTTGACAAGTCTTTGATTTATTTTTAAAAACGATGTAGTTGTAATTTGCTATTGCTAAATTGCTAATATAATTATTTTTACTTTTAGAAACCATGTCATGGTCAAAACCAGAAACCAAAGGGACAGTGCCACTTCCACGAAGCCTTCATACAGCTAGTCTTATAGGAAACAAGTATGGTATTTTTTTTATTTTGCTTTTGCTTTTTGAAAACCATCTTGAGAGAGACACACACACAAAAAAGTCATGCTACTAGTTTCTTGGGAATAGATTATTAAACTTAACAAAGTTTTATTTTGCTTATTGAAGCTAAAATAATGTGTCTATGGAAGCTAAAATACTTAGTGTGCCATTTTCACACTATCTTTTTTACTTTACATTCCTCACAATACTAGTTTCTTAGAAATAGATTATTAAACTTAGCAAAGTTTGTGTTTACTAAAGCTAAGATAATTTGTCTATGGAGGCTAAAATACTTAGTGTGCCATTTTCCTTTCATGCTATCTCTTTTACTTCTTTACATTCCTCACAATGTCTTGTACAAAGTAGGCATCACATAAATGTAAGGCACAGTTTTGTCAAACTTATCTGTCCTCTGTCAGCAGGTTTGCCATACCTACCTCACTATTTTTTTCTACATATATTTGATAGTGCTTGATTTGTAGCAGGCACATACTTGTAATGATTACGCTTTAGATGGCAATATAGAGTTATGGTTAGAATACAGACTCTGTAACCAGATAGCTTGGATTCAAGTCTCAGCTTTGGTGCTTGTCCTGTATGACCTGGGGCAAGTAAACTTAATTTTTCTGTACCTCAGTTTTCTCAAGTATACGGTGGGGATTAAAGTAAAACTTACTTTACAAGGTTGTAATGAAGAGTAAATGGATTAGTACATATAAAATGCTTAGAACAGTTCCTGGTGCGTACAGAGTACACCATAAAGGTTAGCAACCACTACCATCAACAAGTTCCCTTATTTGTGCAACACTTTGCCACAATTAGGAGTACTGTTTAAGTAGAATTTAATGAAGTATTTACTAGTGTAGGGATTTTACCTTAAATGTAATGTTTTAGAAAACTAATATTGTAATTTAGAACCTCACTAGTTCTTTCTTAAAAGTATCCTCAAAACCAAACAGACTGGTCTTTACATTTAAACAAAATCTTATAACATACATTTTTTTGTGTGATAGCAGAACCCTTTTATAAAATGAAATTTTCCACTGGAACCCCAATATAAAAAATAGACTTTAAAAAAAGAGCTCGGGTTGGAATGAGGCCATCTGGGCCCTAAGTTCTGCCTGATGAGCCTTTCTCCTCCAGCAGCCGTGGCTTGTCTCAAGAACTCCTAGGGGATTGATCGCTTGAGCCCAGGAGTTTGAGGTTGCATTGAGCTATGATGATGCCACTGAACTCTAGCCCAGGCAACAGAGCGAGACCCTATCACTAAAAAAAGAAAGAAAAAAAAGAACTGGGGCCCTGAGAAACACAGTTTAAAGTTTTTAAAGTTTTTTATTTAAGTGATATCAGTGACCAAAGTTATCTGAAATTTAATCCTCTTTGGTTGCTATGTGCATACAATTCTAAATTTGGCTTTGGATATCATAGATCATTTGGGTATATTTCTGACTAGGTCCCCTTAGATATTATAGACAGTTTTGATTTTCAAATGTATTATAATTGAAATATTCCTCACTTTAAGCAACTTGCCAGAGAGAAATAATTTTGATTAACTATTGCTTTATAAAATTGTAAATTCTTAAGACTATTTTATTCATCTTATTCCCATTACCTTGACAGTGATAAGTGAGTGAATAGTTCTGAAGCTTTCAGTCAACAAATAAGAAATTTAAGCCTACTCTTCTTAGCATTTCAAATCCAAAAAGTAAAATTAAATCAGCTACTTTATGTTCTTGTTTTTTTGTTGTTGTTCAGGATGTACATTTTTGGTGGATGGGTTCCACATAAGGGGGAAAATATTGAGATGTCACCTCAAGATTGTGAATGGAGATGTACCAGTTCATTTTCGTATCTAAACCTGGGTGAGTCTTTTAAGAGTTACTCACTGGAATAAAATTATTAGCAAAAAGCTTTAGTTATTTTGTTGTTTAAGAACAATAGATTAGTCATGGATATTTCTGTCTTTTTAGATACAGCAGAATGGACCACACTAGTATCAGATTCTCAGGAAGATAAAAAAAATTCAAGACCAAGACCAAGAGCTGGACACTGTGCTGTTGCAGTTGGCACGCGTTTGTATTTTTGGAGTGGAAGAGATGGTTACAAAAAAGCACTGAATAGTCAAGTTTGCTGCAAGGATCTTTGGTATCTTGATACTGGTAGGTAAGAGTATTTAACAAGTAAAACTGTTTTTTTTAGGTAAATACTCAAATAATGTCTATCTTTTGAGACTAACAGTAAATGCCACTGCCTCTCTTTCCCGTAATTAAAAATGAATGGAAGAAATGATATGTGTAGATACTCCTCACTCCGGATAAGTATATTAATTCCCCTGTCCTTGAGTGTAGACTGGATTTGGTGTAGACTGCTTTGCAAACAGTAGAATATGGAAAAGGAAAAATAATAGCTTTACAGTGGAGAAACCTGGCAAGTACCAACTTAATGAAGTGATCAAGGTTAATGTCACTAGTGATGTCATGTTGATATCATTTATCCCCCTGATATCATGTAATAAGTAGGTACTTCACTTCTGTGGTACTGTTTTCAAAAATTCGTAACCCCAGCCTAATTATGAGAAAATATCATACAAACTCACAGGGACATTCTAGATATTATACAGAATATGTGAGCAGTACTCTTCAAAAGTTTCAAAGTGATGAAAAGGAAAAACTAAGAAATAGTCACAAATTGGAGGAGACTAAGGGGACATGACGACTAAATGCAATCTGAATTCTGGATTGGATACTAGAAAAAAATGACCATTAATTAAAAAACTGGTGAAATCTGAGTAGTCTGTAGTTTAGTTAATAGTATTGTACCAATGGTCATTTCTTAGTTTTAATGAATTTGTTAATATTGGGGGGAGCTGGGGAAGAGAGACAGCTAGGGTTATGTATTATGGCAACACTGTACTGTCTTTGCAACTTTTCTGCAAATCTGAAATTATTCCAAAATAAAAAGTTTTTACAAAAAGTACTAGAGCACCAAACATTTTTTAATGTGGAATTCACATCTATTTTCAATAAATATTTACTGATTGACAACTGTGTAGCAGGAATTGTTCTAAATGCTGAGAATATAGCAATGAACAAGACTGATAGTGTCCCTGCTCTCAAAGAACTTACATTCTGAGAGGGCAGAGAGATAACAAGCAGTAATCAAACAAACGAACAAAATACATTGAGTTTCTGGTAAGCATGTGAAGACATGAGATAGTGATGGGAGATACTGGGAATGGGGGTTGGTAGCTGCTTCAGAGTAGGTAGTCAGAAAAGTCCTCTGTGATAAAATGACATCTGGGATGTGATCCAAATGGTGAGCAGGAGCCACCCATGTAAAAGGCTGGGGAAACCACTGAAGGAAAAGCTAACGGCAAGTACGAGTATTTGCTGAGATCGGAATACTTGGCGTGTTTGGGAACAGATTTGAGCTGAGTAAACAAAGAGGAGAGTATAGGAATGGAGGTTAGAGAGGTGACCACAAGTCAGATCATGAGGGCCTTGAACATCATGGTAGAGTTTAAATTATTTTTAAAGTGCAGTGGTAAGTTATGCATAAGTTTGAAGGAGAGATGTGACATGATCTGATGTACTTTTGGAATGGCCACTTGCAGTTGTATGGAAGATAAATTGCACACATGGAGACAAGTTAGAGGCTCTTTCAGTAGTCAAAGAAGTGTCTTAGACTACAGTGGTGACAATGGAGAAGAGGAGGAATGGATAAATTCAGGATATATTTTGGAGTTCTTGTTGGCAGAACTGGCTGATAAATTGAGTGTGGCAGGGGACAGAAAGGGAAGAAAAGAGGGTGAAATTTTTAGCATGAATAATTTACTGAGATGAGGAAGACCAAAGGAAAACAGCCTTGTGGAGAGAATTAAGAGTTTCATTTAGACCATGCTAAGTTTGAAATAAGATCAAGTAGGCAGTTGAATGAATAAACAAATCTGGAGGCCAGTAGAGAAATCAGATCCGGAGATGTAATATGTAATGTTATATGAGAAAAGCAGAGTATAAAACATCCCTATGACTCTAAAGTTGGAAGGATATATACCAAAGTATTATCTGAGAGCTGAGATTAGATATTTTCTTCAAAGCTTTTCTCTTTCCTTATCTGTATTTTCTACAGTAGCATGTGTTACTTTTATAAAGTAAAAACAGTTTAATATTAAAATTAAGGCCAGGCATAGTGGCTCATGCCTGTAATCCCAGCACTTTGGGGAAGCTGAGGTGGGAGGATCGCTTGAGGCCAGGAATTTAAGACCACCCTGGGCAACATATCGAGACCTCTACAAAAAATAAGAAAATTAGCCAGATGTGGTGGCACACACCTGTAGTCCCAGCTACTCAGGAGGTAAGGCAGGTGGATTGCTTGAGCCCAGGAGTTTGAGGCTGCAGTGAGCTCTTATCATACCACTACACTTTAGCTAACGCAAAAGAATGAGACCCTATCTCAATTAAAAAAAAATGTATAAAACAAAATTAAATTAAGATAGGTGAAAAAATAATGGAACAATTAAGTTATAGACTAAGTACTTTCTGTGGAAGAAGCACATACTAGCAAGTGGGAAAGAAATATAGAAAATTCAATTTACTGATTCGTCTTTGAAATTGGGGATTATTAATTGAAGTCTAAGGATAAACTTCAGTTCTCTGCAATTGGGTGAAAAATGTATATGAGTGAATTTTTCTTTGTAGGAACTATATCACTTTAACCAGATTATCTAAAGGATCTGTGACTTAAAAGGGTAAAAAACTATTGGATTTAAATGGCCAGTTTTTCCATGAACATTTCCATAAAAGGCTTCAGACACCAATATCCATCTAAAAGTAATAACAGTCACTATGCATAAGGGCAAAAGTTAGATAAGTTAGCATCAATTTTGAGGGGAAGTAGAGGCTCTTCATTTTGCCTTTTTTTCACTTTTAGTTAAACTTTGTGCATTTCATAGCATTTAAAAGAATAATAGAATTCCATGAGGCTTTTAATGAAAGATAGCAGTCCTTTGCTCCCATCTTCCCCACATTTTTCCTTCTTTATAAGCATCTATTCTTAATTCTGTTAAATGATTCTCTGGGTATTTATTTCCATATCCCTATATCACATGCCTATATTGTTACTTGGATTTTTTTTTTTCCCCAATTTAGGCATATTATGCTCACTTTCTACTGTGGAAGTTAAGGATTTAGCTCTTCTTGCTACCTTTCTTTACCTCTCACCCATACACCTTCCCTACCCACCATTCTCTCAATATGATTATACCATAATTTTGTTAGATGAGAATTCATTGTTTACATTATGACTATATAAATACTATTCACAGTTGAGCCTTCCTTGCACAATTTTTTATTTACTATGGAGTAATAATTGTCAATTTTATTTGTTTGTTTTAGATCTGTATGTACTTAGCACTAATTCAGTCCATACACTATTACTTGTTTAAATCTCTGATATGGTTAGAAGCATCAAATACTCTATCAAATTTTATCATCTTAAAGAAAGCTCTCCTGCTCCAATCTGGGATGGTTGCCCTTTACAAATTGAGCACAACTATCATTCTAGAGTCTCCATCATTCTCTTAGGGATATCTTTTGCCTCTCACCTGTGCCAGATTCCCTGTTTCCTGGATCCCGTATTTTTCCTTTTCTTACCTTACTTCTTCATTTTTTTGTGGAAAACATCCCAGGAAAAGGGTGCACAGCTGATAACTTTTTTGAGATCTTGCATTGTTTGAAAATGTGTTCAGTCTTCCTTCCAACTTAATTGACACTTTGAATGGAAATGAAATTTTACATTGGAAATCATTATCCTTCAGAATATTGGAAGCATCGTTCTGTTGTACTTAAGCTTCCAGTGTTTTTGTTGAGAAATCCAAATCACTTCTGATTTTTGATCCTTTTAAATGTGACCTTGTTTTCCTCCCCTTTCTCTGGAAGCTTTTAGGATTTTTCTCTTGTCCCCACTGTTTTTAAATTTCATAATATCTTGCTTTGCTGTATGTACTTTGTATCCATTGTGCTGAGTACTCAGTGAATACTTTCAGTCTGAAGACTCATGTTCTTCGGTTGTGGAGAATTTCTTGATTTATTTTATTGATTTTCGTGCTTCTCTTTTCTTTATTCTTTCTTCATGTAAATTCTATTATGTGGGGGGGGTGTACCTCCTGGATTTATCTTCTTACTGTCTGCTTTTATTCAGATCTGGGTTGCCTTACTTTGAGAAACATAAATAAACTGGATTGTGAATAGGATCATGGAGAAATTTACATGGGAATAGTTGAAGGAGCTAGGCTTAATTATCCTCTAAAACAGGGTCATCAAATTTTTTTCTGTAAAGGAGCAGAGTGTAAATACGTTAGGCTTTGCAGGTCCTGAGTTCTCTGTTGTAATTACTCAACTCTGCTGTTTTAGCATGGAAGCAGCCATAGACAATACATAAACAAATTAGCTTAGCTGTGTTTCAAAAAACTATTTACAAAAACAGACATGGGCTGAATCTGACCCATGGCCCATAGTTAATGACCCCCTACTCTAAAGATACATATTTAAAAATGAGATAGATATTACATTTGTTCTATAAGGATGAATTCATAGGCTTATAGATTTCAGTTCACTAAAAGAATACATTTTCTTATGTCCAAAGGGGAATGTACTGCCTCTGAGTTGTGAATTCCCTGATATGGTAGGTCTACAAAGAAAAAGAAGACAAGGATATTGTAGAAATAATTTCAGCTCCTTTTTTCCAGCTGTAAGAGTCTATAATTGTTACTTGTCTTGGAAATGTTGGCGATATTGAAAATGTTGGTGCATTTCAAGGTAATTACGTGTTTTGTGTAGTTTAAGTCTTGATAAAAGGGTATTAACTGCAGAGAAATTATGTTTTTCCGAAATATCATGTTCAAGTCATCTTTGCTCACATTAACAGAATTTCTAGCAAGTATGCTGTTAGCTGAGAATTGGCTCATAAAATTAAACATATTAGAATTTCTAAATAAGGTTAAATAATGTAGCTATAATCATATAATACTTGGCTCCCCCCGCCCCCAACTCCTTTTAGCATTAAACACTTTTCTGAATCTGATGACTCAAGTATTTTGGTACTGGATTATTTTGTTTATAGATTTATTTATATAAGGAATTAAATCAATAAATGGAATCAGAACCCTAAACTTTTTATTTGACCTACTGTAGCTATGTTTATCTGAGTAAATTTTTCCTGCTAATGTTTTCAAAACTCCAGCTTACACAAACTATATAGGCAAACTATTGATACGATTGAAACTTAAATGTATAATAACAATATTGTTCTTTAGAAAAACCACCAGCACCATCACAAGTACAGCTGATCAAAGCCACTACCAACTCTTTTCATGTCAAATGGGATGAAGTGCCTACAGTTGAGGGCTATCTTTTGCAGTTGAATACAGACTTGCCATACCAAGCTACATCATCAGATTCTTCAGCAGCACCAAATATGCAAGGTAACATAATTTTCACACTTAATGAAAGTATGTATGCTCATATGCTTTTGAGAAGAGATACTGCAGAGAAGTCTGTAATTAGGCTTGCTTTAACAAATTTTATTATATTATGGCTCATGCCTGGTGAATCACATATGTTGAGTTTCAACTCTGAAACTTGGCTCTTACCATTATGATGTAGTAAAACATATAGACATGTAGAATAGGATATTTTTTCTACAGTTCAGTCTGATACACTTGATTTGACATATTACTTCAGCAGATGGTTTTAATTCACTTTCATAAACATCTCAGCTTTTTATCAAAAGTATTTTTAACTAAACAGATACTTGGAAAGTAAAAGCAAGTTTAATTTTACACATTTTTCCAGAGAGGATTTCAATCAACTTAAGCAAACTATTAAGAACTTTGATAAAAATACTACTTTTTTAACCTTAATATGTAACTTTAAAAAATATTTGATTATAATATATTTTCTTGAAGCTAAATAAGAGCATATCAGTCTGAACTTTTTCATTCCTACAGGAGTTAGGACGGACCCTCACAGACAAGGCAGTAATAGCATCGTTCCTAACAGTGTAAGTTAAAAAGTTTATGATGGTATGAATGTTTATGGTTATGGTCTCAACTTTCATTGAGTTTTAGCGTATTACTCCAGGAGAGGAGTCCTTAACTGTGGCTGCGCATCAGAATCATCTCTGAGATAAACAAACATACACACAGATTCCCAGTTCCTTCCCCAGATCTAGTGAAGCAGAATCTTTAGGATAGTGCCCAGGAAATTTTCTTTTTAAAGAAAGCTTCACAGATCATTGTGACAGAAGCCTAAATTGAGAACCCCTGGTTGAGAGAAGCCTATCCTCATTACATAAATCAGACTAATTCATTATAATTTATACTTATGTCTATATTTCTGAATGTCACACACATACATTTTAAACTTCTAAAGAGGTACTTTACAAATATGTATGAAATATATTTTTATTATTTTGTTTATCAAAAATATCAGTTGCTAAATTGAGCACCTGTGTATGAGAGGTTATTTCTTATTTTTGAAGTGTTTCACAGTTGGTCTTTGTGGAGACTAATGAATAAGCTTACTAAGATTCATTATTTTTTTATGGAAAATTGCTATCTATATCAGTAGACTGTTTTCAAGGAGAGTGGTGTAGGTGTAGGCATAGGCTTACATGTTCTGAGCATGACTGAGGACCAGTAATATGCAGAAGAGGTATATGTCAGGAAGTATGTCATGCCATACTTATAGTATGTCAGGAAGGGGGTGTTACAAGTAAATCTCATACAGCTTATTTGTGAGCAGACTGTCATATTAGACATTTATATATATATATGTTATATGTTGATTATATATTATATATGTGTATTGTGTGTGTATATCATAAATTTAGATGGTACTATAAGGCTTATGATGAAGAGCAGTAGTTTCCTACCCTGTCCCTGCCTGCTGCTAGTTCCTGCTCCCTAGAAGCAACTACTTTCAACTATTGTAGCTTTCTTTCAGTATCTATGTACAGTCATCCGTTGGTATCTGTGGGATTGGTTCAAGGACCTCCAGTGAATACCAAAATCTAAGCATACTCTAGTCCTATAGTTGGCCTTGTGTACCTGTGGATATGAAAACTCAGCCCTCCGTGTCCTTGGTTTTTGCATTCCATGAATACTGTATTTTCCATCTGTGTTTGGTTGAAGATGCAGAACCCATGGATATGGATGACCAACTGTATTTATTGAAAACAAATCCACAGAGAAGTGGACCCGTGAAGTTCAAACATATATTGTTCAAAGGTCTACTGTACTTCTAAATATCTTGACTTTCTACTTTTAGATCAGCTGTCTTCAATAATGGAAGATAAAAATATGATGATCTCTTAAAATATTACCTCATGCTCTCCTTTCCCCTTCCCATATCCTTTACATATTTTTAGTTAAATTATGATTTGATGTTTACATTATGATGGTGACATATTCACAGGTAAGCTATGTAGTGTTCTATGAGCATTGTTCCTTTCTCATACAACTTTGTTTTTCCTGGCATTAACTGCCTCACTTTTTCACTTGCTTAGTTTTCTTCTTATCTATTACTAATTCATACTCAAATTCTCCAACAAAATTATAAAACTTCTCAAAATATCAGACATATAAAGTAGTTCCTTTTTTGCCCCCTTGGAACCATCCCTCCTGGACCCCTCTGCTCTCATGCTCTGGTCTGTGCTTGTTCTTTTTTAGGCTTGCTGCACAGCACTCATCTTCGAACTTTCATTAGTTTCATATTAGGAATTTCGTTTGTCTCTTTCTTGTATTAGAACCTATATTTCTTGACCTCATTTATTCCTCTTTCTTGATATTTTCCCTTATTTGTTGCAACCCTCCCTCTAGTAGTTTCCTGAGAAACAGTTTATGAAAGGTAAACTTTTCGAGATCTTACATATCTGAAAATATCTTTAGTCTATTCACATTTGACTGATAGTTTGGCTGGATTATAAAATTCTATATGGAAGCTTTTCTCTCAGAAATTTATAGCAATTTTTTAGTGCCTTTTGGCATTCAATGTTGCTATTTAGAAGTCTGATTCACTCGGGTTTCTGATCCTTTATATGTGACCTAATTTTTTTCTTTTTATCTCCAGTATTCTGACATTTCAATAATGATGTGCCTTATGGTGTTATGTCTTCATTTGTTGTGCTATATACTCAATGGAACCATTGTCCTGGAAATTCAAGGCTTTCATTATTGATTATTTATTTCCTCTTTCTTGATTTTTTAACAGTTCTGTTGAGTGATCATCTTCCTGACTAGTCCTCTAATTTTCCTTTTTTTCTTCTATTTTCTCTGTCTGTTCTACTTTCTGAAAAATTTCTTCATTTTATATTATAAATCCTCTGTCCAATTTTTAAATATATTCAACCACAGTTTTAACTTCCAAAAACCTGATCTTACTCTTTATTTTTGTTATAGCATCTTATTCTTGGTTCAGAAATATAATATCTTCCCTATCTCTTCAAGAATTGTGCTTTTTTGGAATTTGGAGTTTTATTCTGCTCTCTGCAGTATTTCTTTTTTTCAAGCTCCTTTTTATTTTTTAATTTGTTTAATCTTGGACTTTCACATTAGAGGCTGGTGATGCTTGGCTATCATTTCACGTTTAAAGTGAGGCTTTAAAAAGGAGCTTGGAAGGGCTATGCATGTGGGCATGGCTTTTTGATGAGTAGACCTTATCGAAGGTAATTGGTTGAGGGCCCACAAATATCAGTATCTGTGGGTCTTTTTCTTAGGCCATTTAGTTTTCCCTGAGAATTCTCCAACCTCTTGCTTGAGGGTTATAAGCGTGGCTGTCAGTATTTTTGGAGCCATCTATCTGTTCAACATGCAGACTTTTATTTAATTCCTGTTTTTAATATGGGTACCTCTCCCTATATGTTTTTGTATCACTTGAGAGATACTGTAGCATAGTCTAGAGCCTCTCGTTTCAACCTTTCTACCTGTTTCCTCTCTTCAGAATAGAGGAGAGGAATTTCTCTGGCTTTGTGTACTGGAAGAGCAGAGCTAGGGCCTCAGCACTTCTTATCCAGGCTTCTGTGTGACAATCCCCCAGTGTTTTCTTGCACTGTGCACCTCTGCCACCACAGTAGTGGATGCCTTCCTGGGCTCTATGGCACAAATGGGTCATATCTTAATGAATTTGCACTTAGGAGAAGGCTCTTAGCTTCTACCTTTTTCTGCTTTATATCTTATCTCCTATTGTCTCTTCTCCCATTCTCTTTTTCCTTACAAATTTTATCTTCATACTTTTTCAAAATTCCTTTCTGATCATTTGAATTGAGTTTTTGGAGAAATATGAAACAACTGTGTTTAATCTACCATGTTTAGCCAAAAATATCAGGATTTATTTATTCTTATTTTATAAAATTTTAGTTAGAGTATCTGATTTTTAAGCAAAGAATACATTAGAGACACTATAACATAGAGACTTTGGAATGAAATAAACCTAGATTCAAATTTTAGCTCTGTTTCTGGAGCAATTATTTTGCTTGTGTTTTACATGTATTTCTATTTTATTTTCTTCATCTATAAAACAGGGGTCATATTATCGAACTTATAGGATTCTTGTGAAGATTAAGAAAGATACAGAGTTTATGAATATGTACACACTGCCTGGCACAATGCCTTGCATAATGGTTGTGGCTATTATTATCATCATCACTTATTAATAGTAGCACCACCAATTAAGGGCAAGTACAGGGTATGTCTAAGAGACAAATATCTTTAGAGCCATGAGAAATTATAAAAGTTTATAATAAAAATAGAAAAGTAACAAAAAATAGGTAAATAAAAAAGAGCAGCAATATTGGGGTATTTGAATGAAACCAGGTCACTTTTATGGTTCAGTAGACCTATACATATTGCTATATAATAACTGATGTTCACATTGATAACCTGAATTAACAAAAAGTTTAAATGTGTTCATTACAGTGTATGTAAGAAGGCAGAGAAAAATGTAATTAGAAACATTCTTATCCAAAACGTTTAAGAGTAAAGAATAATGATATGTATATGTATTTAATCTTTATATATATATGGAAAACTCAGTCATATAGAATAATTTATTTGCATGAAGGTTCCATGTAACTGAGATTTTACTTTTAGGAGTCATCAGATCTTAAGTATACCTGTCTGACCTTTAAGGAAATTTGGCCAGAGTGTTAAACTCAGTAGCTTTGGTGTTTTATCCTGTTACCTACCTACATATTTACTTGTAATACTAGCTACCATTTATGAAGATGCAGATTTTTTTTCCCCTCAAAATATACCCTCCCTTTTCCCTTCAAAACTAGTCTTTTTTGGCTGAGCATGGTGGCTCACGCCTGTAATCCTAGCTCTCTGGGAGGCCGAGGCAGGAG
>VBSM01003169.1:22020109-22042981 GCA_008086735.1 Cheirogaleus medius
CAAAAAAAAAAACAAAAACAAAAACAGAAAAAACCAAACTAGTCTTTTGGGGATTAAGTGAAAAGAAATTGTTTTCTTAAAAACCATTGTATAATTTAAGAATAATCCTATAGAAATTAAGAATACAATTTTTAAATATTTTGTATTTTGGTAAACTGAAATTGTAAATTATTTTGTTTGTTTTTTACATGTATTTCTATTTTATTGAATATTGCTTGCTACAATAAACTATTTTCTTTCTTGTAGATCAGCGATACAGTAAACAGTGCAAAGATTGAACATACAGCCATGAAAGGAACTTCAATGAAAAACAAATCAGACTTTAAAGCGTTGATGGACTCTAATGCCATTTTACATTCATCTTTGCCATCTAATGCTTCTAATCATAATAGTTGTATGGTGGATATGCTAAGGAAAAACGAAGGTATAAGGATGGCATTTTAAATAAAACTTAAGCTTTCTGTTAAATTGGCAGGGAATTTTAGAGTCATTGAAAAAGTAAATGTTACACAATTGGGTTTTTGTTTGTTTGTTTTTGTGACAGAGTCTTGCTTTGTCACCCAGGCTGGAGTGCAGTGGCATGATCATAGCTCACTGTAACCTTGAACTCCTGGGCTCAAGCAATCCTCCTGCCTCCGCCTCCCAAGTAGCTAGGACTACTGGTGCATGCCACTATACCTGGCTATTTTTTTAATTTTTTGTAGAGTGGGATCTTGCTATGCTGTCCAGGTTGGTCTTGAACTCCTGGCCTCAAGCAGTCATCCTATCTCGGCCTCCCAAAGTGTTGGATTATAGCCGGGCATGGTGGCTCACGCCTGTAATCCTAGCACTCTGGGAGGCCGAGGCGGGCAGATCATTTGAGCTCGAGAGTTCAAGACCAAAGTGCTGGATTATAGGCATGAGCCACTGTGCCTGACCGTAACACAATTTTGATCCACTTTCTTAATAATAAATTACCTACCATATTGAATCTAGTTAGAATGATGTCAAAATACCAAGTGAACACTTAACCTGAGTAGTAATTGTTTATGAGCTATAGCATTTAAGTGAGGCAAGTTCTTATGACATTTGAGGTTCGACAGTATGTTCAATGTCACTATTCCATTACACTGTTCTATTTCTTAGCACTTAACATTATCTGAAATTATTTATTCTGAACAGGGATTTTTTCTATCTTGTTCATCTCTATTTCCCTAGCACCCAGAGCCATGCCTAGTAATACTAGTCATTTAGTAAATATTTGTTTAGTAGAGTCAAGAACAAAGGTTCAATGTTTAGAATGAAAGAGGGAGCTGAGAAATTGGATATATTAATACGTTATGGATATAATGTACTTTATTTTTCTAAATATTTTATGCCTAATGGTTAATTCAGACACATGAGCACCACAATGCCATTTGTGGTGCTCATGTATGATTTTAAAACTGAAAGTACCAAGAATTTTATGACAGAACTATATGATACAACCATTATCTGCAGGTATTATATTAATAATAATATAGTATAATAACTTGATGTTTTTCTTTTTCTTTTAGGTCCTCACACTTCATCAAATGTAGGTGTTCTAAGTAGTTGCCTGGACGTTAGAACAGTAATCCCTGAAACTTCTGCATCCAGTACTGTTTCCGGCGCACAAACTATGGTAACCCAGCAGGCCATTAAAACTGAATCATCCAGTACAAATGGGGCTGTTGTTAAAGATGAAACTTCACTAACAACATTCAGTACCAAATCTGAAGGTTTGAAATGTGTTTCACATACTGTATTTTGAACCATTTTTGTATATAAATTCATCAAACTTATTTGTCTTATATGGGAATTGTATTTCATTTTGGATTGATTCGTGTATAAGCAGATAAAGCATTTCATTAAAACCATTTTAGAAAATATTCTCTGGTGCCTTACATAAAATTTTTAGATTAGCACACACTATTGAAATATAATCAGAATGTATCTTCCCCACCATGAATAAATTTAGCAAAGTTTTCTTTAAGACAAGGTTAGTTCTAGACTGTGGATTAACAATTTTTCCAGCTTAATTGATTTCTAACTTTGTAAATTCTTATTCTTTAGCAGTAGGAATTGTGTTTCATCTTTGATAAACATTCTTTGAAGTTTAAGCTAGTCATCAAACTTGAGTTAAAGGTCCATATCACTGATTTTTGTGAATAATAGTATAATACTCTCTGGCTATTTTTTTATTCTGGAAAATACACATAAATTTTACTGTTTAACCATTTTTAAATTTACAGTTAGATAGTATTAAGTATTTGTATATTTATAAATTATATTTTAATATGTCTGTTTGATAATATTATATAAATCTTATCTGATGAACTGTTTAATTTTTAGTTGATGAAACGTGTGCGCTGCCTGCAACTAAGATTAGCCGCGTAGAGACCCAACCTGCAGCAATGCCATTTTCTGTAAGTACATGACCTGGTGGTGATGCATGTTTACAGATGATTATGTGCTTCTAAATGCTGAGCAACTTCAATAAATTCATAAAAATATTCCCAGTTGTCATTTAGTAATGAATTGACATAAATTTAGAAATAAATAATTGAATAGGAAAATGTTCACAATATAATGTTTCGTGAAAAAAGCTGGATAAAAAATAACATATGCTGTGTTCCCAATTTAAAAAAAAAAATACATGCAATACATACCTTTATACTCTCCTATGCACCTACACATATTCACACTAAAATGCTAGATGACTCTCTCCAGGTGTAGAGCCAGAGATAATTTTAACTTTCTTCTTTATGCTTTCTATGTTTTTCCATAATGAAATATTACTTTTGTAATCAGAAATGTGTGTATGTATGTATACATATATACAAACATATGTGTATGTATATATGTAAATTACATTAATGGTTAAAAGATAGAATGTGTTATGGAACATAAAACCTGGCTGGCTCTATTGCTAGCTACTTAATAGAAACACAACAGAATATTACAATATTGAGTTGACATACATGTAGGGTAGCCCAATAATCTCTGATACTGGGTTGTTTTATGGAAGGCCAAAATTGGTCTGCATGGCATCAAACTTAAAATGCCAGGAAAGTGCCTTACAAATACACCAACATTGTCTTAATTAGATACATATAACCATAATATATACATATATATTCTTTTTGAGTTTTTTTTATTATTGGTCATTTCAGTGTTATTGCTATGAGCAAGAGTTTTTATCTGACCTGATATTTACCTTTTAGAATCTTTAAGAATTATCTATAATTTTAGTTTTCTTTCAATCATGATTTTATGGATTTTGATCATGTATTTACTTTTATTGGCTTTCATCTTTCTTAAATGTTAAGTCCTATTGTTCTTAGACTCTTCTTAGGGAAGGATTATTAAAACGAACCTTTTTTCTCTTTAATCTGTTTTGCAGTGCATCAGCCAGAATCGTATTTGTTATTTAAGTTTGAGCCAGTTGTTTTATAAAAGTTGTTGAAGAGAGTTTTTACAACTTTAAAAAATGAAACAAGTTTAAAGCTATTACTTTTTTTTAAACTTTAAAAACTCTTCTAGTTAGCTCACTTTGTCATGTGTGATAGCCTAAATAACAAAAAATGTGAATTATAAGCATGTACCTCTGCTGTTATATATTTAAGACAGAAATAAATAACTGAAGTGCACATTTGTTTTGAGCTTCTGGAAACAGTGTCTCATTTATAAAGAAGATGGCTTTAAAAGGTTAGTTCCAGGGATAAGTATAATTCACTTATCACTAAAAGTAGCTTAAGGTAGAGGAAGTTTATTTGTTTTAAAGCAAGGTAAAAAATGTAAAACTGTTTAATCTACTCCTCTTTAGTGTATAGTACAGTCTATTCAAATTGCATTTTAGTTTTGAACATTTTTTCTCCTTTTAGGTTTGGAGAATCACAGGTATTTCAAGTGCAAAGATCACTGAATTTCTGCTAGTTGTTTTTGAATCTAGAAATGAGCCAGCTTGGAATGAATTTTTCTTTACTTGCTCCTTTTAGAGCAAGTTGTAATGTCACGCTAAAGGAATTACATTTTCTGAGAGAGTCTCTGAAATGACAATGTTCTATAAAACAGCTGGCAATTTAACATATCACTGATTGGAAAGCATGCTAACTCCAGCTAGGTTGATAGCACAGAGCTACTGACTTGGAGAATGCCTGTCACTCCTGTGTTTGAATTGGCATCCCTGTTTCACTGTCAGTTGACCTAATCTGTTAAGACTTTATATACTTATGAGCTATTAATGTTGTGGTGTTTATCCATATACCTACTTGTAGATCACTGCATGGACTTATTAAATCTTGAAATTTTTCATATGCTCAATAAGAGTCTTCATAAATTTTTCTTTCTCTGAAATTAGAAAGAGACTCCTTCATATCCAGTGGCCACGGTAAAAGCAGGAGAACGACAGTGGTGTGATGTGGGAATTTTTAAAAATAATACAGCTTTGGTGAGCCAGTTTTATTTGCTGCCAAAAGGGAAGCAAAGCATCTCAAAGGTAGCTATTGATATATTTTCTACACTGTGAGTTATAAACCTCAAGAATGAGATTTTTTTTCTATAACCTTGATTCATCTCACTTGAATTAGTGAAATTGAGATCTATCCACAATCTATAATTGAGAGTTCTGGAAACCAAATTATCTTGTATTCCTTGTTAAGAATCTTTTTATAGACTATATCACAAGCACATCATATAAAAAATCTTAGAGATGGGTGTGGTGGTATGTGCCTGTAATCCCTGCTATTTGGAAGGCTGAGGCAGGAGGATCACTTGAGCCCAGGAATTCGAGACTGTAGTGCTCCATGCTCATGCCTGTGAATAGCCACTACATTCTAGCCTGAGCAGCATAGCAAGACCCCAAAGACCCCATCTCCAAAAAAAATCTTATACAGTCATTAAGCTGGGTTTTGAGTCATAAATAATCTAGTCTGACCAACACAGATAAGGATTTTTTAAAATATTTCTAATTTTGTTAACCAGTGTGTTTAGAGGATGGAACATTTTTTTTCTATTGAAATTTTTTTTATTCCTGATTTTACAATTAAAAAAATCTAAAAGCCCCTATATGCTATTGAATACAATCTAATTTTCCCTGGATTCTGAAGCCCCTTAAAGAGGACTTCATATATATATATGTGACTCTGTGTGTGTGTTTATGTGTATGTGTTTATATAAATGACATAGATATGTAAATGAGACATTAACCTTTTAAGAATTATGAAATGGACAACAGCTCCAAAGCCAGTATGCTTTGAAATAATTTTTTTCTGAGATGGAGAATTTCTGAGAGAGAATTGCCAAGGAAGTAGATACTCATTTTGAATCTCTTGAAGATATGCACAAATGGGGACTATATCATTTATCATTCTATTTTAGTATCTCTACTATTACTTCTGGTATACCTCTTTTTCATATTGAATTTTTCCAGTTCTTGAAAAAAATAGAAATTCTGGTTAATAATTTGTTAGTATTAGGTCTAGTGAAATTTCTTACTGTAGTTGGATTTCATATATAAGGACATATCCATATCTGAGGGCCTAGTAGCTACCTGATTTTTCCTAAAAGAAAAAAAGAGCATAAAACTTAGATTCAGTAAACTTGGTTTGAATCACTAGTTCCAGTACTCAGCAGTGTGACCTTGGCAAGTTATTTGTTTAACCTCTCATCTGTTTCCTCATCTATAAAATGGGGATGACATAGCTCCCTTAAAGTAGGATAACACGTTGAAACTCCTTATCTCACTGTGAAAGTTAGGGAAAATATGTAAAAATTGCTTGAAAGTTATAAATGTTATTATCTTCCTTCTTAGAGTATATAATCTAATTATTCAATTTAATATTTATTTAGTGTCTACTGAATATTAATTTTTTACACTTGATCTTTGCCAAAAGTCCAAGAAGTGATGAATATTAATTTTTTAAAATGCTCTATACTACATGCTAGTCACTCCTTTTCTGTCACATTTGCTTGCCTATCTCTAAAGGATGTTGTTCCTGGCCAGACTATTAATCTCTCACAGTAAATCTTCTGAGATTTCTGCTCCAAGTTAAGTTTACATGAGGGTAGAATAGTTGTTACTTTGTTTATAGTCGTTGTCAGTTTTTTTCTACCTCCATGTTCTTCATGTGCAGAATACTCTTACCTTTCTCTTTATAATTAGTGATTTTCAACTGGAAAGGGCACTTTTCCTCTGGATAAAAATCACTGATTTATGGGCTTAGTTGCTTCTGTATTAGAAGCTTCATTCCATGTGTGAGAGAGGGAAATCAATGTGAACTAGAACCTTAAAACATAGTTCATTCTTTAAAAGCTTTGTTGTTTAATGAAAATTAAATAATTTTTAAAACTTTAATAATAATAAATTAATTATATCTTTTCTTTGACTTTTGTATATATTACATTTTAGGTAGGAAATGCAGACGTACCTGACTACAGTTTACTTAAGAAACAAGATCTTGTTCCAGGCACAGGGTACAGATTCAGGGTTGCTGCAATCAATGGTTGTGGAATAGGCCCTTTCAGCAAAATCAGTGAATTTAAAACTTGTATTCCTGGTTTTCCTGGAGCTCCTTCTGCAGTCAGAATTTCAAAGGTGAGACATCAGGTCAAGACTTGTTGGTGACTTCAATTATTTGAAACTTTGTACATGAAGTAAACTTCAGTTTAGAAATTCTTGTTAGCATCTAATGAAATGAGAGATATCTAAAAGGAATGGATTAAAAGTTTAAAAAATTTTTTTGCTAATCACTTATGATATTTTTGAGTACCAAATTTTAAGCAGAATTACAGCATCCAAATCACAGAAAGGCAGGGAAATCTGGTATGCTTGTTTATTTGTTCATGTTATGGAACCAGAAAGTTTGTGCTGGAGAATTTGAATAGAATTCATAAAATTGGATTGTATTTTATCCTAAGATTTTGCCCCTCCTTAGAGAAGAAAAGATTTATTTGCTTTTAGGGAGGAAAAGTTCCTTTTTTGGGATATTATAGGCAGACATGTAAGCCTCATTGTGTTTTTGAAAACTGAGTATGAATTATAGATCCAATTAAGGTAGGTTTTAAAAAATCAGCAATAAAAGATCTAACATCTAGTGCAATTACTTTCACTTTAGTGAAAATGAGCATTGTGTGTTCTAAAGATAGACTCAACATAGTAAGCGATAATAGAGAAAACTTAAGAATCTTTCTCTGTTTTTATCCCTCTCTTCAAGAATGTTGAGGGTATCCATCTTTCCTGGGAACCTCCAACTTCACCTTCTGGAAATATTTTGGAATATTCAGCCTACTTGGCTATCCGCACAGCACAGATACAAGATAATCCAAGTCAACTTGTGTTTATGAGGATTTATTGTGGTCTTAAAACATCATGTATAGTAACTGCTGGGCAACTTGCAAATGCACATATTGATTATACATCCAGGCCTGCTATTGTGTTCAGGATATCGGCAAAGAATGAAAAGGGATATGGACCAGCTACACAAGTTCGATGGCTTCAAGGTAACAATAAGAAAGCATCTTTAAATTGAAATTGTTTTTTTACTGAAGCTGTTGTGATGATGATTATTTATTAGTAACTGGTTATAAAGATTTGTCATTTAAAGGAGTATTCTCTGACTGTATTTCTAGCAGTTATGAATTTGAGTTTGTAAGTTGTTCTTAAAATGTATTTGCTCAATTCTAGATCCAAATAAAAATAGAAAAGAAGCAAAGACTCTGAAAATTAGTACATTGGTTCTTCCTTACAGGTTTAGCTCTTTTATAAAGAAAAATAGTAAAATTAAGATAAAAGCTAGAAAGCTTTATTACCCCAATATCTTTTATAAAGCCTATGTAAACCAGTCATCCTAGAGTTACTGAGATGATTCTAGTAACTGGCTGTTGTATACTATGCTGTCGTATATAGTAAATGTTCTCTACATTGTAAATGCCCTATCTTTGAGTATTCCCTATATCTTTGTTCTATATGAGCAGTGGTCCTCTAACAACTATCTTCTGTTGGATAATATTTGTGATACTAATTTTAGTAGCCATTTGATTCTTCTGTTTGTTTACAGTTAGCACAAAGCTTATGAAATTAAAAAAGAGATAAGTTTAGAAACTCTGCTTTTGAAGTTTTTATTATTTTCCCAGAATCATGATAAAATTAAAAAAGAATAATGAGTTTTCTTGATTATTACCAGGATGATATATTTGAATACATTTTTGGCCAAAGCACTTAAACTTATTTGGCTCTCTTTTTCTTCATTGACAGATGAAGGAGTTAAAATAGTTTACCTTTAAAGTCCCTTTCATCACTAAAATTTTGTATTTTTATTAGAAGTGAAGCATATCCCTGAACATTTTAATCTGTCCTAATGGCTCTAACTTTGCTTTTGCTAAAATTAAAATCTTCATAATTTAAAATTCAAAATTAAAGTATATGTCCTCCTATTGCAGAAAGAAATAAGCACCTTAACAGGACACAAATTTTGAAATAGTGTTTTAAACATTTGTAAGATTTTTGTAAATGCTCTAAATGTTTTATTTTTGCATTGTTTTTACCTCGAAATTGTATAAACTTTTTTACAATGGAAAAATAAGCATTAGACAGCTAACTCAGGTTCCATTACAACCTTAAAGATACAGATAGGCATTATGAACACTCTGCTACAGGTAACTTGTTTTGAACCTTTTAGGAATTTCATGGTTCCACTGCCTATTCAAATCTGGAATGAATATACAGAGCAATAATTGCAGAGAAGATATTTCAAACTAAGAGCTGCATACTGCACGGGCACAAGTCTATCTTTTTTTTATACCACATAACCTTATGCCAGTTTAGGTTGACTGAGTAGCTATGTCCTCAAATTTCATGTATAGTACCCCCAGCAAAGATGGATTTAATTGCGCGGAATTGGTATATATGTGTGTTCCAGTTACTAATTTAAAGTGTATAGAATATTTTAATATATAATTTTTGTAAAGAACTGGGATTTTTATACTACAGTATTTGTAATTAATGTGTCTCACTAATTTTCTCTTGAAGAAAATATGCAAACTGTTAGACACATAATGAGTGGTTTCTGAACTCTAAAGATAAAATAAATGCACTACTATGGTGTTGTTAGTATACCTTTTTTGTGGCTGTATGAATCTTTAATCTTTAAATGTGTACTTTACGATGTTTACAAGGAGCTTCTCTGGTTTGTTATCCCAGCAGTGCCCTTGGTGAGAGCTTCATTCTGCATTTGTTTAACTCATATGCTTTGCTTTTGGCATATGCTTGCTTTTTGCACTAGTAGACTTTTAACTTACCTCATTGTTATGTTTGTAATCATTTGTCTAGCTTCTGTAATGTGTCTCATATAGGCTAAACAAATACTTAACCAAAGTTAAAATACATGGTAAGCAATTTTGCACATATTAAATGCTAGGGTTTGTTGTGTATATGCGTGTGCTTAGTTATAAAAAGAATAAGAATGGAAAGTTTTAGTAGGTATATGTTTCAAGCCCAGTTATTTTGATGATCCATTTGCTTTAACAGAAAAAGTCTGGCTTTTAACCTCTTCTTCTCTATATTAATTAACAATTTGCATCTTGAAGCACTTCTCTTAATAACAAGGAATTTGCTAATTTTAAGCAAAGGTTAGCATATTTGAGTGTGCACATCTATACCTATTTTAGTATTTGATTTAGTTTACTTTGCTTAAATGCCTCTGTTGTTCTAGACCAGGAGTGAATATGAATCTGTGGTTGTAACATATGACTGTTTAGAGGGAAGGGCAGTCTTTCTGTACCACGGAATTTGTTAAAATAATAAATGTAAAAGTAAAAAACTTTGAGAATTAGCCCAGATTCTGATTTTTTGACCATTTGTACCTTAAGCACCAGTCATGTTATCTCCCTGATAAGGGACTGGTGACTGAAAAATGCCATTGAGAAATCTTTGTGGCTTTGACGTTAATAGTTAATATGAGATCTTAGAGCTGTGTGTTCATGAATAGAATGGATTGGGGTAAATAACAAGGGAAGTGCATTTAGCTTCTTATGATTTGCACATTTTCTAAGTGGCCATCCCTTTCTGTAGCAGTGAGCTGTATCATGCAGCTATTTTTCATAGGAGGATTTACAATGAGTTAAATTACTTTTTTTACTCTTCCCAGTTGGATAAGCAGTTCAGATGTAACAAGCCTTTGTGCCACAATCCTCTTCCTGTGCTCTGCAATTTTGGTTCACATAAATAGTAAAAGTATTTTTGATGTTGCATGCTCTTAGAATTATGTTTTCTAAATATTGTATTGACTTCATTTTAGTTTAGTAAACTTTTTTGGCAGTTTAATTAGAAATGGAATATATATAAACTCAATTTTGTCTGCATTTTTTTTAAAAAATTGAAGTAATCTGATTGCATGTATGAGGCACCCTTGCCCCATTACCCAGATACATAAATATAATCATCTGTAGGAAGGCAAAACTGTTGATCCATTATTTCAAAAACTTACAGCCTAGCAAAGATTCATTCTGATTAGAGATATGGTCTACTATAACTAAAGATATTTTTATTTAAAAAAATTACAGCACTTGTAACATAAAAATCATTTGTAACATTGGATATGAAGAGATTATTAGTATTTAAAATTATTGTAGTCATCTGATCATAAATGAAGTAGATTGCAAAATAGACTTGGTCTTTGACCATTTAAGGTGTAACTGTTGTGTTTTCCAAGACTGATTTTAGGCAGTTTTATGTATCGTGTACCAATGATATGTAAAATAAAGCACCTTTTCTACTATAAACAATTATACAGGTGTTATTTATTTTGAATTATGTGAAAGAAAAGTTAGTGGTGGCAGAGTAAATCTGTAGAAATGTTGATTTTATATTATTCATCTGAAATATCTTAGGCAGTCTTTGAAAATGGATTGTGTTTAAAAACTTGTTTTTAAGATAGTAGATTGTGGTTGGGAGTCATTTTCTCCTAGAAACATAAACCCTATCTAACCTTTATTGTACCTGAACTAATATGCTTCAACGTAAAAAGACAAATGGCTCCAAGAAATAGACTAAACTTGTTGCCATCTTTTTTTTTTTTTTGTCTTTCATTTACTTCTAAATATTTTTCTTCATGCTTTCACTCTTTAATTCACAGCACCAGGTTTCTGACCTGCTATTCCATTGAAATGGCTCTAGCAAAGGTCAAGGATAACCTCCCATTTCCCAAATCCAATGAACCTTTTCATTGTACTTAATCTCGTCACATGAAACTTTATCTGCTCCCTGGACACTTCCACATTTCTGTAGTGTCTGTGATACCATGCCCTCTGTCTTTGTGCACCTCCTCCTGTCTGCAGTCCCCTTTTTCCACTCCCATCTGGCTCCTTTTTTTTAAAGATTCAGGTCAAATGTTGCCAACCTGAGGAGGCCTTTGCCGACATACTCCACTGCCAGGTAGATTTGACCCCTTCTTTTTGTGCTCCCACACTGTCCTTTGTTACATCTTCAGTCATAGCAGTCTAAAAACTTAGTGCCCTTATTTGTTAGTATTGTCCCTCTCCCTCTGCTAGGTGGTAGGTCTTCAAGGCAAAGACTGGGTCTTTATACCCTTCCATATTGGCCAGTTAACTGGTACTTAAATGTTTTAACAGTGAGTAAAGAATGTCACCTTTATACCTCTTCATACTCCCACTCCCCACTCTTAAACAGGGGTCAAAATGGGAGGGAGGCTTTGAAAGGGAAAGAGATTTTTGTGGATTTGGTAAAAAATATAAACTCTTTAGCTTTGTCTTACCCTACCCTGCTATTATTATGCTTAGGTTCCTAAGAGAAGTTCTGGGATAAAAAAGGGATTTAATATAGAGACATATAGATCTCAAGAGGTCTTTGATTTGAAAAGATCTTAGCATTTGATGAGATTGGTAGGCATTGCTGGATTACTTAACATTGGATGATCAAAATGAGCTAAAAATATGTCAAAAGTTAGTCTGTTATCTGACACTAGAAACAACTTACCTATTTAAGCACAGGGAAGTGCTGCTGGAGAACATGGACACCAGATTGGAACCGAGTTGGATTCTTTAATACATATCAAGTCAGGTCACTGTTGTTACCTCTAAGCTTGCGGGACAAAAGATTCTTAGAAAAACAAGATGGCATTGGGAAACCTCCCTTCTAAGTTTTCCAGTTATAGCTGTGAGTCCCTAGATTTACATATATTTCTGTAACTCTAGGAAAGACATATTTTGCCTAGAAAAAGATGAACTATAAAATTTTGAGAGAAAAACAAAAAATTCTGCAAACTGAACACGGAAAGACAAAGCTATAAAATCTGAGGATACCAACCTCCTTGTTCAAAATAGATTTCCATGTCTTATTAGTATCACTTTACTTCTCTCCTGTCCTCTGCAGAATATCAAGAAAATGTCCCCTTGTGGGCCTATTAATCTCAGTGGGGGGTATCTGAAACTGAGTGTGAGGTTCTTTTGTTTTATATATTTGGTATTTCAGATAAATTGAATTGAGCAAGGGCCTGCTACTTAAAAGTCATCAAATTCTCAATCTGGCTACCACTCCTGCCAGTACCTAAAATTCAAAAGTCTTGAGAATACAGGGTTCTAAAGCCTTTGGCATTGGATCAAGAGAAGGCTAGGAAGTCATAAGGATGAAGCTGTGAAGGCCACGGAAGTATTCCTTATTTACTGATTTCATTTTGCTTGTTGAACCAAGGTCTTTGAAGAGTGCCTAAAGATGTCAGGGTGTTTACATATAATTCTTGAAAATAAAAGTACAGAAAGTAAGAACTGGTGGTATATCAGTTATGGAAGTTCTTAAGGAAAGGAATGGTCTCCCGACTACTCAGAGACAAGAAGCCGAAGGATACATCGTTCCTGAGCTTGAGAATTGAGGAAGGCACAAGAAGAGCCCTTTGTGTCTGAGCACATACAGGTTAAAAGTAAAAGGTAGCAGCTGGTGTTTGTTTTTGAACATAGAATAACCCTGTCCACTAGTAAATTATGGTCCAACAAATGTACAGCTTCAACCAAGAGGATTATCCATTCCTCTTCCTACCTGAGAAGACAGAGTGGAAATTCTCTAAGAAACTTAAGAAGACCTCCCTCCTCATTTCTCTTTTCATATTGGGAAAGGAGCAAAAAGCTACAGGTATAATGCTTACGCAACATAGCAAAGCATAGCATGTAAGTGAGTGGGCTAAGTTCAGAAGATCCAAGGGCTTGATTCAAAATCATCCTACAGTTGCAGTTTAGCACCCCCTGGTGGCTTTGTCCATTCCAGTTTAACTATGGTTAAGATTCTAAGTCTTAACAGCTGCTAGGATTTTAAAAATGGCTACAGCAATACCTGGAACTTTGTGGTGTGTCCTCACCCTTGCCTTCGACCCAGTTGGGAAGATTTGACCCAGAGAATACACTTTCTACTTACTTGCAACTCCCTAACCCAAGATAACTTTAACCTGTACCATTTGGGTACAGGGAATAGAGTGTTTTAAATCTGTTTCACTTTTGAGGATTTTTGAATTTTATACCAAAATTTCCAGCTAATTCCCTGAATCAGGAGAAATTACACGTTAACTGTTTCTTGTTTAACACATTAACTTCCATGTGAGTTTTATTTAACTCACGCTAGTTGTGAGCCAGGGGCCTCGTGAAGCCTATGTAACTCACACGTCTCTTCACCTTGGGAGCTGCGAGAACTATTTTTCAAGTTGTGTGTAACTCACAAAAAACAATAAAAAGTAAAAAATGTTTCATTAAATTAGAAGGATCGCTTTGTTTTCGAAATTTTTATTCTATTTTCATAATAAAAAACTGTGGCCCCAAGGAAAAACATTTTTTTTCTTGTGGCAGTCAATGTGTTAAGTCTATTACTGACATTGATGACCTTGGCAAAGACATGATTACAAATTGCTATGACATTTGTGTGATGAGCAAGGCACCTGTTATTGATCAAATGGAGAAAATCAGTTGCTGCTATGCACCTTCCATATTTTTGGAATACTTAACACATTATTAAGAGGATGTACCAGAGGGAATTTTGTATGTTTGAAGGTCAATATTGAAAGTCAACAGACTTCCGTAAAGAGGTGTTGTCTATCAGTTTATTTGGGATTTACATCACCTATCATTTCATTATCTGCTTTATACAAATAATTATACCCAGAGAACAAAGTAACCAATTAACTAGAGTCATGCCAGTGACTCCTAGCCAATTTGCAAGAGCAATGCTGTAATATTCCCATCTTGTTGGATCTTGACCCTCTGAGAATCTAGTTAGTTTCTGTGAGAAATAGACCATACTTGTTTCTTTTTTCATATTATCATGTACTTCTTACCCATTTTTATTAATATAATTGGCTGACTTGCATAGCACAGCAGTGGCTGAAATATCACATATTCCCTCTTCATTGATGAAAATATATATTAAATAACCTTATATTTTTTCTTTTAAAATATTTGTTGTGAAAAATACATATAAAAGTATATAAAGTATATATATGGTTTGAAAAATAAAATAATCACTCATGTACTCAACCTTCAGTTTAAGGACTAGAACATTCTCAGCGGCCTAGAATCTCCTATTTGTCTTCCTGCCATACACACTACACAAGGTAAATGTTCTTCTGGATTTTTTGTTAATAATTCCCATGTTTTTATTTGTGGCTCTACCATCTATGTATGTATCCGTAATAATATGTTGTTTAGATTTACCTGTTTTTGAACTTTTATGTAAAGGGAATCATGCTGTATGTATTCTTCTGTGATCTCTTTTTTCTGACATTGTTTTTGAGATTCTCATCCATGTTATGCATGTAATTGTATTTCATGTTTTCACTGCTGTATAGTATTCAATTATGTGACTATTTAACAATTTATCCATTCTGTTTATGGAGATTTGGATTGTTTTCAGTTTTTCGCTATTACAAACAATGCTGCTGTGAACTTTCTGTCCAATTCATTGTAAGCTCTGTGTGGGCAGGGTTTTGTCTGTTTTGTTCTCTGCCGTATGTCTAGAACAATGCCTGACACCAGATAGATGCTCAATAAATATTTGAGGAATGAATGACTTCTTGTTCCTGTCTCCTGGTGCACTTGGACAACAGTTGCTCTAGGACAATTGTTCTCAAAGTATGGTCCAGGGACTTTTGGGGGTCCCTGAGACCCTTTCAGGGAGTCTGTGAGGACAAAACTATTTTCATAATAATACTGAGATATTTGTCCTTTTCACTCTCATTTTTTCACAAGTTTAAATATTTTCCGGATGTATGCCATCATCACTCTGACAGCTAATCGAGTATACTTGCATATTTTTGTTTTTAAAATGTCTAAATTTTAATTTCTAATATGGTAAATATTGATAGATATAACCCACACGAACAGCTCTTTGAAGTCCTCAGTAATTTTTAAGGTTGTAAAGAAGTTCTGAGACCAAAACTTTGAGAACTGCTGCTCTAAGTAGGAGTGGGTTTTATTTGGTAATGCTGAATTGTTTTCTCAAGCATTTGTACCAATTTACACTCCCACTTGTGGTGGCTGAGTATTTCCATGGCTCCACATCTTGGCAAACACTTGGTCTTAACTATCTTTAATATTTGCCAATTTGATGGCTATTATATGGTATCTTACTATAGGTTTAATTTGCATTTCCCTGATTACTAATGAAGTTGAGTGTGTTTTTCATATATGGGTCTCTCATATTTCCTCTTCTGTGAAATACCTATTCATGTCTTTAGTCCATTTTTCTATTAGGTTGCATGTCTCTTTTTTCATGGATTCACATGATTTCTTTATATATTCTGGATACCAATCCTTTGTGAGTTAAACATGTTGACTATATCTTCTCCCAGTTTGTGTATCGTCTTTGTAATTGTATTGAATCTGTTGATCAACTTCAATGAGTCTTTCCAGCCAAAAACATTATGTATCTCCCTATTAGGTGTTCTTTAATGTCTCTCAATGAACTTTAAAAATTTTCCCCTTAAAGGCCTTTACATCTTATATTAGGTTTCATAAGAATTTTAGATTTTTTAATGCTATGATAAATTGAATTTTTTAAATTATAATTTCTATTCTGATTATAGGAATATTGTTGATATGTATTGATTTTAGATCCAGCAACTACACTAAACTTTTCTTTTGAGACAGAGTCTCACTCTGTTGCCTGGGCTAGAGTACCATGGCGTCAGCCTAGCTCACAGCAACCTCAAACTCCTGGGCTCAAGCGATCCTCCTGCCTCAGCCTCCTGAGTAGCTGGGACTACAGGCATGTGCCACTATGCCTGGCTAATTTTTTCTATATATTTTTAGTTGGCCAATTAATTTCTTTCTATATTTTAGTAGAGACGGGGTCTCCCTCTTGCTCAGGCTGGTCTTGAACTCCTGACCTTGAGTGATACGCCCGCCTCTGCTTCCCAGAGTGCTAGGATTACACACCTGAGCCACCACGCCTGGCAGTGAACATCTTTGTCTTAATCTTGATTTAAAGGAAATGTTTTTGTTTGAACATTTCACTGTTCAGAGTTGTTTTCATAAATGACCTTTACCGGTTTAAGGAAGTTCTAAGTTGCTAATAGTTGTATTATGAATAGATGTTGCATTTTATTGAAGACTTTTTCCTGCATCTATTTAAAATGATTGTTTTCTCTTTTAACCTATTAATGTATAAATTATGGTAGTTGACTTTTTTTTTTAAAGACAGAGTCTTGCTCTGTTGCCCAGGTTAGAGTGCAGTGGCACAATCATAGTTCACTGTAACCTCCAACTCCTGGGCTCAGACAATCCTGGCTTGCCTCCAGAGTCTTGGAAGAGTTTAAGATTGGAACTAGTCTTTAAAGCCATTTGGTCATTAATGGAAGAGTTTTATACTATTCAGTTTCTTTAAGGTTATAGGATCATTAGGATTTTATATTATTCTTGAGTCAGTGTTGTTAAACTTAATACATTTTTCTAAGGATTTATCTATTTAATCTTAATTTTTTTAATACAAAGCTGTCCATATTATTCTGGTATTGTTTCCGTTTCCACAGGATCTGTAGTTGACCCCTTTATCACTTGCCAGAGAATATGATCTGTAAGATTTCATTTTTCTGAAATAAGGCTAGCTTTATGTCCTATCTTGTGGTCAGTTTCATATATGTTCTGTGTATACTGAAAATGAATGTGTATTACCTAAGAATTGAGTGTAATGTTCTGTAAGTCTCCATTAAATCAAACTTGTTAGTTGTGCTGTGTAGATCTTCTCTTTACTGATTTATCCTGTACTTGATTTATTTACTGGTCTCAAGATTTCATTATGATAATAGATTGATTTCTCAATTTCATTTTAAGTTGCCAATATTTACTTTTTTTTTTCTTTTGGCTTTATTACTAGATGCATACTGGTAGTAAGTATTATTAGTATGTAATATTTTAGAATTGTTTTAGCTTCCCTGGGGAATTGAACCTTTTATAATTATGTATTGACTATCTCTGTGAATGCTTGTTGCCTTCATCTTTTTTGTTGTTGTTACTTACTATAGCCATAGTTTGGTTAGTCTTTGTCTGGTATATCTTAGATCTTTCTTTGGCCTTTTGTTGAGTTTGCAGGAGACAAACCTAAAAGATAAAGCCAAAGAAAATCTGCCTTTTAAACTGGATCTAGTCCATTTATATTATTGTGATTATAAATATCATTAGATTTACTTCTAGGTCTTCATCATAAATTTTGTGTCCTTTTTTGGTCTACTCCCCCTTCTTGCCTTCTTTTTTTCATTTTCTTAATTTTTCCTCTCTTTGTTGAGTTTTAATTTTCAATTTGTATATTTTTTATTGCAAGTTCTACTTGGCTTATACATCTCATTTGTTTTCTGTGTAATCTTTTGTTCCTTGTTTCATCTGTTTCTTTAAACATCATTTTTGCCCCATGTTAATACCAGTGTTGAGTTTTTGTGGATGATTCTATTGTCTATTATACATTTTGTGTCTCCCTCATGGTGTCATTTTCCCTCAAGTTCGTGGTATTTTAAACGTATTTTCCTTGGCAAATGATTTGAAGCATGGCCTGAAATTGAGATCCTTGAGAGAATTTGTTTACTCTGCCAGATATCCAGGGGCAATCAACCTGAGACCACCTTAAATTATCAGCTGATGGTTCTGTGATTTCAGATGACAAATCTTGAGGAAAGGCCTGTGGTTATGAATGTGAGGTCAGTGGTGATTTATCCCCCTTCATCTGGCACTATGAAGTGGGCAGGCAAACTTACTTGCTGCCAACTTCTCTGTTATGACCCAATTAAAACTTCAGCCTAGCTAAGCCTTTTAAGCTCTTATGTCCAGGCCACCCTCTACTGCTAGTTCAAGAACTTAAGAGTTCAAAAGAACTCTCGTGGCAAAAGCAGGCTTTGGTGCTGGCTTCTCTCACAGGTTTCCTATTTTCACTTCATGCTTTGGAGTTCTGCAAATTCCTTACTTTCATGTCAACTCAGTGATACATTTAAAAAGATATTTTATATTATTTAATTAACTTTCTGTTATTTTATGTTATTTCTTATATGTTTCAGGGTTTTTTTTAAACTGGGAGTTGTTAGGGTATCTAGGCTGTCTTACTCTTGGAAATGAAGTCTAGATTAAAATTTTAGTTTGCCCTTTACGTGAGTAGGATACATGGTACTTTGTGGCCTGTGCAGAATTACAAGATGCCTGGTTCTCTCCTTAGTACTGTTTTTCAAGATAGCACTTTGATGGTATGGGGACTGCTACTTGCAAGGTTGGAAATGTACAGAAAGAAACCGTTTTTTAAAGATACATACCTCCTCCAAAGGAATGGCTCTGCCATTTCTTTAAATGGCCCAAACATTACTCCTTTGTGTTCTTTGATTAATGATTGCTTTGGTCTGAAAAAATAATTTGGATTTGGTTTCCTGTAAACCTAATACTGGGGATTATATATGCATGAATGAGCCTCCTTGGCATACCTGTCTTGGCTGAAAGGCACTTTGTGTTATGACTTGTCTTTGCCCAGCAACTTTTCAACCAACTACCCAGTGTTCAAGGTTCAGAAATATCTTTCATTCAGAGATATACTCTGAAGTTGAACCCTGGAAAACAAGGGCAAAAGTAAGACACAAACCTGTTACTGCTTGCTCTTTGAGGACAATCAGGAAGACCTAAATTATACCTTTAAGAGGCAAAATTTTATGCCGTAGTGTCAGAATTTTATTATCTCAGTATATTTTTGTGAAAGATGGAAGAATTACCTGTTAATGTGTAATTTGCCCCTCTAAAAACAATACATGGCCATTAAGTTTCTACAGACAGTAGTGCCAGCACATATTTTACTGATTTTATTCCTACTTGACACACTTGTTGGCATTAACTTTGGCAAAGAAGTTCTTACAATACATTGCTTTGCACAGGTATCTCTTTAATATGCAGTGCAAAATGGAACAGTCCCTGGAGGAAGGTGAGGGAAAGCTATAACTGTAATATTAGGCAAGTTTGTATCTTTAAAAGCAATGGCCAGATGCCAGAGAAATGAATCTATCCCAGTGCCATCTGTGACCTGAGACTTGAAGGGATTCTGCCTTATGGTTTACTTAAAATCGGGTATAAAAAGCAGCACAGTCTTGAAAGAAATATCTAACGGGCTACAGCAACCAGTCTATATAAAGGCTGTAGTACACACCTACTCAGTTTTGGGTGATGTTATTCTCTATATTTGGTGATTAGTACAAAGTTTTTACAAATGTTTGGGAATCCTTTCTGATGAAGCTGAGACCTGAAGGATGAGTGGGACTTAGCTAGGCAGAGGGAAGTACATGTGTTTAAGGCCATGCCAGGCAGATGGGGAGAGGCAAAGAACTTGGCATAAGGCGCCAAAATGAGATCAGAGTGCTGGAGCAGACGGAGGAGAGGGAGCTAAATTTGGTGAAATAAGCAAAGGTAACATTTCCAGTTCTAAAAGAAACTACAAACTAAAACTGAGTATTTTTCTGACAGTATAGTACAGCTCCTTCAAAAACAAAGTTAGGGTAGTTCCATTTTTTACTCATGAGCACACAATATGATAAACTTAATATTAGCTTAAGGGTAATATATACAAATTATTAACTTACATAAATTAACATATAAGTTGCCTAATTCAGGGAGACCAAAGATATACATTTAAAATCGACTAGTTTTTGGTATAGACATTACCCAATATCACTTATTCAAGTGACTTAGGGTGTATTTTACCACACAAAGCAACAAACATCATCTTGTTTTGGATTGAGGATAAAATAACAACTTTGTTAAAAGAAAAAATATTTTTAAAAAATCTTACATTGCAAGATTTCATTCTTGGCAAATGGTAAAAACTATTTTTTTTCACTTTTCAAGCCTAATTGCTACTGCTGTAGAAATCTGTTTAGTTTGGCCCTCATAACTACATTCCATTAGAATTATTAAATGTAATTGGTTTTCCTTTATCCCACTAAGGCAACCCAGAAAAAAAGCAATAAGGCATGTTTTTGAAAAAAAGAAAACACTGCATAGATATTACACTGTAGGAAGAAAAGAAATATAAATAGTTTCAAACACCATCATATCAAAGTATATGACATTAGGAAGGTAGCATTTTAAAAAATAATCCTCTCTGAACTAAAGCATCTCTGTAATAGAGGTAGTGAGGGGACAGAAACTACTAAAAGTCCCTTCTTCTACCTAGGACTTACTACTCACTGAGACCCATTTCTCTCTTAGATGTTCATAAAAGCAATATTTATACAATTATAAAAAACATTTTTAGGTTAACATAGGAGCTTGCATACTTAAGAAGTTCTAGGGCAGAAAACGTGACATTCGGTTAAATGCAGCATGGGCCAAGTAAGACAACACCAACACCAACTCTCACATGCATAAAGGATGTTATGTCCCTGACACGTGCAGAATGTCAATTTTCTTTCCCATCAGAGTATGAAGTCCATATAACCCAAAGGTGACCTGATGTTACTTAGTGTAAAGTTTTAGTTAGTACCACTAGCAAATTATTAAGTTTAGAAATTTGTTTTGGTATACACTGATAGAAATTTAAAAACTGTCAAATTCCTTTTTTTATCTTTTTTACTTAAACATAACCAAATCTTTAAACAAATTTTAGAGAAGGAATCTGGTAACCAAAGACCAAGTGCTTTTATCAGTTATATAGTGACATACTGCCTGGATCAAATGGAAGACATTTCAAAAATACACCCATATGTAAGTATCAAAAGCCTTAAATTTTTGCATATCTGGTAAATAGCAATTCTTCTAAGAATTTAAGAAAACAGTCATGGATGTACACAAGATTCAGTGAAGTGTTGTTTATAACTGAAAAGATGTAAATAGTCAAAATGTCCAATAGAAGATTAAATAAATTATGATTCAGTCATATAACAGAATAAACCAATAAGAATGATGCAAAAGACTATGCATGACCTGGGAAAGATGTTCAAAATATATTGTTAAGTGAAAAAAGCAGGTTACAAAACAGTATGCACAATATGAGCCCATTTTTATAAAAATATACATATTTAGCAAAGTAAAAGGACAAATGATATATATCAAAATATTAACAGTTATTTCAACACAGTAGGATGATTGTTGATTTTGCTTAACTACTCTCCCCCTTTTTTTTCCTATTTGAATTTTCTATAATGGAGATTATTTTTTAAATGAGGGATAGGAGGAGAGGGAGTTACTAACCTTAGATTAGCCCAAATATGCCCCCAAAGGCTCCTTCTGGCAAACTAAATGTTTCTGTTCAGCCAGTATCTGGGAAATTGCTTCTACCTTACAAATTTGAGTGTTGTTCACATATGACATTCACTCAAACTTCCTTTTAGGCAAACTATACAATAGCAATTTTTGATATTAAAACTTAAAAAAAAAAAGCATAGACGAGAAAATACAAATTTTCACTTTAAAAAAGAAACAACCCAAGTACATACTACTAAATTATACAAAGTACATTATCTAAGTTTAGTTTATTGCAAAGATCAAGACAGCTAGAAGCCGGAGGCTTCTATTTCACCCCATTCAAAGCACTCGCTCTGGCCTGCATCTCATTCACTCACCCATGCCAAAGGTCTGACACACAATGATGTCTGATGTTTCTTGGTTTCTATAGTAAAATAGGAAACTTGACATTTCAATTAAAAAGGTAAAATAAAGACATTTACCATCAGACTATAAAATTCCTCTTCTGAAAGAGGATATACTATCGTACTTGAAGATATGCTTTGAAAAAAATTGTATACCAAATGAAAGGGGGGCACCATTTCAAGAGCACTGAGACTACATTAAACTTAGATGAATTCCAACACTCATAACAATGTAACTCAAAACCAAATCTATCTAGTCTTAACAAAAGCTCCAATAACTAACACTATGTTAACAGGCACAATGGACAGTGTAAACACTGTTAATGGGCACCAAGTTTAATAGGGTAGACAATATTTGCTTCTGCATTCACACTTATTCAATTACATTTTTTAAAAAATGGTGCTGCTTAAGCTATGAATGTTTTACCAAAAAAAAAATCTTTTTTAATAAATATGGCAAATGCTAAAAATCTAGTTAGGTTATCATGCAAGATATATAACCAAGACAAACTCAAATTTATAATAAAGGCAACTTGCATTCAAAATGAACTCTACCCTTATATTTTATTAAAAGGGCAAACATCATGAATTAACCCAGCTGCTTACTTGAATTACAAAAGTAACATGATTCAATATGAAAATAAGAAACTGTCTACAAATCTCTGACAGTAATAAATTGCAATATACAATGCATACAGGAGTCATACAGAGCAACAAACTCTCGTACAAAACAAAAATATTTTAATACCTTTAAAATCCAAATTTTTCTTTAAAATCA
>VBSM01003169.1:22049700-22061375 GCA_008086735.1 Cheirogaleus medius
ATGAGGCTGTATAACATAATGACTTCCTCCAATATAGTCTGCAGAGATTCCTAGTTGAGATGCATCTGTTGTAGAACTGTCACCATCCATCTACGAGGAAAACAGCTTTTCAGTACTCTTCAATAAAAGTTGTACTAACAGAATAGATGCAATGCTCACAAACTGTCATAGGATGAGTCAATTACATTTTTCATAGCTTTAGCTTACTAAAAGAAAACATTTATATTTCTTGATTTGGAAACTTTTCCATAATTTGCCAACTATTCAAGATTTCCCTATCCATCTTCCATAAGTGAAAAGCATAAGACCAACAGGGAAACAAAATAAGGAAATGAAACTAAAACATATGCCTTTCTTTTCGACTGCATAATCTTCAAATATGGTACATACAAGCAACCTTGACTTACAACCTAATTTATTCCTAGAATGACAATCAAAGCCAAAATCAGCTTAGTAAAGTCAGGTGCAGTGGCATGTGCCTGTAATCTCAGCTACTTGGGAGGCTGAGGCAGGAGAATTGCTTGAGCTCTGGAGTTTGAGACCAGCCTAGGCAACATAGTGAGTCCCTGTCTCTAAAAAAAATCAGCTTAGTAGTCAAATGGAAATCACTTATACCATACCTTTCAGCTCTCCTGCTAAAGCCTGATTTTCCTATGCAAACCCTTTTGCTCCTGCTTCAAACTTCCTTTGCTGTCCCACAGAAATTCCAAAATAGATGATGTCTCTGTTCAAACTGTCGCTTGGTATAGGAAGCATGTGGATCCCCTGCACAATTCCATACCCATGCAACCCAAAAGTATACCCATGTTTTGAATGGGCCCATTCCCTCTGATTCTAGTCAAAGGCTAATTTTCTCTTCCTCTTACCCCTCAAAATTTTAGATTCTTTAAAGAAAAAAGGAGGGGTCAGGGAGATTGGAGATCTGCATATAAAGATAGGAAAATTATAACCATAGACAAGAGAGTTAAAGTGACTATTTTCAAAGAAGTCTGCCTAATTAATTTTGCTTAGAGCTAAAATAAAATTCTGAGGGAAAATAAAAAAAATAAATCATAAGCCCTGAACTGGCTCCATTTAATTTCACCAATATGGCAGATCCAGGAAGACCTGCCTTGCAAATACTATTAATACTATTTAAAACAATAGAGAATACCAAGGATATATGCAGAAAAACGAAATGAAAAATATAAAAGAAAATAATAAAAAAAATTAAAAATTAAAAAAAAAACAATAGGGGACTGGCTATCTGTGAGTAAAAAATTTAAAATGTATTATCCCAATAAAAAGTGCAGTAAAAATTAAGTATAATTCATACATACTTTCAGGCAGAACAAAGAGACACTTGATCCTTTATTAAGGCTCAGGACCCAGCACAAACTTAATGTTATTAATTGCAAAATTTTAGTCCTTGTATAACATGTCTTCTCCTCCATCTCTGTTGGATTTTTATCTCATATTAAAATACTGGGCTAGTTTCCACGTCTTTAATAACATGGCATTTCTTTCATGCATCTGTTGACTATTATGTCTAATTTAATTGTAGATATAGATACATTTCCATAATTTATAGTTGTTTTAAGGGGTAGAAAACAGAATTCGTATACCTTTAATAATCAAAGCACAGGATACCCTCTAATACTTTTAAGTAGCCTATAAGAGGTGAATGACAGTCAGTGACCTGATTCTGACTCTCCTACTAATCCCCTGAAAACATGCATCCCTGCCAGTTAAATGTACTGTGTAAAATGGAAACATCAATACCACCCTCCCCATCTTAAACTAATGTAAATGAACATGAAACACTGCCCAAATATAAAATGCTATTAATATCTTGATCCTAAAATGCTAACAAGATACTAGATCAGCCTTTAATGGATATAACGATGGATTTATTAGCCATGAAAGAATGATCAATTAGGATAGTTGTGAGTTGACTAGTTTTTACAATGACCTAAGGAAGATCAAGGTGCAGGAGAAGGACCAAGGTGGTTGTTTACGAACCTACAAATGAAAACAAAGCTTTTTTGGGGGTTGAGAGGGGAGGCAAATGAAATGTTCACAGGATACCATAAGTCTTTTCAAATTAGCTGATGAGCAGGACACTGTTCAAATAACAAGGTGGGTCTGGGAGATGAATTAATTTCTAAATATAACACAAACAAAAGTATTAAAGGCAAAAAGTTTAAATCATATTCTCTTGTCATGCGCTGGAATTAGCAGCAGGATTATCATTTGGACTAATAGCATTAGCCTCTCTAAACCTCAGTCTTCTTAAAATGAAGGTAAGAAGTATTTCATAGAGTTGTCAGAATTAAATAAAGACTAGAAAGCTGCTAAGAACAGTGCTTGGCACTTAGTGTACCCCATAGACATTCGATCTCATCCTCCCTCCTTTGAAGAGAACCCGCACATCATCTGCTTAACTGTATTAAATTTTAGCTCTTGTCATTTTATACCTTCTGTCTTCCTCTTCTCTTTCTATCATTAAAATCCCACCCTAGGCCAGGCAGTGGCTCACGCCTGCAATCCTAGGACTCTGGGAGGCCGAGGTGGGAGGATCATTCAAAGTCAGGAGTTTGAGACTAGCCTAAACAAGAGCGAGACCCCTCATCTCTACTAAAAATGGAAAAAAATTAGTTGGGCATGGTGGTGCGAGCCTGTAGTCCCTGCTACTTGGGAGGCTGAGGCAAGAGGATCACTTGAGCCCAGGAGTTTGAGATTGCAGTGAGCTATGGATGATGTCGCTGGCACTCTAGCCGGGGTGACAGAGTCAAAAAACAAACAAACAAACAAACAAAAAAATCCCACCCTAGACTTTAATCCCAGATTCCTTCTGGAATCTTTCTTATTTATCCCATTCTGCAATCCAAAAACTAATGTTCCCTTCTTTGAAGCTCCATAGCACTTGGAATCTTTCATTCAATAAATAAGCTTAATCTCTGATGCTTAGAATATGCTAGCCATTCTCCTATATATAAGGAATGATGGAAAAAAACTTGCTAGTTACACCCTAGGTCTAAAACCTCCTATACAAATTTACAAAACAGACTGTAGATCGTAAGTAAGCTAGCCAACAAATATTTACTGAACGAGTACTTAATATTTATCATGGTCATGCTATGTGCTGGTCACACAGCTGTCAACAACACACACAAAGTCTGTGTCCTCAGCTTGCAGAGAAGACAAATGTTATGTAACCTAAGGGGGTGACTGAGGGGGCAGAGAGCATAGCCTATTAGTTCTTCCGGGGCACAGGCTCTGGAATCGAATCCCCTAGTTTGAATTCCCTGCTACTTACTGACTGTGAGACCTTAAGCAAGCTGGGTGAGAATAGGACTTAACCTCTCACAGGGCTCCTGTACAGGTTAGGAGATAATCCATATAAAGACAGCATAGGACAATGGGAGCACTCAATCAATGTTATATATAGCTATTCAATAATTACATATAATTAACTAATTGCTAGTGCCAAATACTAAGAAAAATAAAGATGTTTTGTTACATGCTATGTGAGCTTATTCCAAAAGGGACCTCACTTGTCTGAGGGGCCAAGAAAGGCTGTCTTAGGAAATTTTAGGAAATGACATTTAAACTGAGACTGGAAGATTAACAGAAATCAGTCAGGCAAAGAAAGTTGGGAAAATAATGTTCCAGGCAGAGAAAAACAAGAAATACAGTACTGGTGGATTGGAACGAACCAAGTAGGAGCTAGATCAAGCAGGGCCTTGTGGATAAGGGCAAATCAAAGAGGAGCTTTAAGCAGATGATCTTTTTTTAAAAGATCAGTCTGGCTATAGTTCAGTACAGAAAATGAGCTGGAGGGGAGCAAGAACAGGGCCAAAAACTAGAGAGGACAACAATGCTATAGTTAGGGCAGGAATTCAGGCAAGATAATGATCACTCCAGCATCTGGTCCAGGATGACGGCGCTGGAGATCCAGAGAGACAGAGCAACTAGAGAGCTTTCTCACAGGGAAAACCATCGGGACCCAGTGAGTGACTGAACAGACAAGAGGAAGGATCAAGGACAATGGTGGGATTCTCAGAGCATGGGAGAGGAAAGGAAGAGGTTCGTTGGGCAGCACAGAGCCTAGCTGAAGCTGATGACCATGCATTTACAATGGCATCCACATGTCCAGATGTGGGACTTACAGGCCTGTATCACAATAGAAAAGCTAGTGTCGCATTTCATCTAGGCAACAAAGAAGGAAAAGCACATAGGATAATGACAAGAGAATGGGTAAAATGATGAATCATTAAATCCAAGGGAATTGATAAATATGAACAAAGAGTAGTTAAATCCCATTAAATTAATTTTAATGACTATTGTAATTATTTAGTTGAACTGATAGTATTGTTCTCTAAAATATTATATGAAATAAGTGGTCAGCTAGCTAAGCTGATAAATTTTTATTCTATTTTTTAATGTAGCAGTATTTAAATTATGCTAATAATCTGTTGCACAAATACAGTAAATAGTGCCCTTTTTAATATGTTTACATTTATTGAGCACTTTCTAAATGTCTCATGCAATGTTCACAACCCTGTGAAGCAGGTAAGAAAATTGAGGTATCTGAGGCTAATGATTTGCCCAAGGTGACACAGTAAATGGGATTGAAATCTAGAGCCTCAGAAGCCAAGTACTTTACAGTTTCATTCCCGGTAGTTTTTCATACAGTCTTTAAGCCTAAATCCGTAATTTGTCCCCCTTCAATTCTAAGTCTATTGATTATATATTGAAAACACTTAAAAGAGCTTCTCAAACAAGAACAGAATTCGTGAAATGGTTAAGAAACACACTGGACAGCGGTTAGCAGCACGGGCTCTTAGGAAAGACTGCCTGGGTTTGAAGCTTGGCTCCCCACTTACTAGCTGTGTCTTTGAACAAGTTACTTACCATCCTCTTTTCTCCATTTTTAAAATGGGGTTGCTCTCAGAAGTTACTATATAAAAAGCACCTAGCAAAGTGCACGATACATAGTAGAAACTCAGTAAATGGAACCTAGTATTATTATTGTCCCTTCAAACACAGTTCTCTTCATTCTTTCCAGGCAGAGTTTTTGCTCTCATAACTTATCCTTTCACTTGTTCTCTGGATCCCATTTCTTTTACCTCTTTGAGGATAAGAGATAAGACAAGGATTCCTCATCTCTAATTTATCTTCACTCCTCCTTGTCAGCCTCTTCACTCTTCCTTAAATATGCTTAGTCTCCCTCAGTAAACTCACAGATATACATGTAGACATATAAAATCTTAATTCTGCTCCACACCTTATCTAGCTATCATTCTTACCCTGACAGTCACTATACTTACACCTCTTCATGCCTATTTAAACTCCCTGACATGTGCTTTTTAACCCCAACACAGTAGTCAAACCACTCTTAAAAGGTGCCACCTGGCTTACACCTATAATCCTAGCACTCTGGGAGGCTGACGCGGGAGGACTGCTTGAGGTCAAGAGTTCGAGACCAGCCTGAACGAGAGTGAGACCCTGTCTCTACCAAAAGTAGAAAAATTTAGCTGGGCGGGTGGTGCACACCTGCAGTCCCAGCTACTCAGGAGGCCGAGGCAGGAAGATCGCTTGAGTCCAGGAGTTCAAGGTTGCAGTGAGCTATGATCACACCATTGCACTCTACCCAGGGCAACAGAGCAACACTCTGTCTCAAAAAAAAAAAAAGCTGCCACTGATCTTATCTTCATCCTACTTGACTGTTCTCTGCAGTTCTGGCTACTTGAGGCCCTACATTTATGCTTGGAATTCTCTCCTCTCTTGATATCCACAGCAATATTCTTTCATGATTTATTCTCCCCTTCCCTAATTGTTAGTTTCATCCAAGGTTATCGTTATCTCTTTCTTCCCTTACTCTCTTAATGAACTCACTGTCACTTCTATGCTAAATCTCAAATACACAACCAATATCCTACCTGCCACTCAAGCAACTCATGCCTGTAGAACATGTCTAATATTCCATCACTACAAATTAAGATATTAGGAAATGAAACTCACCTTCCTTTTCAACTACTGCAATTCTATTAAGAATAATACCCTTCCACTGTGCCAGGCTAAATATATCCACATCATCTTAGGTTCTTCCATCTCCTTCAAGCTCTACCTCATCTATTATCTCCTTTAAAATGTCTCCTGGATATGCCCTCCTTTTCCTATTTCCACTGGATTACTATTTAACCCACCTTAACATATTGGTTTAAGACTATAGCTCTTGAACCTATTCCTAAAGGTTCCTAAAGGCCTCCTACATCAAATCCAGACCTCATTTTCATGGCTTTAGGTGACCAGATCCCCGCTTATCCTAATTCAACTTGTTTCTTACTCTTCTCTATCTTCTAGGCTAATAAAAATCTTAGCACTATAATGTGCCTTATATAGGGATCATCAAATGTAGTTCTCTCACTTTAGGAGTGAAGCAAGCACAGCTCAAAGCAGTTGTGATACCCAAGGTCACAGATACATAGTAGTAGCAGATCCAGAACTAACTATCCAGATGGGCCAAGTGTTATCTCCTTACTACATTATCCTGTGACATCTCCACTTGAACCATGCACCTCTAATCCCCATCCCCTCAATGTAAGTTATTCATTCCTGCCTCCAGGTTTTCGCTTTTGGTGACACCCTCCAACTATCCAAATCCCACCCATACTTTAAGGGTCAGTTTGAAGCCTACAGGCTCCCTCCACGACATTCCCTACCACCCAGGCTCACCACACCTCTCTTCTTTCCATCTCTACTGCTCTTACAGTCAGCATTTTCCATTTGGCACCTAACTGTCCTCTAAGTGTGCAATTCAACTAAAGCCCTACCAGCTACACAGATAGCCCTTAACAGCTGGGACAGGCTTTCTACTCTGTAGTCTCAACAGCACTTGGTGGTCCATGGGAAACATTTAATATATACAAATAAATGACAATAAGGAAGCAAGAGGAATGAGCAGAGAGGAACTATCTGTCTAGACTTGAAAGGCATTCGTTCTATCAGGCATCTCTAATATAAATCAGTTATAAACTTGTGTCCAGCCAATTACGGTTTAAATCTAATTAACAATCAAAATGGTAAAACATACTTACTGTCATGAAATACTGTCAGAACCGTGTTGTCAGTGGTGCTCAAGAACACCTGTCTAAAAAGGTGTCCAATCTTTGCTCAATTTCAACCTAAAAGATAAACATCTATTAGTAGTAAATATATATAGCCTATAGGCTTTCTTTCTAGTAAAATTAAAGGGGGCATGTATAATTCTGTCTACTATTCTTAATGGATGCACGGTATAAAATGATATAAAAAGCAGGCACCCAATAAATGTTTGTTGAATTAGAAGATTTAATTTGGGCAATTTACAAAAAAAGGTAAATCCATGGAGGGAGGGGGCAATTGCTTTTCCAACATAACCCTGAGTTTAGTCATGTAAATATGACTAAATATTCCTCACAATACACCAAATCCAAAGAGGGGCCAAAGAATGTAATATGCAAGAGACTGACAATTACACATCTAAATTACTTAAAGTATCAACACACCACTTATCAACTGCTTTGGCAATGCTTTTCTTACTGTTTCAAAGTGAGATTTAGGCACTCTATAGCTCAAAAGGGGGAAATATTTATCTCAGAATATAATGCTTTTAAATTAAGTATCTCAGATTATACTGGAAAGAAGATAGAGTCTGCCCAGAAAACATAAAAAAAAAAAAAACACAATCAAGACCCTTAGTTTTAATTTTGAAGCACCACCATTTTGGACTAAAATCACATCTGAATAGCACTTCAGTCTCACTGTAAGGCATAAATAGCTGAATAAATTAGTATCAATTGCAATGTTACAACCTTCATTTCTCATTTGCTCTTTTCCTTTTTTCAAATGAAACAATTAAATGGGGAGTTGAGGAGGAAAGGACAAAACAAAAACACGTCCTTTCAGTATTAATTTTAAAGGGAGAAGAAATACTGATATGCATTCAAGCATGAAATCCAGTAAGTAGCAGAAAAAAACTGTAGCCACTGAATTCAATTTTTAAAATGCTATTAAAAAGGTCCAGGCAGCAAAGACTGCTTGACATCTGCTATAATATTAAAAGTAATTTCTTTCTAATTTCTTTTAAATAGTGTCCTCTAACTCCAAAATTGCCCAGAAAAGTCCTTCCTTATAGCTAGAAATGTTATTTTTTTGAGGGTGTCTTTAGGGGAAAAAAAAAAAACCCTCAGAACACTTAAAATATAGAAGCTATATATATTTATGTATTTCGCTTGGAAGGGGGTGCGGGGGAATCACACCACACCACATTCAGTCACCCAAATAGTTGATTCGGTATATATTTAGATTCAGTACATTAAAGAAAAACACTATCACCTCATATGGTATATATTTTCTTACGGGCAGGTTATGATACATGTAAAAAGCTCAAGGGAATGCATACATCTGTTTAATGTTTGAAGAAATGCAAATTTGTATCCAAGAAAAGCAGTAGTCCCTTCCTCCACTCTCCATTCTTTGGCATCAACAACCAGAGTTTTGCATCAATATACAGCAATTCTTAATTTAAGCTACAAGAGCAGTGCAGGGAAGGAATAATTGCCTTTTAAGGAATTTTGGTTAAACTTTCAATACTTTACAAATAAAACCCCTATCTGTCAATGCCACTGACATTGATCAGTGCACCTCATGACTTTATGTTGCTTAGTTTCCATACTAACAGAGCCGAAGCCACCCCAGTGATTTGTGGCATGAACCTCGGAACTATGGAGTCCGTGCGGGTTAGTGGGATGCCATTTTTTTAAAAGGTCGCATGCCACCTAACCTTGTTTAAATTACCTTGTTAGAGTACTCTGGGCGAGATTACGATTTGTGGGTGCTCTATAATTCTTTGTTCTCGGAGACTACCGTTCCTAAGGCCCTGCATATCCTCCCGCCTCCCACCACCGGTGATTAAAACCTCAGTCCAATCCGAAAGGCTTCCTTCCCACACCTTCGGGGCAAGTCCAGGGACCGCAAGCCGCCAGATGGCTGCATTCTTTACGTGTAAGCCAGGCTGCGGGGAAACCAAAGCCATTCCTTCCTCCCCGGGACCTCGCTTCCTCCCCACGCAGGTGCCCGGGGTGGCCCCGGCCCCACGGCCGGGTCCGGCCGACCTGTCAGTGCCCCGAGTGCGGGGCGGACGCCCCTGGCGCGCATCCCCCGGCTGCCGGGCCGACCTCGGCCCCCGCGTCCAACGCCCGCCTCCCGCCCGGGTGCGCGGGCAGACAAAGCGGCCGGGCCCGGCCACGGCCCCGCGGGAGGGGGCACCCCGGGGACCCGCGCGGCGGCCGAGGCCGAGGGGACACAGCCGGGGCCGGGGGCAAGAGGCCCGGGCCGCGTCCCCCGCCCCGCGGCCGGCTCCCCGCACAAAATGGAGCCGACCCCGGGTGCCGCCGAGAGGGGGGCTCCGACGGTACCCGCAGCCCCTCCTCGGCCGCGGGCCCGGAGCTCAACGGCGGCGAGCGGGGGGCGGCCTGGCCCGCGTCCCGCCGCTCCTCGGCCCGGCGCACAAAGAGCCGCGCCGCGGCCCCGCGCCCGCCGCCCGGCCCGGCCCGGCCCGCAGCAGGAGCGGCCTCGCGGGCGCCGGCCGCGGCCCCGGCCCGGGCGAGAGGGCGGGCGGGCGGGAGGGAGGCGAGTGCCCCCGGCCGCGGCGGCGTTGGCGGCGGGGACGGCGCCGGGAGGAGACGGACATTTCATTCGAGCTAAAGTGGAGTCGGTTTAGGAGCGATCATTGGCCGAAGCGAGACACAAACCTCCAATGCAGCCCTGGTTGGCTCCCGTCTCCAATCGGCTGTTTGGTTGGACAGAAAATGGCTGCGAAGGAACCAGTCCCAGCGCGGAGCTCCGCTTCCAGGACTCGGCCTCCCCTCCCTCCGCCGCGGGCCGCTTCCCTCAGCGCGACACCCTCCCTCCGCGCCGCCCGCGCGCCCGCCCGGCCCCGCCCCCGGACGCGGCCCCGCCCCCGGCCCCGCCCCGCGCGCCGAGCGCGCGGCCGAGCTGAGCGCTGCACGGCCCGGCAGGCCGCTGCTCCGCTGCGCGGGCGGTCGGGCTCCCGGCTCGCAGGGGCTTCTGCGGACCTGGGCCCGGCACGCTGTCAGGGTCCACACGGGCTTTCCTCTTAAGGTCCCGCGGCGTTTACCTGGGCCTCGCTCTCTTTTGAATCCCCGCTCTCCCCAGGGGGATTGTCCCACCCGCCTGAGTTCAGCCTGCCCGCGCCCAGATTTTTCAGAAGGGGAAACCAAGGGCAGAAGCTGCTGCTTAGGGCGACACCCCAGCTACCGCGGATACCTCCTGGAACGTCTTCGGCTCGTCGTGATTTCCTTTTGTCCCTGTTAACGTTGCCAGATGCACAGCGCTCCCTCTCACTTGGTCACCGCGCTCGGCTGTTAGTCTTTCAGATTTCATCTGAAGATACATTACCTTTCCTCTTCAGCTTTAACAGGTTGCTCAGTCTAGCCAGCCTTCACCCTGAACTTCTTAAGTTGCTGCATTTTCTACCCACCTCCGCCCCCATAGTAGTGGCTTTCCCCAACCAGGTGACATTTTGGCTGCAAGAATCCATGGCCCTTTCTTGCCTCTGTGTAGCCAGGCTCCTTCGCCGTCTTTCCCTGACTGCAGTCCGGGCCGAACTTCCCTGGGCCGCGACCATCCCAGATGGGCGGTGACCCAAACACCACTCACTGCGGAGGACAGCGGGGCTAGCGCAGCTGGGGCTGGGAATCGCGCTCCCTCTGCTTCCACGAAACAAGTGGCCTGGCGCCACGTTAAACTTTCCAGCGTTGGTCATTGAAAAATAGGGAGAGAGGTTTTATTGACAGAGCTCCCACTGCTTCTCAGCATATCTAAACATTTCCGGGACAAGTAAGGAAGCAAGGACAAATGAAAGCCCCAATTTGTGGCAAGATGAGTATTAATAGCAATAGCACTGTAGAATCAGACAACCTGGTCTGAATTCCAGCTCCCCTTCTTACTGTCTTGTGACTTTGGCCAAATTTCTATACCTCTCCATGATTTCCCCACCTTTATAATGGGGGTAATACTAGCCACTTCTCCGGGTTGTTTGGAATTAACATGCACATAGAAAGCCCTGGAAAAAAGTTGACTTACCCTAAGATCTTTTTATGACATGAGCTGCGATCTCCATCACACTTTTGAGAACTGTTATTTGCTAAAAAGGAGTAAAATTGGCCTGAGTTTAATTCCTCGCTTTCTCTATGTTTACCCATAAAGTGGAGTTTTAGGAGTGAAATGATGTGCTCAAAGGTGGGAAATATAAAAACAGAAGTAATGGAATTGGAAGAAGTATGACTGTCCACACACTGGATGGTGAACCAAAAGATGCACAGATGATTACTTTGCGTTAATATTATATCAATTCAGTACCATGGATCTAATCTACATGTGTAATCCAAATTCAACAAAAAGATGATTTAGCTCCGACTGTTTACCAGGCACTGTGTTAGGAGCCCCAGGGCTACAGAGGTGAATAAAGCACTCACTCCCTTATCCTTGAGAGAGAGGGCCCAGCCCCACTGCCTCTGCAATTGAGTCCCAGGCCATCCTGTCTCCACAAGCTGTGTTCTCTGTGCCTTCTAGATGGGTATTCAGGAAACCCCCAGTCAATGTTCACTATTTTTTTTTTTTTTTTT
>VBSM01003169.1:22072921-22133782 GCA_008086735.1 Cheirogaleus medius
AAAAAAAAAAAAAAAAAAAGCCTATGGCAATTTTAATTAGAATTGAATTAAATAGCAGTTTGGGAAGAAGTGGTATTTTAATAATGTTGAATCTTCTGACCCATAAACACAGTATATCTCTCTATTTGTCACAATCTTCTGTAATTTCTCTCAACAATGTTTTGTAGTTTTCACTGTTTAGGTTTTGCAATGCTTTGTCAGATTTTCATACCTTTTTTTTTTTTTTTAAATAAATGGAGTTTATAAGGAGAACTAGCTGGAATGGTAATTGTAACTTTGAAGTAGGTGAAGAATATTTTATATTTGTCAGGCACATTTATTTTTATATTTTTCTCTTATATAAAAAATTTAAATACAGAATTCAGAATGCGAGGAAGGACAATGGCATCTAAAAACTTTTTAATTTTTTTCAAAGTGCAAAAGCAGCTCATACTGTTAGAAATCCCAGTTTTGTTCCATGAACACTGCTGCTGCATTTTACACATGGGTAACTCGAATTATGCCTCTTCACCTTAAGGTGACTATATTATTTAACAAGTTCCTGGACCAATATGATTTTTTTCTTTGCTCACTCAAATTTTATACATGAGAGGATTAAATGTTAACATGCTATCATTCTTCTAAATATTAATAAAACATTTTAAATGTATTTAAATAAGGTATACAGGAGTGTGGGTTTGCAGGACTGAATGTTTAATGTGAAAAATTGTAGCTTTCAATTTTTACTCAGTCATGTAAGTTTAGGGCAGCTCATTCTTTGTAGAAGGTTTTTTGGTTTTATTTTAACTGTGTCTTACTTTGCTTCAGGCGATAGGATCACAGGAAATTACCTGGGTCTTGGGCTGCCTTGGCATTTGAAAGCTTAGAAGACTTAGATTTTCATAATTTTTGAATTCATTGTAAATGATGTCATTTTTCTAATTTCAATTTCTGATTGCTCATTGCTAGTATGTAGAAATTTTTGTAGAAATATCTTGTATCTTGCAACGTCACTTATTTTAGTAGCTTTTTAAAAATAGAGTCCATTGGATTTTCTACCTAAATGAATGATCATGTTGTCTGTGAATAAACACAATTTTATTTCATCCTTTTTGATATAAATAGCTTTTATTTCTTTTTCTTGGCCAGAACCTCCAGTATAATGTTGAGTAGCAGTGGTAAGAACAGACATTCTTGTCTTACAACTGATCTTAGGGGGAAAATATTCAGTCATTCTCCATTAAGTAAGACATTTTCTGTAGGTTTTTGATAAATGCCCTAGAGCAGGTTGAGGAATATCCATTCTACTCCTACTTTGCTGAGAATTTTTTTTTTTTAAATCACAAATGGATGTTGGAATCTATCAGATACTTTTCCAGTGTCTATTTTTCTATATCTTTTTAATTTTTTGAATCAACATTGCATTTCTAGATTATGATGTATTATTGTTTTTGTTTATTGTTAGATTTGATTTGCTGAAATTTTGTTTAGAATTTTTGCATTTACCAATGAGAAATATTGGTCCACAGTTTTCTTACAATGTCTTTGTCTGGTTTTGATATTAGAATAAAGCTGGTCTCATAGAATGAGTTGGGAAGTAGTCTCCTTTAAATTTTCTGGAAGAGTTTATATAGAATTGATATTATTTCCTTCTTAAATATCTGCTAGAATTCACCAGTAAAGCCATCTGGGCATGTAGGGTTTTTTTGTAGGTGGTTTTAAACTACAAATTTAATTTCTATGTTTCATATAGGGTTATTCAGTTTATCTATTTTTTCTTGAGTGAGCTTGGGTAGTTTGTGCTTTCAAGGAATTTGTCCATTTCATCTAAGTTGTTGAATTTTTTGAGATAAAGTTGTTCATAATATTCCCTTATTATTGTTTTAATACCTGTAGAATCTGTAGTGATGTTACCTCTATTATTCCTAATAATGATAATTTGTTTTATTATTTTTCTTCCTAATATGCAGGTAGAGATTTATTACTGTTATGGATCTTCCCAATGAACCAGCTTTTGGTTTCATTGATTTTTATCTATTGCTTTTTCCATTTTCTTTGCTATTGATTTTGGTTCTTATCCTTACAGTGTTCTTTCTTTTAATTACTTAGGGTTTAATTTGATCTTCTTTTTATAGTTTCTTAGGATGAAAACTGAGGTCATTGATTTCAGATCTTCCTTCTTTTCTAATATAAGTATTTACTATTCTAAATTTCCCTCTAAATACTGCTTTAGCAATATCCCACAAACCTTGATATGCTGCATTTTCATTTTCATTCAATTCAAAACACTTTCTCATTTCCCGTTTGATTTACTCTTTGATCCAAGGGTCATTTAAAGATGTTTTATTTAGTTTCCAAATATCGATATTGATTGCTAATTTGATTCCATTGTGTTCAGAGAACACGCCTTGTAGGACTTGAATCCTTTTAAATCTGTTGAGGCTTATTTATGGCTCAGAATATGATCCATCTTCGTAAATATTCTGTGTTCACTTGAAAATAATGTACATCCTGCTCTTGTTGTGTGAAATGTTATATATAAATGGCAATTAGGTCAAGTTGGTGATAATACTATACCAGTAGACAAAACTTCTAAGGAAGAGTATTGTTAAATTTGGAGAATTCAGAGTATTGTTAAATTTGGAGAATTCCAAAACATTCTAAGGAAGGATATAATTTTAACCCTATAATATTAAAATTATTTTGCATCTCAAGTTAACCTGCTTTCCCCAGCCATGTTTGTTGCTGTCGGAAGACCTTTTTTACCCCTTGCCTGGCAGCGACTTAAAGAAACTGAGGCAAAATAAATATTTTATGTGGGTTAAGGTTGAGGAGTGCGTCTTTGCAAGCTACATCAGAAAGTGCTACAGAGAAAAAAGGAGAAGCTCAAGTTTTTAAAGAAAAAAGGATGAATCAGGAGAATGGACAATTACAACAGTTATTTATCAGGAATTCTCATTGGTTTACATAAATAACATTGATTGGTGATTGGCTATACATTGTTGAACTATGCGGTATTGTTGTTGAACCCCAAATTCAGGCTCATGTCCCTGATGTGCAGCTAAAGCCAAACATTATGACACCTGTGCTTGGAGACAGAGAAGGGTTTCTTCGATTTGGCCAAAGCGAGGAGACAGAAGAACAAACTCTCTCAGATCTGTCTTAACAAGGAGCTGAAGCAGTGAGCTTTCACACAGCGAAGGAATAAGGAAAGGGGAATTTCAGGGAACTGAAGGGGAAAGTCTAAGTTGCTTTTAGTCTCAGATAACACCTTGAGCAACCAGACTTCTGGGTGCAGCAGCTAGTCACTACTTTCTCAAGGGCATTCCTTCCTTCCACAAAACAAACTCATAGACTTCCCTTGTGACCCTGGAGTCATCTCCTCCTACTTGACAGGGAAACAGGACATTAGTAGTTAATAATTACCGTGAGACCAGGGTGCTGAGCAGGAAGCAAGTGATTGACATGTGCGAACAAACAACGGCCTAGTCACATTTTACATTATTTTGTTAGCAAAAGTTCTGTACTTGGCCCCATGCTGAACGAAGAATGAGGACAGCGGTTTGAGGTTTATTAATTTGCCAATAAACTTCTCTTTTCTTTTCCTCAAACCACTTGTCCTCATTCTTCATTTGACTGTGGGGACAAGATCCAAATTTCGGTAACAGAATTTGGCATCCCTGGATGGGCCCATCAGCGCCCCATGGCTGGTAGAGGTGGGGAGCAGCTCCGGGCCAAGCCCTGGGTCTTCGCTGGTAGGAGCAACGCAACATCTTTTCGGGATGAGAGGGTAAGGGACCACCCCAGCAGCTGTGGGAGCCTCTTTAGCTCCAGGGAATTCCCGGTCTCTCCTTCCCCTAATTAGGGAATTAGGCTCTGTGCAACCTGAACCTTGTTGAGGAAAAGGAAACAGATTTGGGAAGCATCATGCCGCCTTGGCCCTTTTTTTGGTAAGTTCCCCGCTGTGCACACTGAGACCCTTGATTCCACCCATTTGGGGAAGGTTTTCGAACCTTCCAGCCCCGTGGCAGGGCATTTGTTTGTGGTGCAGTTTGGGGGTGGAAGTCACGGTTGAGCAGAACTAGAGAATGTGGGGAATTCATTCCCTTTTGGATTCGGAGAACTCAGCTCTTGTTTGTCCGGTTCCCATTTGTTTGGTAGGCCTTGGCATTAAGATGGTTTGCGTTGGGTATTCCCTGTATTGTCTACTTGTCGGCTTGTGTTTGCTGTTGTTGCTTGTGAGGTTTTGTTTCAACATGGGAGGCTCCATTTCTATTCCATCGGAAAGCCCCTTGGGAAGAATCTTGACTGAACGGGCAACTTATAGTCATATGTCCATGTCTAAAAGAGAATGGTGTTACTGTAATACCGCATGGCAAGTGTACCTATGTGCTGGAATGTGAGGAGAAGTGGCTGTTGAATGAAAACTTGAATTATCATACTATTATTATCTTACAACCAGAATTATTTTGTCAGAGGTCAAGTAAATGGGACAAGATCCTATATGCACAATCTTTCATGCAATTGCATAATAAGTAGGCTGAAAGACCGGATGATAAGATTGGGGGAGCCCTTTACCTGCTCCCCTGCTGCCAGCTCCCCAGCTGCTGGGGAAGGTGCTGTTGGCTGTTTTTAAATTTCTTAAACTACATAGGATTGAACAGGCCAACTCTTAAATTCCAGAGGACTTCAGGGGCAGTGCAGGAACCAATAGAGACAAGTCAACACGTGCCACTGTATTTATTCACTAAGGAAGGGTGCAATCAATGCCAGCTTTGGAGTTGGCTGTATGCTTATTTATACATGAGACTACAAAACCAAAATCCTTCAGGTTTTCTTCCAATAAAGATTTTTGAACTTATGCTTTGGAGGGAAAATTGGTTTGGAAGTTCATAGTTCTTCTGCCCTTTTGATCTTTGAGTCAGTCTATGCTTATCTTTTTATTTCTTGATACATTACAGAATTCTCATTAAATCATGCTTCAAATGTATGTTTAGCCTGTGTTCATAGTTATCTTTAGGGAGGTTCATGGCTAGTAGCCCTCCCCAGCAGCTGAGGGCCCAGGGCAAATTAAATTCTGTCCTTTCTTTCCAACTCAAAATGTTTAGGGCAGGTTAAATTACTGCAAAGAACAGCTTCAAATGGAAAATAAGACTCACAAGAAGATGAGTGAGGAGTGGTAGGGAACCCATGGTCATATAATCCACCTGCCTCCAGTGTTGTAGGAGTTTGTGAGCTGCCTGCATGTGGGTCTTTTTATTTTTGCTATTTGCCCACTAACTAAGCTATTGCCATACCCACTCGATCACCACAAAGAAGCTAGACCCAGGAATCTCATTATATAGAACCTTCTGAAGTCCTCAGGACAGACTAAACTGATAAAGTGAACACTAAGGAGAAAAGTTGAGGTGAGAGCTGCCCTGCCCAGCTCATGGAATTTCTCTAGGCCAGATACTGTCAATTCTGACCAAGAGGTGGCCAACTAACCCTGGGAGCTGGAGGGAACTGAGAAAGCCAAGACACATTCCCTAGGTAAACAGATACCAGCTGCTCAAGGTAGAACCAAGGGTCAAAAATGGACCAGGGTCCACTCAAGATTGGGCTCTGGACACACTGAAGGAGGCAGATAGGACAATCAGGAGGCACATTGTATCAGTTAGGGCTCTCTAGAAAATCAGAATGATAGGAGATAGAGACATAGATATATGAGATTTATTATAGAACTTGGCTCCCATGCTTACGGAGGCCAAGAAGTCCCACATATTCTGTCTGCAAGCTGGAGATCCAGGAAAGCTGATGGTGTAATTCAGTTCCAGTCCAAAGCCCTGAGAATTAGGAGCTCTGATGTTTCAGCGTAGAAGATGGATCTTCTAGCTCAAGGAGAGGTGAGAGAGAGAAAGAGAGAGAGAGAGATAAAGAGAGAGCTAGAGAGAGAGAGAGGAAGAATCGTCCACTTTGTGTTCTATTCAGGCCTTTAACGGATTGGGTGATGCCTGCCCACATTGGTGAGGGTGGAGCTTCTTTACTCAGTCTACTGATTCAAATACTAATCTCTTCCAGAAACACCCTCACAGACACACCCAAGAATAATGTTTTACCATCTCTCTGGGCATCCAGTCAAGTTGACACATAAAATTAATCATCACAGACACTGAAAGCTGACACACTCTAGAGAACTGCAGGGCATGTCAACAATGAAAAATTCAGCACATTTGGTAAAAGAAGGCAGAGAAAAAGAGTGGCTTAACTACTACCTAAGAACTCATCAGTTTTCTCCTGTAGATCTCAGGGCAAGAGAGGTTCGGAGCATAGGACCTGTGAGATATTTGGGACCTGTGAAAGTATCTGGGACCTTGAAAAGAAGTATTGCTCTAGAATACAAAAGAGAAGATTTCAAAATATAAGTTGATAATGTTATTACTCAACATTTACTTCTAAATGATAAGGACTCTTTAAAAAATTATCATAAAACATAATAAAAAATTAACAATGAAATTGTAGCATACCATCACATATGCAGCCAGTGTACAAATTTTCATGCTTGTTCATGGAATTGAGTTTTTTTTACACTTTGTTTGAATCAGGATCCAAATAAAGTCCATTCATATTGTGAATGAATGATTATCTGTTAAGTCCCTTTTAATGTATAGGGTTCCCCCTGCATCTCTCTTTTGCTTTGTACTTACAATTTTTCTTGCTGAATAAACCATGTTATTTCGTACCCCCATTATATGATGAAATAAAAGGAAAAAAAAACCATGGTATTTGTCTTGGGGAGTTTACCATAGTCTGGATTTTGCTAATTTGTACCCCATAATATCATTTAACATGTCCTTATTTCCTCTGTATTTTTTGTGAGTTAGTAGTCAGCTCTATTAATAGATATTTGATTAGATTCCATTTAGCTTTTTTGGAAGCCTCCTTCAGAGATACTTCCATCAGAAGGTACACAGTGTCTGTGTTTCTTTTTAAAATATTTTCAACCATTGATGATCATTGTCTAGATTCATTAATTCATTAAGAGTTATAAAACAGTGATATTTTAATTTTATCATTCCTTCTTTTACTAAAACAATTTTTTTATGGTCTAGGTCATTTACATTCCTTCTTTTAATGGTTGGAATATTATAAAAAGAAACTTCTCATCAGTTATTTGGTTTCCTCGAAGTATAATTTGTATAGAAAAGGCAAAATAAATGCTTGATTCTTTCCTTTTATTTGCGTGTTCTCAAAACAATGAGTTAGTTGGTTCTATAGCATCCTTCAATGGTGCACAAAGAGAGTTGCTTGATGTTATCTTGGTTTCAATTAGTTCTTCTCAATGTGTTTATGCTGAAAACTGGATACATATGTTAACTTTTTTCTTTTTCTCTTCATTTTGCTTTCAGTATTAGATAATGCATTGATCATTTAATTTTGTTTTTATACTTATATAAAATACTATATGGTTCCAAAGTCAAATCTACAAAACGAGGCATATTCAAAGAAGTCTAGCTTCAATTTCTGTTCTTTCCAGTTTCTTCCTCTTTAGATAACTGTTCTTTTTAATGGTGTATTGTCCTTCCCCCCTAAGAGAAAGTAGACATGCGTATATACTCGTATCTCCCTCTTCTTATATAAACATTGACTTATTGACTTTATTCCATCTTTACAGGGAAAACAAAGTATATTTAATTTGTGATATGGTTAGGTACTATTTTAATATTTACTATAACAGGTAGGCAAGCCTACAAAAGCTCTGAAAAAGCCAAGCAGCTGCTTTTATTTTCCCACCCAGACAAAATCCATCTCTAAACTGGGCCAGCTTCAAGTCAATGAGCAATTACCATCCGCTGGCTGAACGTGGGGAGCTTCCTGGACCGGGGAGGATATACAGTTGTTGCCAGAAGTGGTTCCTGTGAAGAGCAGGGTTCAGGGTTGAGTCTTCAACACCGGAACTTTTGCGATGGGCTTTAGGATTTGAGGACCCTTCAGTTTCTCAGAAAGTAAGGATCTCATCAGCAAGGATCTCAAACAACATTGGTTGTTTGGCTCTAACAATAACCGCGCCTTAGAATGAACACTTCAGAATTGTTTACAGACTCACAACAACCCCACGCAGAGTAAGGAAGGGAGTAACTTCTACTACTGGAGGCAGGTGGCCAGCAAAGGCTGGAGGTCAGTGTTTCTGGCAGGGAGCAGGGGGCGGGGACAGGCCGGGAGGGGGCGGGGCTCGGTGGGATGGGGACCGGGTCCCAGCGCTGGCTGGAGGGGACAGGCAGAGGGGGACAGGCTGGGCTGCTGGGGGTGCGGCCCCACAGGTCCCACCCAGGCCCTGAGCCCAGCCAGTGCAGCCCAAACTCTTCCTGCGGAGGTGGGGAGGGAAGATTCTTTCGGCTGTCCCACCTCCCTGAGGGCTCCCATAACCCAAGGCCTAGAACGAGGCGAGGCCACTGGAGTGGAAGAGCGGGGAATGGAGGCGGGAAGGGCAAGAGGAGGTGTGAGTGGGTAGAACAGTCTGGAACACTTGTCCCTTTTACAGGCAGGCTGCTCAGGCTGCTCCTCTGCATGCAGGCCTCTCTGGGAGAGCTTGTCTTCTACAAATGTCTGCCCTGCCTTGTTACGAAGTCTGATTTATTTGCTTTAATTGATTACACTAAATTGACTTAGGAAACCTCAATGCAATGGGAGTAGCTTGATTCCCCGGGTAGGGGCACTGACCCGCCAAAGGCGAGGTGGGCGTGGTTATGTAAAGTACAGCACAGTCAAGGCTGCGGCGATCAGAATAGTATGACTGGTGCAGACCTGTGGTGGCTAATTGTTCCCAGATAGGAAGTGTATTAAATTCTCACTGCAGCTGTATAAGCAGGAAAGCTCTAGATCAAATGAACAAAATTCTAAGCTGAATAATAAAAATAGAGAGCAATCATTTCCCAGATTGAGCCAATTTACAGCCCCTGATCCCCTTGAATAAAGGGGAGGCCAGGTCCCCTTGAGGAAGGACCCTGGTACACTACTGGAAATTTACACTGTTAAACTTTCTCCCCAAGGAGACACCCTCAACCCCCTGGCCTTGGCCTGGTACCTGTCCGTGGCCTGTTAGGAACCAGGTACACATCACCGCCTGAGCTTCACTACTGGCCCCCCACCTTTTCTGTGAAAAAATTGTCTTCCATGAAACTTAGGAACCAAGTCGCACAGCAGGAGGTGAGCAGGGATCCAGCCAGTGAAGCTTCATCTGTATTTACAGCCACTCCCCATTGCTCCCATCACTCCATAAGCTCTGCCTCCCCATCCCCATGGAAAAATTTTCTTCCATGAAACCAGTCCCTGGTGCCAAAAAGGTTGGGGACTGCTGTTTACCAGGATAACTGTACATTGGGTTACAGAGATACAAAGGGTATTTGGGTACAAAGGATATTTCCTTTAGGGGACTGCACATTGGTTCTGAACTGACACTGATTCCAGGAGACCCAAAATGTCACTGTGGTCCACCAATCAGAGTAGGGGCTCATGGAGGTCAGGTGATCAATGAAGGTTTAGCTCACAGTGGGCCCCCAAAACCATCCTGCAGTTATTTCCCCAGTTCCAGAATGCATAATTGGAAAACATATTTAGCAGCTGGCAGAATCCCACATTGGTTCCCTGACCTATGGGAAGAGGGTTATTATAGTAGGAAAGGCCAAGTGGAAGCCGCCAGAACTGCTTCTACCTAGGAAAACAGTAAACCAAAACAATACCACATTCCTGGAGGGATTGCAGATATTTGTGCCACCATGAGGGACTTGAAAGATGTAGGTGTGGTGATTCCTACCACATCCCCATTCAACAATTCCATTTGGCCTGCACAGAAGACAGACGGATCTTGGAGAATGCCAGTGGATTACTGTAAGCCAAATTAAATAAAATTTATTTGATTTAATTGTCTTTGGTGTTCATTTAAAAGTATATTGCCCCAGCATTAAAAGTGGCAATATAACACTGGGATGGAAAAAGGAAGAATATAGTAATAGTAATCAATATTAATTATTACCTTTTCAGTGGCTCTCTTCCCCCTGTCTTTTGAGGTAGACAAAAGGCACAACATAAATGGCCATTGATAGAGACACCTTGATTAAGGCATATCCTCATATAGAATGCTATGTGGCCATGAAAAAGACTGAAGTAGGTTTATATGTACTGATATTGGAAGGATGTACACAATATAGTGATGACTACAAAATAAATGAAGGTGCAAAATATGTATGTTTGTTAATGTATTGGAAAAATTCCTAGAGAAATGTTATCAGAGGTTTCTTCTTAGAAGTAGATTGGAGATTTACTCAGTGACAAAGCTTTCTGTGGCAAGTAAAAAAGAAAAACCCACTCAGCTGGTTCATACAATAAAGAAGTGTATTATCTTGTGAAATAAGAAGTCCATGGGGGAAGGGACTCTAGGGTTGATTCACTCAATAGCTCAGGACATCACTGGGGACCCAGGTTCTTTCTGTCTTCCTGCTTTGTCATTCTCAGTAAGTAGGTTTTGCTCTCAGGAGGGGGTGGGTACAGAGGTTTCAGGAGTCACATCCTAACTTAATAGCCGTCCATGGCAGAGAAGGCACGTGCTGTTCTAGGTCCTGTGACAAGCAGACATGAATACGGGATTAAACGTGCTGGAAATTTATTAGGGGAAATGCCTTTGAGAGAAATTGAGGAGGGAGGTGAGGGAGGCTGAGAGCCACCAGAGATCAATGAAGGTCTCATTCCAAGAGAAGGAGAGAGGGAAAGAAAGAAGAGAGGTTGGGTTAAGGTGTCTCAAATGGTTGTGGAGTCCTCTAGCCAGAGTCACCTGTCAGAGGAGTCTCTCTCTCAGAAACAGCCTTAGTATCCCTGGCATAGTCAGTCACTGGCTGGAAGCACCTCTGAGAAGTGTGGCCTCAGATGCTCAGACACGACAGCAGCCAGCAGTCAATTGTGGCCCCTGCAGCTGGAGATCTGAGAGGACATTCTCATGTCATTTAAGAGCATTCTCACTTTTTAAGAACAAGTGACCCCAGCTGATGATGTCCCCTATGTGTCACATGTCCTTGTTTAAGCCAATTACTGGCAAGGGGAAATGAGACCACCATGATTGACTTAAAGGTAGACCAATCAGAGCCACACCCTCACCTCTGCTAGTGCCCACCTCCCCAGAAGCATGATGGGAAATTGCAAAAAATCTGGGTTCTGTTAGGATGAAGGAAGTGGGGGAGGAATGTTGGGGACATAACCAACAGGCCTGCTACAGGGGAGGCTTTTGAATCTGTATATTTCTGCATAATTTGGATTTTTAAGAGCATATGTTACTTGTATAATAGTAGTTATTACTTCAGTTAAGGAAGTTAAGAGAACAGTATTCAGTTCCATTGCTAACACTGATAATCTGTAGCCATGGGCAAGTAACTTCACATCTTTGAGTCTTTATAGTTAAAAAGTTGAAAGTGATTCTCAGGTTGGAAAACGAAAAGTACAGAAAACATTAAAGAGATGTGGGTTTCTCTTATGTCCTGGGGAACACACTGTTTCCTATCTATAAAGATTCTGAAGTGTGTGTTGGATTACAGGACTTTAAGTTTAGTTATTGTGTGAATATTTTAAAGAACTAGAAAAAAATATGGTTTTTCCTGTTACTTTTCTATAAGCACATTAAAGAAAGTCACAATTATTTCTTTTTAAAAGGTTGAGTAAATTGTTCTTTTACTTTCTATCAATTCTTTTGTTGGTTGGAATGATAGAATAATATATTTCCAAGCAGGTTATGAAATTTGATTATACGATTATGTGGCTGTTTTGAAGATGATCAGTTTAGTTCTATTTATTCATACAATTATATGTAATCTTGATTCTTAACCACTTAAATATGATTCAAAGCCCATTACTTTAATATCACTCTAAAAGCTGAAATAAGATGTCTGCTAAGGAAACTGTAAACTTGGGGACCTACGATTAATTAGTGGATTTAGGTTTGGACGTTTTCTAAGAGATACAGGTAGTTGCAGAGGTGAAGTAGTCATTAGTGTCTAGTGATGTATACTTGGCTAGCGAGTGTCCTCCCCAGATGAAAGGTGATGTGAACAGCCCCACGCAGAACCCAACCTCATCGTGACCGCCCATCTTAGGAAGTTCTCTGCTCCCTATCCCATCATTTCTTTTCATTCCACCCATAATCAGTTGCCTGCATAGACTTAATACAGTTTGTAAATTTTAATTATATATACCATTGTTTGTTGTCTATCTCCCCCAATACAGTATCTAGAAATTTCCATGGTCAAAGGAATGATGTCTATTCTACCCCCTTATATCCAGCATCTAATGCAGGACTTGGCACCTAATGGGATCCTAATAAATATCTGTTGAGAAGTGAATGAAATAAAAACCTCCACTTATGCAACAAGTGTTTCCCAATGTTGTTTCCCAGTAACAGGCATCTTCTGTTCTGAGAATACAGTGAACTTTCCTGTCTTTTAATGGATGATTCATTCTGCCGATAATCTGCCAGGGGAGGGCAGTAGCTCCTTGTTGCAAACTCCTGTCTCCCTATACCTCTTCTATTCATCAGTTCTTCCATGAACGGTTTGCAGCGACCAGATCCCATTGTTTCTGCCTGAGCTCTGCCTCCAGAATCCCACCCCTCCTTCTGCCACTGTCCTGGTGGCTTCGAAGTTTCTTGCCAGGATTCCCACCTTGGCCTCCTAACTGGGCTCCTTGCCAGCAGTCTTGCCCAATCCCACTCTACTTTCCCCTGAGCTGCTACAAATATCATAGAAATATTTGAAAAATTAATCCTAGAATTTAAAAACTCCCCTGTTTCCCCAAACCCAGATATAAGATCAAGTCCAAATGTTTTGGTATGAGGCTCAAGGCATTTCACAATCTGCCCCGAGATCCCTCTCCCAGCTGTTCTGTAATCACCCACCTGCCTTCCACCCATACAGCCTCAGCCCCAGCCACAGGGAACATTCCAGTGTTGAGTGAATGTGTCTGCCCTGCCAGAATGCCAGAATCTGATGCCAGCTATCTTGTTGGCCTGGCCTGTTCTTGCCTCTCTTCCTTCACCTGGCAATTTTCCTCCTTCCTCAGCCTTCAGATCTGACGCGAAATTACATTCTCAGGAAGGCTGTCCAGCCCCAGTTAGTTGTTCATATCTCCATTAAAACCCCCATCACATCAAGCCATAAGCCTGTAGTCACAGCTCCTGCTGCTGCTGTTTCCAGCCAGTGAGGAGACTGGTTGGAAAAGATGAAGGACAAAAGGAAGAAGTTAGAATGAGGAAAAAAAAATTAAAAAAAGAAGAAGTCAGTCTTAACAGTTGACATGCCCTCCCTGACTTCTTATTTCCTTCTGCTTCTCTGTCCCACTAAGTAGCTATTCTGAAAGGCCTTTTGTGGGGGACATCTGTTGTGTTTGTCTGCCCAACAATGCTTCCTTCTGGCAATAGCATTTTTCTTCCCTATGGGAGAACTTGCCCCATGTAGTTTGAGTGGATTTGATTATATCTAGTCCTCCTCCCTGGAGCCAGACTCCCTCCTCCCAAATCAGGGAGCCTTATGCCCCTGAACATAATAAATGGTTCATGATTGGGCACATGACCCAAATAGGGCCATTTAAAATTCTCCTTGAGACTTTCTGCCAACGGGATTTGGGAAGATTCTCTCCTTCCCCCAGGATGCTAAGCTAATAGGTGTAAGTTTGGGCTGCCAGTGATCCTTATCATCTTCAGTAGAGAAAGCCTGCTTAAGACAAAGGGAGTGTGACCCGATGACATCATTTGAACTCCTGGGTCAAGCTGTGCCTGAAGCCAAACTGACTTCCCTTTACATGAACCAATACATTCTTTTTTCATTTAATTTAGTTAGTTTTTTGCCAGTTGCACCTGAAAGTCTCCAACTAATATACTTTTAAAACAAAAATATCTCATTATTAGCTTTACTCAGAGAAGGTGTGGATTAGATATGAAAAGTGAGACCCTGCTCTCAGAGCTTGGGCTAGGAATCATGACTGAAGAAGAATCTCTAGGTGAGGACACTAGGAGTCTCTCTAGCTCTTCTTTAGTCAGTTTCTCAAAGGCAGCTTCATTCTTGTCTAGATACGAGGTGAGGAAGGTACCAGAAAACAGGCAAACCCATTTTCAAATGTAAGTATCCAAATACATTCCTTTGCCTCAGATAAGTTTTTTTTGGCTTAGTTCTCTTTTAGATTATCGACACCAATGATGTCTTTATTGTTGCCAAGCTATTTGCATAGCCACTTTAAAAAGGCTGGATTAGTAAACCTAGTGCTCATTTTCCAAGTACTAAAGCCATGGGCAAATCTACTTTTTCCCTCCAGTGATTTCAGTAAGCCATTGAGTTGCATTCTTATTAATGTTCAGAAAAATCTAAAATGAACACTCACTACTAGACCCTCTGTCAAAGCCCATCTCGAACACAAAGGTGTTTCATGCCTACTGAATAGACATATTGTGGAACTTGAGAAAGGCCTCACATATTTTGGGAAACCAGTTGGTGCTTAAGAAGATAAAAAGAGAGAAGTCCAAGAAATGATAGTACTTTAAGATCTCTCTATATAAAGTGCTTCAAAAGAGTTTTTTTGTTTGTTTGTTTGTTTGTTTTTTAAAGACAAGTATTCCTCTATTTAGGAGTTTTTAGGGCAAAGCAAAATTATGGGCCATTTTTGGAAAGGAGAACTATAAAAGCAGCAGGATTGACAAGGATAAACTAGTACAAGAAATATGCTTTTAAATCATCATTGGCAGTTCAAAAAGGTCAATGAACCCCCAGTGTGATGTAGAGATAGGACAATGGGTAAAATGTCTGCAAAAATAAAGTCAGCTGGATCCTCTCACTTTGGGACAACTTATCTAAAGGATCCATGAGCAGCCATTCTTAGAAGGGGTGCCCAGGAAGCCTGAAGGAAGATGAGCTCTACGTGGCTGGTTTATCGACCTTCCTTTCTTTTGCTCTGTGGCTCCTCAAGATCATTGCCAAGGCCAAGTGACAAGAACATGTATTCCTTCTTTCATTTACTTACTCATTTGAGAAAGGTTTCCTAAGCAGCTATCAAGTGTTGGACATTGCAAGGCGCAGACGAAGCTAGATGGTGAGACGCCTGTCCCAGCACTCTACTCTTCATCAGCTCTCGCCTGGACTGTTCAGCATAATATATTTACAATAATATTTTACAGTAATGCATATTTTGTGCCAGGCACTGTATTAGCCACTGGGATACCATAGTCCCAGTCATCCCTGCCTGGCAGTCATGGCGGCAGTTAGGGTTTGATTCCTAAAGAAGACTCTCAGGACCCAAAATGACAATGTTCCAAGAAGAGAATATAATCATGCAACAGCCTAAAGTAAGGCTCTGCATAGAAAATAGCCAAGGGCTGCATCACAACAAAACATCTGGAGAGGCCAGATGCAGGCTCCAGTTCTCCTTCTGCAGGGCTGCACGAATCACTCTCTCTTTTAGATCAGGAGTCACCAACATGTGCACTGAGCACCTTGGAATCAGGGTGTCCAAAATAGAGTATAGGCTGAGGTTTCGTATTGCCTGCTGGTCACATAGGCATATTCTTGCTGTGTATTAATAACCGCCCTAATAGCAAAGCCCTCCCCCGCAAGGGGTCTCACTGAGACCAGGTGCAAATTACCAATCCCACGGTGATTAATAAACAATCTCACAATTATCAACAAACTGCCCTGAGACTTGCCCTGGATCTGTGGTTACAAAGCAACACTATTAGAACGTTGTATGTCTTGACCAGGGTGTAGCGCTGTGCCGGCACATCTCTCACTTCAGTGGCTCATCTCAGGCCAATTCCAGGCATACAGGAGTTAACTCTGGAAGCCCTGTAATCCATTCTCCGTGCTGCATCCAGCAATGACAAAAACAACAACACCACAACTCAATCAGACGATATCACTCTCCTGCCTAAAAACCTTCCGTGGCTCCTCATTCTCTCTGGGTAAAGTCTGTGTTCCTGGATGCAGCACGCACAGCCTGTGAGCATCTGGCCCCTATCTCCCTTTCTAAACTTAGTTTCTTCCCAACACAGGCTCTTTGCTCCAGTCTGCACTGAAAAGCAATACTTTCCAATGCTTTCCGCACTTTTGAAGTGGAAAGCCCAGTTTTCCTTTCTTTGCCTGGCCAACTCCTGCTCAGCATGGATATCACCTTCTCCAGGAAGCCTCCCCGGTGCCCAGTGCGCTGATCGTGCCACCCCAGCACCCCAGGCCTACACCTACTCTAGTACTTTGTGATCACCCTTCACTATAATTGTTTTAGTACTCATCCACCCCTCCACCCCTGTCTCCATAGATTAGTGGCTTGTCGAGGACAGGATACGTATCTGTAGGGTCTCCCAGTGTCCCCACCTCCAGCTGTCTTTCTCTGTCCTGATGGGGAGTGCCTTGACCACTGTGTGACCCTGCCAGCTGCATGTTTTCCCCTGCAGGCTTGAACGCAAGCCTGGGCCTTGAACATCCCCAGGCATTGATGAGGGTGTTTAGGTTGTTGCCCAAGACACTGAAAGAAACTAACCCTGGCCCTGAGACAAATTCCTTAAACCCTCATGTAAACTTCACACCCTGACCCCCTCGTGGCGGACATACCTGGGTAGAACAACCCAAGGATATGATACAGTCCCTTCTGTAAGTTACCCTAATGAATGCTTTGGACTGATCACCCTGGTGTTTAGTGCTGCTTCTTTTTTCATTAATTTGGAAAGGAGAGCTTTATTTCTCATAAAGGGTTGCAGCCTGAGGGTGGCCATTCCAACAGGGTGGAAAGCAGGGCCCCAGGCAGAAGCCAGGAATACATGCTTCGGACCAGGGATAATGGGAACAGGAATTTTATACTGAGTGGGATGGACAAATATACATATTTAACAAGCCATAGGAGGAGTCATGAATATTTACGAAAGGAGAAACAGACACTTGTGCAATTGAGCTTTATGCCCCTTTATGGGGCCCATGTTTAGAAATGGCGGCTCTCTGATATCAAAAGGTGAAGTAAGGACATGAAAACTCTCTCTGTGCACTCCATAGCTGGTGGTCTCTTATCAGGAAAGAATGCTTGCCTGGATCATGAGATTGGTTTCTGTTTAGCCCTTAGGAAAAAAGCCTGATGGCCCTTAGCAAGGAAGGGGGTATAATGAGGCACGTCTTACCTCCTATCCCATCATGGCTGGAACACAATTTTAAGGTTTCTCTGGGATCCCTTGGCCAAGTAGGGGTCCATTCAGTCAGCAAGGGGGGTGCTTAGGATTTTATTTTAGTTCACAGTTCTCCCTTTTGGCTGAGATATGCCAGAGGAACACTGATGGTCAAACTTTTATTTTGTCCCATTGTTGCCAGGGTGGTGTGGCTACCTGCCCTGGGTCCACCCAGGCTCTCGGTGGGAGCTCTGTGGCCAAGAGATTTGGAGCCAAAAGGCTTTTAACCAACAAAATGTTTCAGGCTAGACAGGAATGGAGGTGGACAGGCATTCGTTAACCCTTAAAACCTTTTAAGCAACATAGCTGAAAACCAAAAGCCAAAAATGAGGTTATAAAATTAACTTATCTGTAAGCTTTGAGCCATTGTAATCTTGGTCTTAGTTACAGACTCATAGCAATTAGCTATATAAAACATAAGTATGTTGTTAAAAACCATTTGAGCTAAGGAATTTAGAGAATTTTGTTGTGGCCTCTTTAGCCAATAAATTTCTTATTATATGTCTATTTGCATAAACCCCATAACTGGGAACAATGATACTTAGGAAACTTTGTCACCAGGTATCTTGATATCTTCTCTGTAATTTTCTTTTAGTCTATGGGAAGCAGGAAATTTTTTATGGTTGGGATGGATGCCTGGTCCACATGGCCCAGGAGGCAAAGTTCCTCATTTTGCCAGCTGTTTTGGCATCTGTGTATCTTTCCTTGATTTGGACGATCTGAACTCATTCCATCCCTCAAAGCTGGCCCTTACAATTTCACATGCCCACCTCTTCCACTATAGTCCCTGGGCCTAGAGGAAGGGTGTCTGTATCATTGTAGCATCGTTTTAGCAGCCGGATACCAGCAACGGGAAACAGTTCGCACCCAGTGGGATTTCAACTGAGGCAGTTTCACTGGCTTTGTTGAATCATCTCTAGACTTTGGAATACGATTCTGGTTTTCTCAGAAGAAGTAAGACAATGAGAGATAAATAACGTAAATAATTTGATAATGAAAGAGAATATGGGTGTTAGAACAGTAAAAAAAGGGATCTAACTCACTAAGGAGCCAACTAAAAACATTATAAAGAAATTATAACCCAGTTTTTCTTGTTGTAGCCAAGAAATAACCCAGGATTCAGTCTGAACTGCAGACAAATAATTAAAACTAAAAAACAAAAGCCAGGGCTAGAATCTAGTAACAGATGTGTTATAGTTTGGGTATTTTTTTTTTTTGAAACATAATTTTCCCCTCTCCAGTTCTCCTTTTCCACCAAAGAGAAATTATAGTAAGACCAATTTGTGTGCAAAATGAATTTTAGTCTTATTACATTTGGCCTGATTATTTGCACAAAGTGCAGCAAGAATAGTTATTGGCCATATAGCCCTTTTGTTTTTTTTAAAGTCAGCTTTGTTGGAACTTTATCTGAAAAGATGTTATTCCAGTTAAAGCCTTGGTAAAATAATCAATGTATCCTGTTATAAAAGAAAACATTCTTATTGAACATATGCAATATAACTATATTGTCCTAAAATAGGAATCCAAATGCTGGATATCAGGTAGAGAGAGGGAGAGAGATTTTATTACCTTACCTGATTGTTGTAGGCTATAAATAGCTCAAAGAAGGAAAAAAGTTTTCTTGACTTCTGGAAAACAACACATAAAGAATCAGCAAGCTGGGCCCCGTGGCTCATGCCTGTAATCCTAGCACTCTGGGAGGCCGAGGCGGGCGGATCATTTGAACTCAGGAGTTGGAGACCAGCCTGAGCAAGAGCGAGACCCCGTCTCTACTAAAAAAATAGAAAGAAATTAGCTGGACAACTAAAAATATATAGAAAAAATTAGCCGGGCATGGTGGTGCATGCCTGTAGTTCCAGCTACTCGGGAGGCTGAGGCAGGAGGATCGCTTGAGCCCAGAAGTGTGAGGTTGCTGTGAGCTAGGCTGATGCCTAGCACTCTAGCTGGGGCAACAGAGTGAGACTCTGTCTCAAAAAAAAAAAAAAAAAAAGAATCAGCAACATTTTAAACAATAAATCATAAAACAATTATTTCAGTCCTCTATCAGTTTAGTCCTTTGTAATTAATTTTTGCTTTACTTGATGTTGGGTAAGCAATCTTCATGAACATATTAGCTTTTTAATTAGAGTCCTTTCCATATATTTCCCTGAAGAATAAGTAGCCAATTATAACCTGCTTTTTGAGAAGAATCAAAGTAAAACAGTAATTGCCTATGGATGACAAGTCTTAGAATTATTATGGTTAAAGATGCAATTGACAAGAATATCTGGTTATTTCTATGGCATACAACCATTTAGCATAATCATAATTATTACTGATAACATACACTATGACATGTCAGAATTTTAGGAATCTTATACAATGTTGGAACACATAATCATGACACATTTATATAAATATAACCCAAAGAAAGTTAAATACCATTTCATATTTGACAACGTTTCCTATATAATCAAATATGCCAAATAAGCCTAATATGTCTCTTTTTGGATTTTTAATGGCTGTAATATTAAAAGTTTGCTTGAGGTCAAAAAGATTGAATTTAAGATTTTGATTTTGGAAAGTTTGTTAAATATTTAAGGCTTTAGAACACTTGTCACAAAACAAGATCACAGATTACTATAAAATAAGGGTTATTTATTCAGTCAAAGTGATCATTTAAAGATTTTAAAAAGCAAAAACCTTACTTTTTAATAGAGAGATTTGGTTTCCCAAACAATCACAAAACCTAATAAAGACAAACTAAAAAAATAAGCTAATAAAGAGACAAACTGAATCTGTCTCTCTTTTTCTTTCCCCTCTTTTATATCCATTTAGTTTTACCTATCATTTATTTATTTAATTTAAAACAAATTTTAAAACCTTTAAATTAGGCAAAATTATTTTCCATTTAACAAAAACCACATTTCCATGTATTTTTATAACCCTTTGAACCAAAAATAAATCTTACTTCCCTTACATAGTTTGCATATAGAATTGTTTATTTTATATCTAGTAGTTTTAATTACATATATTAATTACAATTTTAACTCTTAGTAACCCTAATTTTTAGTGAAAAACCTAGGAAGCAAGCAATTTTAATTATGTATTAGACATAGAGCCCAGGACAAAAGACAATGTCAAAAGACTAATCTTTATTAGTACAGCTAGGCCAGGAAAGAAAAGCTGGTGTTTCTTTTTTATTTTTCCTTCTAGGCCTCACCATAGCCTAAAGGCTCAAATTTAAACTCATAAACATATAGATAAGTTAAGCAAGTATTAAGAATAATCACAGAAGCAACAATTTTATGGCTTTAAACCATTTAGGTGAGACTGACCAGTAGGTTCAGAAAAAGAATGTGTAAATTAATTTTTGAAGATGTTTTTATTTTACCAATAATTCAAAAATTATCTTTATATACCAAAGATTACTAAAGTCAGGTGAACTTGAAAGGCATTTGGGCTAGTTCTTTAATTTATGAGTGCTCACTTATAAGCCAATTTGGTATCATAAATAATAAAGACATACACACATGTACACATAAAGATATAAACAAACATAAAGACTATAGTTTTGATTTTTTAAAACTCTAGCCATGAGACTGACAAAACTCACTAGTTCAAAAGGACAGTTGGATTTAATCCATGCCCCTGAAACAGAACAAGTTAGAGTTTACTTGTTTTACATATGGTCCAAGCCTTCACTGAGTTTCAGAGGAAAACAGGGTAGCAATCTGCATCTCAAAGCATAGAGAGAGAAAACATCCAAGAACCTTTACCAAGCAGTTTGGGTGTACTAGAAGCAAGACCAAAATGGATGGCAAGGCAACAAGATCACAGGAATTCTTCTCAGGACTTTGTAGGGAGACCAACTTCATTTAGATAGGTAGGGCTGAATCGAGGGCCTACAAAGACATGGTGGGACTGCCATGGGACCACCAGGGGACCAAGCTAAGCAATGCATTTACAATACACTTCCTTAAGAGACATTTCTCAAAGTGTTTAAATCACACCCTTTCTTATCTAAGGCCCCCAAAAGGAGAAGCTTCTTGTAGTATATTCAAACTGCCTCTAATATTTTCATTCTTGCCTAACCATGACACACACTAAGGTCAAATTTTCTCACAATACAAAGGAATTTCTGATATCCCCAAAAGTCAAAGAGATACAGAAGGGAGTAGCAGAGTTTTATATCTGAGAGGAATCTGTTCATCAGTTTTTAGGCTCCATAAGGAAAACAGAGGACCCCCAAAAGGGGTGAGTGGTGCTTTTTTTCCCCTGAGTTTCTCAAGGGGTTTGAGTCATTCGATGTTCCCTCTAGGTTTTTTATGTGGTACTGAAGACGGCAAAGAGGAAGGAGTGGGGAGAAATATATGGAGCAGACTCGGTGGGACAAACAGCTATTTCTGGCTTTTGAACTTTTTAATTAAAGGTGCCCTTTTTGGTGGAACTAATAAGCCTTAACCAAGGTTATAACTTAACTGAGGATGCGCATGGTGTCTCTAAAGAGGTGGAAGGTAGTTTTTACAAGATCTGGAAACGCCACAAAACACAGCTCAAAGAAAAGAAAGTCCCTTTAGCTATAAACCAGCTATGTAACCACATTTCTGTCTGGCTGTTTTCCCTGGGGTCTCTGCTTTTCAGCTGACCATTGACATGCAAAAAGCCCCCAAAGCCTTTTTTCCTTCAGCAATTTCAAATAATTTCTAACTGAACTATTATTTGCACCTGAAAATGTCCTGAGGAAAACATTATCTCATAAGCCTATTGAATTTGACCATTATACTGATCTATGCATTTCACCATATGTAAATTTTACCACAAAACAATAAAAAACAAGGGGTCAGGCATGGTAATTCACATCTGTAATCCCAGCACTTTGGAAGGCCAAGGAGGAAGGAGTTTGAGTCCAGAAGTTCAAGACCAGCCTGGGAAACATAGTGAGACCCCCAGCTCTATAAAAAATTAAAAATAACTCTGGGAGGCCGAGGCAGGCGGATGGCTCAAGGTCAGGAGTCCGAAACCAGCCTGAGCAAGAGTGAGACCCCGTCTCTACTAAAAATAGAAAAAAAATTAATTGGCCAACTAAAAATATATAGAAAACATTAGCCAGGCATGGTGGCGCGTGCCTGTAGTCCCAGCTACTCGGGAGGCTGAAGCAGAAGGATTGCTTGAACCCAGGAGTTTGAGGTTGCTGTGAGCCAGGCTGACGCCACGGTACTCTAGCCCGGGCAACAGAAGTGAGACTCTGTCTCAAAAAAATAAATAAATAAAAAATTAAAAATAAAAAAATTAGCTGAGCATGGTGGCAGATACCTGTAGTCCTAGCTACTCTGAGGCTAAGGGGGGAGGATTGCTTAAGCCCAGATGTTTGAGATTACAGTGAGCTATGATTGCACCGCTGCACTATAGTCTGAGCAACAGAATGAGACCTGTTTCCAAAAATAAAAAAGGAAAGAAAAAATAAAGAAAAAACTTATCTCATGGGGTTGCCGTATGAGATAGCATAAACGAGATAATGCATGTATAGTCCTGTGTTAGGAATCTTTTGGAAACAAGTGACCTTAAACTGGGTTAAGTAAAAAATGGAATGTACAGGCTCACAGAACTGGAAAATCTCGGGGTGGGTCTGTGTGTGGGTTCTCCACTGCTGCGTAACAAATTGCTGCACTACCAATTTAGCTGCTTACAATAACACCTGTGTATTATCTGACAGTTCAAGACTGAAATCACAATGTCAACTGGGCTGATATCTTGTCTCGAGACTCTGTAGAAAAATCTGCTTCCAAACCCATTTTCCTTGTTGGCAGAATTCAGTTCCTTGCAGTTGTAGGACAAAGGTCCCATTTCCTTTCTGACTGTGCCACTCTCAACTCCTGGAGGTCACTCACAGTTCCTTCCCACATAGCTTCCATCAGCAGTTCACAACAAGGATGTTTGTTTTCTTCCAGACCAACCAGAATTGCCTTCCTCTTCTCAGATCAAGTGATTAGATTAGGTCACCCAGATAATCTCCTGATTCTATGCTCTGCTGATTTTAAGCCTTAATTACAATCAGCAAAATCCCTTCCCAGCAGTATCTTGATTTTTAGTGTTTCATTGAGTAACTACTAAAAGCTGTTTGTAAAGCAGGGGCTGAAAATCTTGGGCCATCTTAGAATTCTTCCTACCACATGCTGACTTCAGGCATGGCTAGATCCAGGAGCTCAGCATTGGTGGGGGGGATACTATTCCAGCAGGTTCATCTTGCATATTTGGGTGCACTTGAGGGACAGTACTTATTCTCTGGCAACCCTGTTAGAAAGCCATCTTCCTTCCTGATGACCATTATGGGATGACTCTGAGCCAACCTACACCTTATGCTCATCTCTGAACTAATTGCTGTGGTCAGGGGTGTACAAATATGCTAGTTGACCACACCTGGTCTGAGTTATGTGCCCTTTCTAAAACCCATGGGCTCAGGTTGTCTTGGCATAAACTGTACAGACCAGTAGTTCTTAATGGGAAAGGAGTGATTTTGAACCTCAGGGGACATTTGGCAATGTCTAGGGTAATTTTTGGTTGTCATAACTGGGGGACAGTGATGCTACCAGTATCTCCTGGTAGAGGCCAAGGATACTGCTATACATTCTGCAAAGCACAGGACGGTTCCACATAACAAAGAATTGCCCGACCCCAAATGTTAATAGCATCAAGGTGGGGAAAACTTATAATAGTAATTCTGAACAGATGACAACCTAACATTGATCAAAAAGAAAATAAAAAAAGACTAAAAACTGTGCACTTTAACTCCATCTCCAACCCCATTTCAACTTTTTCTTGTCTCAATTTACATCTTTTTACATTGCCTATATCTTAACAAATTGTTATAGTTATTATTGCTTTTGATATATTTGTATTTTAGTCTTCATACTAGAGATATGAGTGAGATGTGAGATACCACGATTATAGTATTACAGTATTCTGAATTTGTCTGTATACTTACTTTTATCAGTGAGTTTTATACTTTTGGATAATTTTTTTCTTGCATGTTAGCATCCTTTTCTTTCAGATAGAAGAATTTCCTTTAGTATTTCTTATAAGACAGGTCTGGTGGTGATGAATTCTCTCAGCTTTTGTTTGCCTGGGAATGTCTTTATCTCTCCTTTATGTCTGAAGGATAGATTTGCTGGGTACAGTATTCTCGGTCGACAATTATTGTCCTTCAGCACTTTGAATATGCCACCCCACTCCTTCCTGGCCTGTGTGGCTTCTGCTGAGAAATCTGTTGCCAGATAAATTGAAACTCCTTTAAATGTTATTTGCTTCTTTTCTCTTGCTGCTTTTAGGATCCTCTCTTTGTTTTTGACATGTGGGAGTTTGATTATTATGTGCCTTGGGATAATCTTATTTGGGTTGAATCTGTTGGGTGATCTTTGGCCTTCTTGTACCTGCATATTTATATTTTTCTTTAGGTTTTGAAAATTTTCTGTTATTATTTTTTGGGAGCTTTCTACCCCTTGCTTTCTTCCCAACTCCCTCTTGAAGGCCAATAACTTTTAGATTTACTCTTTTGAGGTTATTTCCTAGATCTTGTAGGTGTTCTTTGTTCCTTTTAATTATTTATTCTTTTTTCTCCTCTGACTGTATATTTTCAAAGAGCCTGTCTTTAAACTCACTTATTCTTTCTTCTGCTTGATCAACTGTGCTGTTGAGAACCCTCTGATGCATTTTTCAATTCAGTGAATGTATTTTTCAATTCAGGATTTCTGCTTGATTTGTTTTTTATTATTTTAGTCTTTTCATTAAATTTTGCTGATAATTTTCTAAATGGTTTTTCTGTGTTATCTTTGAGTTTGCTGAGTTTCCTCAAGATTGCTATTTTGAATTCTTGACCTGAAAACACAGCTATTGCTATCTTATTGGTGTTGGTCACTGGCTTCTTGCTTTGTCCATTTGGGGAGGTTATGGTTCCCCATTTGCTATTGTTTTTTTCTGGACATATGTCTAAGTCCTTGCATTGGTGGATTAATTATTTATTCCAGTCTTTGCTGTCTGGGTTGGTTTGGTCTTTCTAGCATATGTACATTTGGTCTTTCCAGCAGGCAGGGGGAGGACAATCTGTATAAGGCCAACAGAGTTAACTAGAACACAGTATTACAGAAATGCACTGTATTGGAATTGCCAGTACTTAGACATTAAATTCACCAAGTCATTGTATAACCTAATTTGGGGGGGAATTTTCAGCCTTATTCATAAATTCCACTCGTGGAATGGCCCTCTGAGATGGACCAGTGGTTCACTTTAAATGGGATGTTTTGAATCTGGTCTGACAGCAGCTTTTACATCAGTCATCCCAGACAGAAAATTACAAATGTGGTAGTGGAGGTGGTGGTGGGGGGTGAGTTCTATAAATTATTATCGTGTGGCAACTAGAATCATGCCCTGTGCACAGCAAGGGCTCCACAAGTATTTTTTTGAGTGAATGAATGATGTCCCAAGATCAACTTGTAAATCACTTTGATGTTCCTTTTTTCTTTCCTTCAGCAAATGTTTATTAATGGCCTGCTGGTACCAGATGCTGTTCTGGGTGCTAAGGCTACAGAAGGAAACACAGCAGACAGAAATTCCTGCCTTGGTCGACTTCTTTTGTAGAAGGCAGACATTAACCAAGATGATTAAGTAAAATGTTTATAGCATATCCTATTATTAATATCATGTTATATTATAGATCACCTTATATTATTATTAACATTTTGGGTTATAGTATTCATATGGTGATAATTTCTAAGGAGAAAATTAAAGCCTGAAAGGGAGAAGGAGGGTGTTGGAGTTAGCAACATAGCCAGGGGGGTTTACAATTCTAGAAAGAGTGGCCAGGGAACTCTTTCTTGAGAATGTGCATTTTGAGCTAAGATCTCAAGGAGGCAGCGGTGAGCCATGGGCTTATATGAGGGAAGAATGGTTCTGGTGGGAGGAGCGGCCAGAGCAAAGGCTTGAGATGGGAGTGTGCCTGCTGGGTTCCAAGGAAGAAAGGAGGCCAGGGTGGCTGGAGGGGAGTGAGCATGGAGGTCACAGAGGTACGGGCTGGTGATACAGCATAGAGTACCTTTTAGGCCACTGGTTTTACTTTGAAAAGACTGGGAGCCATGGACGTTTCTAGGCAGAGGAGAGACACAATTTTAACAGGATCCCTCTGGTTGACCTGCTGCCATAGCAGGAAGTGGGGGTGGACAGGGCAGAAGCAGAGACGCCACTAGGAGGCTTTTGCAGTTGTGCAGGTGAGGGATGATGGTAGCAGCAGAGACGGTGAGAAGTGGTCATGTTTTGGATCCTCTTTTAGAAACTTCTTACTATGGAAAATGTCAAGCATACAAATTAGAGTATAAGCAGAACGAATTCCCATATAACCCTCAGCCAGTTTCAACAATCCACACTTGGCTGATCTTATTTTATCTATATCTCCACCCAATCTATTAGATTATTTTAAAGAAAATCCCAGATATATAGTAATTTCAGTTGTGACTGCTTCAGGATGTATCTCTAAAATATAAGAACTTAACAAAAATTACCATGAGAATAGAACCACAAATGCCACAATGTATGAGTATCCCATCCGTATTCAAAATTTTTCCATATATATGATATTTTTACAATTGGTTTATTCAATTGATTTGAGGATTTGTTGAAATCAGGACCCAAAGTCCACACATTGTATTTAGTTGATGTGTCTCCTATGTCTCTCTTTTTTTTAATTGTAAAATATACGCATTTATCATTTTTGCATTTTAAAGTATACAGTTCAGTGACATTAAGTACATTCGCATTGTTGTGCAGCCATCATCACACCATCCATATGTGGAACTTTTTCATCTTCCCAAACTGGAAGAGTGTCCCCGTCAAACACAAACCACGCCCCCATCCCCTGGCAACCACTATTCTACTTTCTGTCTTTGTGAATTTGACTACTCTAAGTACTTCGTATATCCCAAGTCTCCTTTAATTGATAAACTCCCACTTCCTCCTTTTCTTCCCTTGCCTTTCCTATAGTTGTTGATGAAATGGGCACATTCTGGATTTTGCTGATTACATCCCCATTGTGTTGTTTACCTTGTTCCTTTATCCTCTGTTTCCTATAAACTGGATATAGAAGGATTTTTTGTTTGCTTATTTGTTTTCCAATATTACTTGAAGGTAGAGTGGACAGGATTTGCTGGCAAGTTGAATGTGGGGTGTGAGAGAGAGGAGTCAAGGATTACTCCAAGGTTTTTGGCCTGAGTAACTGCAAGAATGGAGCTGCCATTTTCTGAGATGGGTAAGACCGAGGGAGGGGTAAGTTTAGGGAGGGGACAATCTCTTCGAACACATTAGGCTTGAGATGTTTATCAGACACACTCAGTGGAGATGCCAGGTGCCAGCTGGGTGCATGAGCCTGAAGTTCATAGAAGTGATCGGAGCAGGAGATAAAAATCTGGGAGTTGTCAGCAGATGGATGACATTTAAAGCTTTGAGACTGGATGAGATCACCTAAGGAGCGAATGTAGACAGACAGACAGAGAGAGAGGGGGAGAGAGAAAGGATGTTCAAGGACTGAGCTTTAGGGCACTTCAATATCAAGTGCCAGGGACACTGGGGAGGAACCAGCAAAGGAGACTGAGAAGGGGCACCCAGCACAATAGGAGGAGATCTAGGTGAGTGTGGTACCCTGGAAGCCAATCGTTCCAAGAAGGAGAGAATGACAAATGGGTCAACTGCTGTGCACAGGCCAAGTAAGATGAGGACTGAGAATTATTACTGGGTAAAAAAGAAATGTCTTCTCTTTTGATGCTCTTTAAACAAATCATGTATCATTATATTAAAACTCAAAACAAAATTTCCAGGAAAATGTTCTTTTCATGTATAGGGATTATGAACTGCAATGTCATAGTAAATTAGAGAGGTTAGTGGTTAAAAGCAGAGGCTTGGAAGTCAGGAAACCTGGATTTGAGTATCAAGCTATGTGATCCTGGCCAATTAAGCCACTGAGCATCAGGATTCTCATCTGTAAAACAGGAAGAATAACAGTCCCTGCTACATGAGGATAACATGAGATGATGTAAGTAAAGGACCTTAGCAGGGTGCCTGGCTCATCTTAAGTGCCCAAGAAAGTGTTGGCTATCACACGTAAGATAAGATGACACAGGTAGGCACATGACTCTTAGCTACTTTTGCTGATATATTTAAAAAAATAGGAGAGCCATCATAGTTAAATGTGAGCTTTAAATAGAGAAAAAGAAAAGACAGCCACAACTGGAATTTTGCTGCTAAAATAGTAATTTTAGCATAAATTGAAAGCATGTTTTAAAAAATCTCTGAAACAATCATTCCAACTGAACAAAGGAAATACAGACCTGGCTCACAGAGGGAGGGAACTTTGCTTTGCTTTTATAAGGTCCTGGCTTAATTATATTACCATAGTTACTATTATAATACACACCAGACACTTGGATGAAGCTGTTAGTAAGATTTACTTTAGGTTTGTGCAACATCTGTTTTTAAAAGGCTTTGGTTCAAATGTATTTGTTTTACATATTTAAGCAAATAAACACCCAGTGTTTTCCAAGAGCATTTTGACTCTGGATTGCTCTCTGGAAAGACAGGATATAAGCTTGCCCACAAACCCAAATCAAAACAAAGCGCCCACACCACCATTGCCACACATCTGGTGACCAGACAAGTTCACTTAATCTCAGCTGGGTTGGAAGTGCCTTAAGACCAGGGAATTTGTGTTAGTCACCTTGTAACCCTAGAACAAAGCGGGACATGTATTGGATGCTCAACATATGTTAATTGAAAGAAGGAAAACCAAAGCACTACACTGATTGAGAACAGCGACTCTGCACCTGATGTGGCACCATGTGGTTTTGATGTTTAAAAAAATCACTCTCATTCATTACTAGTGGGAGTGCAAGGAGGGGATCACCATTCTGGAAAAGTAATTTGGCAACATGTAATGAGAGCCTTAAAGCTATAAACACAAAGATGTTCACTGCAGTATTATTCATAATATTTTAAAACAAGAAACTAAATATGTAACAATAGAATAGGTAATTGTAGTACAGTATCTCTATTGGATGGACTATTATATTGATAGTTATTCAAAATAATGTCCCCCCTTTCTGCCTTTCTTTCCTTCAATATTGAATTTCTACACTGTCCCAGGCACCGCTCTAGGCGTTTGGGATACATCAAAGACAAAAAACACAAAGGTGCTATTTTGGTGGGGTTTACATTGTGGGGTACGGGAAATGGGAGCAGAAGACAGAGAATATAGGGTAAGTTAGAAGGTTCTCAGTGCTGGTAAAATAAAATAAGATATGGGTGGGGCTAGAGTTGAGAGTGGGGTGATCGGACTTCTGTTTAAAACAGAATGGTCTTTTTGCTGTGAACTTAAAACTACTCTAAAAAAATAAACGTCTATTTAAAAACCAAAAAACCGCTTCATCTGTTGGCAAAGAGGCAGAGACTGCGGTGAGAGTGGAAGCCCGGTGGTTATATGGGCGGCTCGCGAGACTATGTGACAGGTGGTAGTATGGAAAATGCTTGTATGAAGTGAAAAGCTAGATGCAAAACTATGCATAGAGGGGGAACACTGGAAAGAAATAGTAAACATAGCAACAGTAGTTTGTTTTAAGTATGAGATTTTGTATGATTTTTCTTATTTCCACTTTGGTGAACCAATTTACCTTTAGAGAGCGTTTTGCAAGGTTCAAAAACCTTTAGGAACTTGAAGAAGCCTGGGTGCCGGCTTCTAGGACGTTACCGCGGGCCCCGCCCACCTCACGCCCCGCCCACCGCGTTCTCCCGCCCGCGGCCGGCAGGGGGCGCGCGGTCTCCGCTGGGCGTCCCTCCGCCTCGCGCGTGCACCACAGGGCGTTGCGCGCCATGGGCTGCTCGAGGAGCAAGGCGGCGGTGGTGGCCTCCGGGCCCGAGCTGAAGGCCAAGAACAAGAGCGGCCGTGGCCGCCGTTGGTCAGGTACAACCAAAGGTGAAGGTGCGGCCCCAGGGCGGCGGGGCCGGAGTAGGCCTTCCCGCCAGGTGTGGGGTAAAGTGCCCCGGAGCCCGGCCTTGACGGTCGCGGGACCGACCGCGCGCCGCACCGGGCCTACCCGGCCCCGCGGGGGCAAGCGGCCTCCTCAGTTCTCCCCGAGGAACGGAGACCGGAGGCTGGCGGGGCTGCCCGGCCCGGCAGCTCTGAGAGAGGTAGGAGGTGGAAGGAGGACCGGCCGGACCCGTGTTCAGAAGCCTGACCGAGAGGCAGCGACCAGCCCGAGTTCGCCATGGCCCCTTGAGGGTGTAGTCCTGTTACAAGCACCTTGTTTCTAAAAAACGTTACGAGGGAAGGACCGCGCGCCGCACTGAGTCCGGGGATGGCTCTTCCCCTCTCGAGAAGCCCCTGGCCCACTCACAACATCCTCCTGCGTCGAGAACCTTGTGGGACGAAGTTCCGGCTCCCCTCTTGCCACTGTCCCCAGTCCCTTGAATCGTGGGCACGTTTCCGACGCCACCATCCCATTTATCCTTTTATGAGGAAGCTGCTCGTATCTTCTCCATCGTACCTGTACTAATAACGGCTAATCGTTCCTAAGCACTGACAGTGTGACGGTGTGTTTGAAGCACTTTACGTGGGTAATCTCGTTTCATCTTTCCAACGATGCTGTAGGAAAGGTTTGAAGAAACTGAGGCACAACGAAGTTATGAAACTTGCCCAAAAAGTCACACAACTAGTAGTAGGTGGTAGAGCTGGGTTACAAGCTGAAGCAGTCTGACTCAGAAGCTCTGGTCATAATCATTATGCTGCCTCCTCCGTGCCTTTTATAGATTGGAAAAGTGAGACACAAAATTTAAGTGCCTTGCCCAATCGCTAGAATTATTAAATGCTGTAGGATCTGGCTCTTTCAGAGGCTACAGTTTAGTTACAAGGCTGCATATGGCGAAGGGCTCAGAGAAATGGTAAAAACAGCTAAGTGGGGACGGCAGCTCCCTTAGGTGATGTAGGATTTGGCAGGGATATCTCAGGGGGAAGAATATTCTTGCTAGGGGAGCAGCCGGGGAGACCGTCCTAGAGATAGGGAGGGTGCATATCCTGCTGGAGTTGAGGACTTGGGTTAGGGGAAGGAGAAGCTGGTAGAGAAGGGTAGGAGCAGCTCCTGTTCAAGGTCAGGCAGCTAATTGGAGGCATCACTTGAGTTTCTTCTCATCAGTACAATGAAGAGGTTTGAGTAGGTACATCCCAAATTTATCTTTAATGTATCATCGTCAGGATTTTCCTGATATCCATGTACTACCTTTTATTTATTAATACTAGTTTTCCTTAACCACATTCACTTTTATTATGGTAAAAACAAATAACAAAATTTACCATCTTAAGCATTATTTATTTATTTTCAGCATATTATGGGGGTACAAATGTTAAGGTTACATATATTGCCACTGCCTCCCCCTTAAGTCAGAGCTTCAAGCGTGTCCATCCCCCAGTTGGTTCACATCACATTCATTATGTATGTATATACCCATCCCCTCCCCCCCACCTGCCCAACACCCTACAGATGTTATTCCTGTATGTCCACTTGGGTATTGATCTGTTAATACCAATTTGCTGGTGAGTACATGTGGTACTTATTTTCTATTCTTGGGATACTTCGCTTAAAAGAATGGGTTCCAGCTCCATCCAGGAAAATACAAGAGGTGCTATATCACCGTTGTTTCTTATAGCTGAATAGTACTCCATGGTATACATATACCACATTATATTAATGCCCTCGTGTATTGATGGGCACTTCGGTTGTTTCCACATCTTTGCAGTTGTGAATTATGCTGCTATAAACATTCGAGTGCAGGTGTCTTTTTCATAGAGTGACTTTTGTTCTTTTGGGTAGATGCCCAGTAATGGGATTGCTGGATCAAATAGTAGATCCACTTGTATCGCTTTAAGGTATCTCCATATTGCTTTCTACAAACATCTTAAGCATTTTTAAGTATACAGTTTAGTAGCATCAAGTATATTCACATTGTCGTGGAATAGATCTCCAGAACTTTTTCATCTTGCAAATCTGAAAGTCCATGCCATTTCTCTAGAAACTAGACAGCTCCTCATTTTTCCCTTCCCCCAGCCCCTGGTAATCACCATTCTACTTTCTGTTTCTATGAAATTGGTTATTTTAGATTACTTGTATAAGTGGAATCATACAGCATTTGTCTTTTTGTGACTGGTTTATTTCACTTAGCATAATATCTGCAAGTTTCATGTATGTTGTAGCATATGACAGGATTTCCTTCCTTTTTAAGGCCAAATGATATTCCATTGTATGTATATACCACATTTTGTTCATCCATTCAATACTTTCACTTCTTAAAAATATTTTTTTATTGATGAATACTATATATACAGAAAAGTGCACTTATCGTAATACAGCTTGCTAAATTTTTACAGACTGATCATGTGCATGCAGCCAGCACCCAGCTCAGGAAACAAACCTTTCCAGTATGCTAGGAGCTCCCCAATGTCTCTTACACACATGCCAATGACAACCACTACTCCAATTTTTTTTTTACACCCCTCCTGCTCCCACTACTCCAATTTTTAACAGCATAAAAGAAATTCACATGTTTTACATTTACTTTTTGAAAGTTAAATTTAGGCTTGTTTTAAGCATTAATCTATGAAAGCACTGCATTGTTCTAGATATTTTTATACATGCATGTATATATAACTATTGACATTAAAAATGAATACTCTTTTGTGTATGACCTATAAGCATCCTATTAATAGAAGCCATCTTCCTTGAGTACCACCAATGATCTGCATACCAAATATAGTGAACCACATGATTTATAAGTTCCTTTCCAATTTAAAATTATGGGCTGGGGGCTATAGTTCACGCCTATAATATCCCCACTTTGGTAGGCCAAGGTGGGAAGATTGCTTGAGCCCAGAGCTAGAGACCAGGTTGGGCAACATAGCAAGACCCCTGTCTCTACAAAAGGAAAAATAAAATTACATGGCTAGGTTTGAAGAAACTGATTTCTTAAATGAGCAGGCAGAATCTAATATGAGATGTTTCACAATCTGGTCCAAGTTACTAATAATAAAGTCTTAAAATGAAATGCTTCAAACAAGCATCTATTATTTGTAAGGCATTAGAGACTCAAGAGTAAACAAGGCATGATCTCAGCCCTTGAACACAGTCTAGTGGAGAAGAATGACATAGAAAATGCAGTATCATAATGTGTAATCATAAAGGTAATGAGTACAAGCTACTTCAGGAGAATGGTGGAGGGAGTTAACATCTTGGCACTTAGCATTTAGTATGTATTTCTCCTGTGGCACACATTCCATTCTAATTAGCTTATAAAAATTTTTCCTGCCAGACTTTTGAGGATCAGGAATGTGTCTTGTTCATTATTTTATCTCCCACAGTTCTTGGCACATTGCCTTACAGATCAATAAATTGTTCATAAGGCAAAGGACAATTTTTTATAAGTAAGGAATCTTCTAAAAGCCAATGCTGCTAACACTGTCCAGCTTCTATAGTGAGGAGAGGAGACAGTGTTTCTTAGAATGTGGTCCTAAGACCACCTGCAAGAGAATTAATTACATGCAAGCTGGGGATGCATAGCTTAAAAACGTTTTTCCCTGATCTTCACCTCCGGCCTATAAACTCAGTTTCAGGAGGCTGGGCCAGGAAGTGACACTGTTAGTGCATCAGGTGATTTTATTTCGATCAAGGTCGGTCTGAGATCACCACAGTGAGGTGTTTTGGCCAGAGTCGAACCACCTTTTTCTGAGCAGAGGTTGCTGTCCTCAGCAGTGGAGTTGAGGCTAGGGTGGAGGTAGCCACTGCAGATCGTTGAGGCTGATAGAGTGACTCAGATGTAGAAAGAGGAAATCAAGGCCGGGCGTGGTGGCTCACCCCTGTAATCCTAGCACTCTGGGAGGCTGAGGCAGGAGGATCGCTTAAGGTCAGGAATTTGAGGTTGCTGTGAGATAGGATGACACCACAGCACTCTGGCCTGGGCAACAGAGCAAAAAAAGAAAGAGGAAATCGAAAGCTTTGGAATGGAACTGAAAGATCATCCTGACTGACATGCAATCATGCAATCTGTAATCAGAAGTTGGTATTGCATGACTTACTAGATAATTGTAGAGTAAACTTGCTTTTTGCCCGTTTTAATTAGGTAATTTATATAAAGTCTTTACTCATTACTTGGATTTTCACACTTGAATGTTTACTTCTTTGTATTAATGTGTACCGAGTATTTAAAGCTTTTAAATTATTTAGTCTTTTTTTAAAGTGTCTTTTAGATTTATAGTTGGATTAAATCCTTGAAAGAAGGAATTAGTCTGTAATGCCTTTTCTTTATCTTCAGGAAACCTCAGGAAATATTTAATGAGTGTTCATTATAACCTGGTTTCTGGCTCTGTGGCATGTGCCACCATGCCCGGCTAGTTTTTTCTACATATTTTTAGTTGGCAAATCACTCTTGATGTTAAAAACAAACTCCCTGGCCAGGCGCAGTGACTCATGCCTATAATCCTAGCACTCTGGGAGGCCGAAGTGGGAGGATTGCTCAAGGTCAGGAGTTCAAAACCAGCCTGAGCAAGAGCGGGACCCCCATCTCTACTAAAAATAGAAAGAAATTAATTGGCCAACTAAAAATATATAGAAAAAATTAGCCAGGCATGGTGGCGAATGCCTGTAGTCCCAGCTACTTGGGAGGCTGAGGCAGAGGATTGTTTGAGCCCAGGAGTTTGAGGTTGCTGTGAGCTAGGCTGACGCCACAGCACTCTAGCCAGAGCAACAGAGTGAGACTCTGTCTCAAAACAAAACAAAACAAAAAACTCCCTGTTACCTGTTGGTTTCAGTGATAGTGCAGTGGTTTTCTAAAGTATATGGACACACTGAAAACCACTGAAGTATATGAACCACATAAAGTATATGAACACACATACTTCACATAGTGTTTATTAATGAAAAACTCAGCTGGGCGGTTGGTGGGAAGTGGTATAGACTGAGAAATAACTTGTTATGAGAAGAATTAAGAGGCTATAGTTGATGGGTTGAAACTGTCACAGGGACAGGGACAGGCAGGTAATATAAATGAATGAAGCAGGCAGTTGGTAGACAATAGGAAATGGTAGAGACTGGAGCGAACTGAGGAGAGAATGCCCTACATAAGGGGCCAGCTTTACTCAGCTTCCCTTCTACTGGGTGGGAAGAATGAGTCTAGTGTTGTCAGACCTGATTTTTCAAGAAAACTAGAAATCTATATTTACGTATTGTTTTTGTGACTTCTTCCAGTTTGTAAATGTTAGCAATAATTCAATTAAATAAAACAAAGTACTAATGGTTAAGCAAGATGTGATTGCAGTTAAATATTGCCTGTGAATGTATAGAATAATGTCAAGCTGGCACACATTAAAAAAATAACAGATGGTGCCTTTGGAATGTGTAAGAGGAGTGGTCAGGGCAGAAAACAAATTTTCTTAGATTTAACAGTGCAGAGAAATAACTGAGTGAAGAATGTAATGACTGCTGTCAAAGTATGATTTTCAGAACATTCAAAACATGATTCTTGTACAAAAATAAAATGAACATGTAAAAAAACTTAATTTATTAACCCATCAATAAATGAAGGAATCAATAAGGTGGTAAAGCTTGTTTAAAGGCAAATTTAAGGAATATAGACGTATCTCAGAAATGTTGAATTTGCTAGTACAGTCATTACAAAGCTGGTTAATGTCCTACAGAGTAATAAAACTAACTTTTGGAATTATTGAACAGAAATGTACACATCAACATGAAACTTCAGTGTCTAGACTCTAGTAAATGGTAAATAGAAAAGTCAAGTACAGATACACTCTCGGCCGAGGCGGGTGGATAGCTCAAGGTCAGGAGTTCGAAACCAGCCTGACCAAGAGCGAGACCCCGTCTCTAAAAAAAAAAAAAAAAAAAAAAAAAAAAAAAAAAAAAAAAAAAAAAAAAACAAAAACAGATACACTCTCTTAGAGAATTAAATGATCCTTGGGTGGGCTTGTTAAACGTGCTTCAGTATGGCACTGAAAGGACATTTAGTCAACTTCTTCCTTTATTTCCAAGTTTTAGATATTTATTCTTAAGAATGTGGATATTACACCTTAGCTATGATTACCTTGGAATTATTGCTAACTTATATAGTGGTATTTGAAGCTACTTAATCCCCTTAAATATGCCGCCAAAATTCTTTTTCAAGTATGTGCAGGTTTAAAACCACTGTGAGCAAACTGAAACCTTGCCCCACTCTATAATCCAGTTAATGATTGTTTCATTGAGTTCTTTATTGCAAGAATTTGTTTCGAAGTGGGCACAGTTCTCTTGGTCATCAAATATGTTTTAGGTTTACAGAAGTAATCTTACCTATTGGAGCAAGAGCTAGATTTCATTCTTTTACATAGTAGAGTGAAATCAAGGAAGAAGGAGAGTAGAAGGAAGTAGAACTTAGTAAGCAGCTCTCTACTCTCAAGTTTAGTTTGTCAGAAACATAATACTGGACTACCGTTGTAATTCAATCCTCAGGATTTGGCTGGGCTGATCTGTGTAGGAGGGGCTTTGGTCCAGATGAAGCAGAATGAAAGGAAATCTGAACCGGGACTTGGCCTTCAACCAAGCACAGGGAATAAGTGGTAGAAGCTCTTGAATTACTAAGAGGCAGCTGAAGGTGGGGACTGGTGAGGAGGGAAGCATGTAAAAGCAGGTCTAGATACATACAAAATTTCTGAAAATATATCTTTTCTACATCCCAGATAAAGAAATTGAAGTCCAGAGGGCATTATTAAGCCAAGGATATATCTCTCACAAATGAGAAAAGTCTGATTTCTTAAGTCATTTTTAAAAGGTGATATACTAAGAAAAACTTAAAATTTTATTCTTCCATGTAACATCTTTTATGTTTTTATACTTCTGATTTTTAAAAAGTTTTATAGTATTACCTTTAAAATGTTTTTCTTATTTTGTTAACAGCATCAATATTAAATTTAACAGCTAAGTGAAAGGAAGGTGGATTTTTTTCTTCTTCCATTTGGTCCTTTAGTAACCCTTCAAAGTTCCCTATGGTAGACCCTAACCCTGACAGGATAATCTTTGGGCTGAGTGATCCAATAAACCAAGACTAACCGTTCCTGCCCTTCTATGCACACACACACACACACACACACACGGAGTCTGCTTCTAATGACAGTATATTACCATAGAAGTTTCTATGCTATCACTAGAAGTTTCTGGCATAATTTCTCTCATCATAAACCATTACACAAACCAGGCCTTTAGGGAAGAGAGAATTCCTTTCAAATGTGTATTCTCAGGCTCATACAGCTATCAAATCCTGGACATGGCATAAAATCATATTAGAATACAATTGTAGAGTGGGACAAGTGGGAAATTCCTTCTAAACTAGGAGCTCCCCCCCAACACAGCCCAAGTTTAATTTCAACCTTCTATTAAGATTCCTTTGAAGGAGGTACAAGCACAAGAGCTATAACCAGGATATTGTAATCCTTTTTATAGCACTTGCTTCTAATGTAATTAGTACTTCATATGACAAGTTCTTTGTAAGCCCTAAAAACACTTTTAAAGCTATACAAACCTTCCTAGGGTCTTATTTCAATTTGGTAAATAAATAATACTAAAAACAAAGATGTATTTATTATTGTCAGCATCAGAAATTCATCATCATGTCCTATTAAGGAATCTTTAATCATCCTTCCTTGTGTTTCCACAAATACTTGTTTTATTTTTCCAGCATGTCTCATACCCTGCAGATTTTAAAAAATACATATAATTAACTTCTTGTCTTCACTTTATAGACCGTGTCATACTTACCCTTTTAAGCTTCCCCACTCTTAGGTCTTTTATGGAATAGCTTCTTACTTGATGGAGTCTTGTTAGACCCAAGCGTAATATTTTGTGTGTCTTGCGGGTTGAATAAAATACTACTAAAGAGTATTACTTTGCTAAAATGAATCTTCTGAGAGTGGTGGTGAGTTTGCAAAACTCTTTGCACTTGAACTGAATAGGAAGTTTTGTTAAGAGATTTGGGATCTGCAGAAATCCTTAATTTCTTCTGACTTCTTGCAGTCCAGATGCTTTTTAACCACAGGCAACAGAGTAAAAACATGCATGTGACAAACCTATAAACCAAAAAGTGATGACAGCAGGCAGAGTGAAAAGTGCTGTAAAATTTTTATCATCGCACTTGAAATGATCATGTTGCTTATTAATGGTGAAAATTCAAGTTCCAACAAGTGGCAGTTTTAATCTGTGTTCAGCCTTGCCACTGTGTTTTCTTTTGCCAGGTTCTTCTTCACTTCCCCCTTTTCCCTGCCTTGAAGTTCACAAGTCACTTCTCTCATCCTCTGAAAATTCTAATGAGTCAACTCCAGTAATGACTTTCTGCTGGCTTTTTGATAGTTTGTGCGACCACAGAACAGAAACTTAGTCCTTTGTAGCCTATTGCAATGTGTAAGGAACAAAAAAGGAGGAAATATTGACAAATCTATTCCTCAGTAGGAGTCAAACTACATCATCTTTTTTTTTTCTCCTATATTTTGTTCTAAGTGGTCTGGAATTGGAAAATCCCAACAGTAAAAACTTTTTTTTTTTTTTTAGAAAGGACCAGACTAAAGGACTGCCTTGTCCTGATTAGTTTTTGGGGCTTTGGAAGAGAAGTCAAGTTGTGTTCATTTCACTTAGTTTCAAGATAAGAATTTCTTTTTATTTCAGCATATTATGGGGGTACAAATGTTTAGATTATGTATGTTGCCCTTGCTCTTCCCCCCCGCAGTCAGAGCTTCAAGCGTGTCTATCCCCCAGATGGTGCGCATCGCACTTGTTATGTGTGTATATACCCATTCCCTCCTCCTCCATCCCATCTGCCCAACACCCGATAAATGTTATATCTATATGTGCACTTAGGTGTTGATCAGTGAAACCAATTTCCTAGTGAGTACGTGTGGTACTTATTTTTCCATTCTTGGGATACTTCACTTAGTAGAATGGGTTCCAGCTCTATCCAGGAAAATACAAGAGGTGCTATATCACCATTGTTTCTTATAGCTGAATGGTACTCCATGGTATACATATATCACATTTTATTAATCCACTCATGTATTGATGGGAACTTGGGTTGTTCCCACATCTTTGCAATTGTGAAGTGTGCTGCTATAAACATTTGAGTGCATATGTTTTTTTTATACAATATCTTTTGTTCTTTTGGGTAGATGCCCAGTAATGAGATTGCTGGATCAAATAGTAGATCTACTTGTATCTCTTTAAGTTATCTCTATATTGCTTTCCACAGAGGTTGCACTAGTTTGCAGTCCCACTAGCAATGTAGGTGTGTTCCTATCTCTCCGCATCCACTCCAACATTTATCGTTTCGGGACTTTTTGATAAAGGCCATTCTCACTGGAGATAAGTGATATCTCATTGTGGTTTTGATTTGCATTTGCCTGAAGATTAGACATGTTGAGCATTTTCTCATATGTTTGTTGGCCATTATTCTGTCTTCTTTTGAAAAGTTTCTGTTCATGTTCTTTGCTCTCATTTTGATAGGGTTTTTTGATTTTTTTCTTGCTGATTTTCCTGAGTTCTAAATAGATTTTAGTTATCAGCCCTTTAGTGGATGTATAATATGTGAAAATTTTCTCCCATTCTGTAGGTTGTCTGCTTGCTCTCGTGACAGTTTCTTTGGCTGTGCAGAAGCCTTTTAATTTGATCAGGTCCCATTATTTATTTTTGTTGTTGCTGTGATTGCCTTTTGGGTCTTTTTCATAAATTCTTTGCCTAGGCCAATGTCTAGAAGAGTATTTCCAGTGTTTTCCTCTAGAATTCTAATAGTTTCACACCTTAGGTTTAAGTCTGTTACCCAGAGTGAGTCGATTTTTGTGAGAGGTGAAAGGTGTGGATCCTGTTTCAGTCTTCTACGCGTGGCTATCCAGTTTTCCCAGCACCATTTATTGAATAAGGATTCTTTTCCCCAGTGTATGTTTTTGTCTGCTTTGTCAAAGATTAGATGGCTATATGAGGATGGTTTTATATCTGGGTTCTCAGTTCTATTCCACTGGTCAATGTTCCTGTGCCAATACTAAGCTGCTTTAATTACTGTAGCCTTGTAGTATAGTTTGAAGTCTGGTAAATTGATACCTCCCATTTGGTTTTTATTGCCTAGGATTGCTTTTGCTATATGGGGTCTTCTCTGGTTCCATACCAAGCATAAAATTATTTTTTCTATATCTGAAAAATGATGTTGGTATTTTAATAGGGATTGCATTGAATCTGTAAATCACTTTGGGTAGTATAGATATTTTAACGATGTTGATTCAGCCAACCCACGAGCATGGTATGGTTTTCCACCTGTTTACATTCTGCTATTTCCTTCCTCAGTGTTTCATAGTTCTCCCTGTAGAGGTCTTTTACCTCCTTAGTTAAATATATTCCTAGGTACTTTATTTTCTTTGTTTCTATTGTGAAGGATATTGAGTCTTTGATTTGGTTCTCAATTTGACTGTTATTGGCGTATATGAATGCTTCTAATTTGTGTGTATTGCTTTTGTATCCTGAGACTTTATTGAATTCATTTATCAATTCCAGGAGTAAGAGAAGAATTTTTTTAATCAAAATTTTAGCTCCTATTGAAATTCTACTTTTCACATATTCTTTCTTTTAAATTTTTCAGGGCCAGAAGCAGTGGCTCACACCTGTAATCCTAACACTCTGGGAAGCCAAGGCAGGAAGACTGCTTGAGCTCAGGAGTTCAAGAGCAGCCTGGGAAAGAACAAGATCCCATCTCTACTAAAAATAGAAAAAATCAGCCAGGTGTGGTGTCGCATGCCTGTAGTCCCAGCTACTTGGAAGGCTGAGGCAGTAGGATTCTTTGAGTCCAGGAGTTTGAGGTTGCTGTGAGCTAGGCTGATGCCATGGCACTCTAGCCCTGGGGGCAACAGAGCAAGACTCTGTCTCAGAAAAACAAAACAAAACTATTATTATTATTTTTCAGTATAATCTGTTGCTCTTTTCTTTTCTAATTTACCTCTAGTTTAGGAAGTTGTTACCTCACTAGAGATCTAGAAAAGCTTCCATTTAATATGCTATGTTTTATAATAAGAGATAAGTAAAAAAACTTTTCCTCAAATTATCAAGTTATCATTACCATACTATTTTAAAAGTACATTTTTTCTTTATTGCTTCATAATGGCTTTTTATCATAAATGATTCTATATTTGTCTATTTCAGAGCTATCCAATCTCTTTTATTGATCTCTGTTTATTTTTATAAGTGTAAGGGTGGAGACTATTTTATTATTACCCTTTAGTTTGAGTTTTTACAAGTGGACAGTACTTAATGGATTTTCATGGTACTTCATGGATTCAAATATTAGGGATTGATCATAGGCAAAAAAGTTGAGGCAAAAACGTATCATTACAATTTTATCTGAGTTTTTCTGCCCACTTGGTTCTGTGCAATTTTTGTAACATTTACTTGATATTCTTTTAATGCTGCCTCAAATTTTATTTCAAAATTGAGGGGAGGAAATTTAAAAGCAATGATAATAAACAAAATTTTATTTGCCTTTTTTGTTAGAGGTAGAATTTAAGGAAAAATCCTGATGATTTTGATTACAGGTAGCTTGGTAATCTCTTATTTGATTATTTATCTGTTTATTTTATTTTTATTTTTGGTAAATAGTCCCTCTCCACTAAGACTCCAGTTCTTAATCACAGAAGATATTCCTTTCCTTGTAATGGCCCTCAATACTGTGTTCTATTAGCAAATATCTGAACTTAATAGTTGGGTGGTGCCCTTGGTATAGATGTTATGTAAGGAATTGTCACCTTCCTTTAGAGTCAGTCATCCATGAAGTTGAAGGAGTCAGTAAGGCATTATGGAATCGGGAGGCTTGTGTGATAGCCATGACTCCAATACCAATTAATTACCCATCTGGACCTTGGTTTCCTCATCAGTAGAATGACTAGGTTGGCCGCGTGACCCCAAATGTCTTTCCCAAGCTTACATTCTATGATTCTGTTTTCATGAGATGTTACTATGAGGAATCTTTACTTCTATGTTGCCTTCCAAAATAAGAAAAATGGAAAAGAGAAAATGAAAACTGGAGTTTACCTTGAAAATTTTGAACAGTGGTGAGGCCCTAGTTGTGTGTCATGCTGCTTTAGTCCAATAGTTCTTTTTTTTTTTTCTTTTGAGATAGAGTCTCACTCTCTTGCTCCAGCTAGAGTGTAGTGGCATCATCATAGCTCACTGCAACCTCAAACTCCTGATCTCAAGTGATCCTCCTGCCTCAGCCTCAAGAGTAGCTGGGACTACAGGTGCGCGCCACTTCACCTGGCTAATTTTTTTCTACTTTTTTGTAGAAACAGGGTCTTGCTTATGCTGAGGCTGGTCTCAAGCAATCCTCCTGCCTTGGCCTCCCAGAGTGCTAGGATTACAGGCGTGAACCACCGCGCCCAGCCAGTCTAATAGTTCTTGATTAAGAGTATGTATTAGAATTACCAAGGAACATTAAAATATATGCATATATTAATATGTATGTGAACATACATACATATACACACATAAATATATATGCTTGGGTCCATGCATTGCAATTCTGATTGAGCAGATCAAGAATGAAACCTAGGGGCCGGGCGTGGTGGCTCACGCCTGTAATCTTTGCACTCTAGGAGCCGAGGCGGGAGGATCACTCAAGGTCAAGAGTTCAAGACCAGCCTGAGCAAGAGGGAGACCCTGTCTCTACTATAAATAGAAAGAAATTAATTGGCCAACTAAAAATATATAGAAAAAATTAGTGGGGCATGGTGGCATGTGCCTGTAGTCCCAGCTACTCGGGAGGCTGAGGCAGAAGGATTGCCTGAGCCCAGGAGTTTGAGGTTGCTGTTTGCTAACGCCACAGCATTCTACTCTGGGCAAAGAGTGAGACTCTGTCTCAAAAAAAAAAAAAAAAAAAAAAAAAAAATGAAACCTAGGAAACCTTGGTGATTCTGATGCAAATTAAGGTTGAGAGGCCTTACACAACTTAGCTTATGGAGGGCAGATACTATAGGTATAGTTTGGTTTGATATATTCAGTAATAAAATATAAAGCTCCAGTGTTCTTTTGGGATCCTATAATTAATTGGCACAGATTTTAGTTTTTCTTTAAGAAGAATCCATTCCTCATTTTCTTATCTGTTAGGGCTGCTATAACAAAATATCATTAACTGGTGGATTATAAACAAGAGAAATTGACTTCTCACAGTTCTGGAGGCTAGAAAGTTCAAGAGCAAGGTGCTGACATATTCTGAGTCTGATAAGGACTTTGTCCTGGCTCATAAGGGATACCTTCTTGTTACGTCCTCACGTGGTGGAAAGGGCAAGCTCTCTTTTATAACTGCACTAATCCCATTCATAAGGGCTCCTAATCGCTTCCCAAAGGCCCATACCTCCGATACTATCACCTTGAGAGTTAAGATTTCAACATATGAATTTTGGTGGATACAAGCATTCAGACCATAGCATTCTTATCTCAAATATAATATAGAATATCAAATATAAGGATTTCTATATCCCTTTTTCACTTTTTAATCCATACTTTAGGTATTAGTAACATTTGAATATATGGTATATAAAAGCCGTCTCCTGGTTGTTGACCTTGTCTTGACATTGTATAATAGGAGTTATTTTTAAGTTTTTAAATTTAACTAATTTTTTAAAAACTAATAAAATAATATATATATTTATATTCAAGGTTTAAAAACAGTACAAAAAAGTATATGCTGAAAGGCGAAAGCCCAACTTACTGGAGGTAATGATTTTTAATGTTTTTATTAGCTGATTTTATTAACACTTTGTTTAAATATCAGTCTAGGTGCAGTGACAGTATAGCATACTGGTTAAAAGCGTGGGCTCTACCCTTACATATCTGGTCAATAGATTTTTGGCAAGAGTGGCAAGACACATCCATAGGGAAAGAATAGTCTTTACAACAAATGGTGCTGAGACAACTGCTTATCCACATGCAAAAGAACAAAGTTGGACTCCTGACTCATACAATACATGCATACATACATATAATACATAAAAATAAACTTAAAATGATCCAAATGAGCCTTAAATGTAAGAACTAAAGCTATAAAACTCTTAGAAAAAACCATAAGAGTAAAATCTTTTTGACCTTGAAATAGGCAGTGGTTTCTTTGATGTAACACCAAAAGTACAAGCAAAATAAAAACAATGTAATAGATAAATTTATCAAAATTGAAAACTTCTGCACTTCAAGGTACATCAACAAGTAAAGTGAAAAAAAAAAACCAGAATGGGAGAAAATATTTGCAAATCATGTATCTCATAAGGGACTTGTATCCAGAATATGTTAAGAACTCTTACAACTCAACAATAAATAGCCCACTTATAAGAAAAAGGATTTGAACAGACCTTTCTCCAAAGAAAATATGCAAATAGTAAGTACATGAAAAGTTGTTCAGTATTATTAGCAATTAGGGAAATGCATGCAAATCAAAATCACAATAAGATACTAGTTATACCTACCAGGATGGCTGGAATCAAAAAGACAGATAGTAAGTGTTGGCAAAGATGTGGAGAAATTGAGACCCTCATGCATTGCTGGAGGAAATGTAAAATGGTGTAGTTGTTTTGGAAACAGTTTGGCGGTTCCTCGAATAGTTTAACAGAGTTTCCATAAGACCCAGCAATTCCACTCCCAGGTATGCACTCAAAAGAATTGAAAACAGGTATTGAAACAAAAACTTGTGTACATGATTGTTTATAGATCTATTCACAATAACCAAAAAGTAGAAACAAACCATCAGTAACTGATGAATAGATAGATAAAATGGAATATCATTTGGCAATGAAAAATGAAGCATTGAAACTGCTATAGCATTGGTGACCCTTGAAAACATGCTAAATGAAAGAAGCCACTCAGAAAAGACTACATGTTGTATGATTCTAGAAAATAGATTAGTGGTTGCCTAGAGGTTGTGGGGAGGGGAGTTTGGTGGGGGGAACAGGAGAGTGACTTCTAATGGGTATGGGGTTTCTTTTTGGGTGATGAAAGTATTATAAAATTGGTTGTGATGATGGTTGCACAACTGAGTATACTAAAAACCATTGAATTGTACACTTTAAATTGGCGAATTCTATAGTATATGTATTATATGTCAATACAGTTTATTTTTTTAAAAGTATGGGTTCTAGAGAATGATAACCTTGGTTTGAATTTTATTTATTTATTTTCCTTAAAGTTTCTACTAATCAATAGGTTTGAATTTTAGCTCCATTGCTTACAGTAAGCTGTGCAACCCTGGGAAGTTGCTTAACCTCTCTGAGTTATGTTTCCTTGTTTCTGAAATGGATGATGGTAGCAGTTCCCACCCAATGGTATTGTTGTAAGGATTAAGTGAGACAATGCATATAAACATTAACCCTCTGTCTAGTTTTGGATAAATGTGAATATCAACTATGAAGATGATGAGGCAATTGAAGAAGAATGGATCAGTCTTACTTAAATAAGCAGAAATAAGAGGAAATCACTTAAGGAACAAGTAATAGGGTGGGATTGAGCTTGGTTTATTTGTGGGCCCTGAAGAAGATAGCTAGTATAAAAATTTTTACAAGCTGGAGGTAGCAATCTCTTGGTGGTTTGGACTGGTGATGATGCCCAGGATGACAGTGCTGTCATGTGGGGATGACATACCACTAAGCTGGATCATGTTTGCTTTGATGCCTAATTGGGCCAGAGAAAAATCCTGGGGGAGGAATAGAGAATGTGAAGAAAGTATTTTTATTGAAATCTCGCTGTGCCTGTGGCCTGAAGATCCTGTCTGTTTATCCAGGAGTTAGCTGGAGAGAAAAAGTGTTAGTGTTGGTTTGAGTTGTCTACCCCTATGTCTCTGAGCAGGGTTGTGTGAGAATGGGACAGATGTCTGACCTTTGGCCAGCTTGCATATAAACCATAGGTGGGAGTAGAGATGGGATAAACTGTGGCCCTCAGTGTTCAGAAACTATTACTTACTCTCTGAGTCCACAGAAAGTTCAGTGTATGGCTTATTCATTTGTCAGGAACCCTGAGAACTCATCTTGAGTGTGACGATCTGAGCTGGGAATATTGAGTGAGTTGCCAGAGGTCTCTAGTCAGATGAAAGAACTAAATGTATAATCCATGTTCGAGTCCTTCCTTCCTCCCATTCCTCATTTTGGCCTGTGGGGCTAATATTAGAACGAATCATCGTGTTTTCTTTTCTGATAATTACCATCTTCCATTATTTCTAGCTAAGGATCATCACCCTAGTAAAACTTTGCCAGAGAGCCCAGCAGGATCCACCAGCAAGGCCACTGCAGACCCCACAGCCCAGCTGCGGGCCTATATAGACAGTTACTCTGTGGTCATCTTCAGTAGGTCCACGTGTAGACGCTGTGCTGAGGTAAGGCTTTAACTCAGGGATGGCAAAAAATTGTTGAATTGTAGGAATTTGACAGACTTTGGGCTCAGGTATAAACAATTGGATTTCACCTTAGGAAGTGTGTGTGTAGGTGTAACTTGCTTCAGAGTGATTGTAGAATGTTGATTTGATAACAAAATATTGCTTGTTATATTTATTTTTCTGAGCTTGTGCAAAGTACGAGATGTTTTTAGGTAGTCAAGATCAGGAAAGGTTAGGATGGGGGAGTTACCACACTAGTTGATTTGCTGCTCTTTTAGGCATTTCTGTAGGAAATATTTCACAAGGAACTGTTACTTAGGGTACTCCTAAATTTTGATAAATATCTCTTCATGCTCTGGTTTATTATGGGGAAAATGACTACAAAGAATAAACTGTGTTTCCTACTTGGTTCTTAATCTTACACTATCTTAACCTTACTGAGAAAAGGTCAGTGATCACAGCCACAGGGAGGATTGGTTTAATCCACTCTGAATTAACCACAGAATGAAGATGAGAATTATTAATAAAAGACAAACCTGATCTGGTGCTTTATAGGAAGGTTGAGGGTGTTTAAATGTCACTGAAGTTTAACTTTAAATTATACTCAGTGTAGCTCCATGCCTACACACAATGGACTCTTACAAAAAAACTGGCCATCTGTCCAGGTTCACCTGTAATGTAATTTTTTTTTTTTTGAGACAGAGTTTCACTCTGTCACCCGGGGCTAGAGTGCTGTGGTGTCAGCCTAGCTCACAGCAACCTCAAACTCCTGGGCTCAAGCAATTCTCCTGCCTCAGCCTCCTGAGTAGCTGGGACTACAGGCATGCGCCACCACACCCATTTATTTTTTTCTATTTTTTTTAGTAGAGACGGAGTCTCCCTCTTGCTCAGTATGGTCTCCGACTCCTGAGCCCAAGCAATCCTCCCACCTTGGCCTCCCAGAGTGCTAGGATTACAGGCATGAGCCATTGCACCTGGCCAGGGTAATTTATTAAGTTTAATTTTCTCTCAGCTTGTTCGGCTCTTACTTATTTTCCAGATCTCAAGGAGGTTGACTTCAGAAGCCTTTTTATTCTGGAAGGCTCACATAGAAACAGGTTTTTTGACACTCTGTGTGTGTGTATGCATCTCTGCCTGTGTATTCTCTTTATCCAAATAAAGAAAAAGGGAAGGTGGGCAAGCAGTGAAAACACTTAAGTAGGAAAAACCTTTCGTCTTCATCTCTCACCTGAACATAGTCTGTATTATTGTCACCTTAGGCTTCATCTCTATCAATGTGATAGTGATGCCTTTTTGTAGGACATGGTACTCAGAATAGGGCTGCAAAGAGGTAGAAGACCCAAGTCCTGTCCCTAGGGGGGGACAGGAGCGCAAGGAACTCCTGTTTGGTTGACCTGAAAAGGTAGAATATAGGCTTAAAAAGAACAATGATCTAAGATAGTACATACTAAAATCTAAATGATTGGTACAGGCAGTAAATGTTAGAGAATTTAGAAGAGAGCTCGGTATTGGAAATCTATTGTATTGTTCTTGGCTTCTTGGGGCTTAATTATCTAGTTCTGGTGATCTTGTTTGCTCTGGGGACTCCCCCAGTCCTTCTTGTTTAATCTTTAAGGGCTTGGACTAGTTGATTATTGGGGGGTTTTTTTTAGCTCTGAAATTATGTGGTTGTCTAATCTTTTTTGTTACCAAATAATGGCTAAGAGTCTAGACTCTGAAGTCAGAGTTTGGATCTTGGGTCTGTGACTTATTGGCCATGTGACTTTGGTTAAGTTATTTACCTGCTGTGCCTCAGTTTCCTCATCTATAAAATGTAGATAATAATAGTACCTATGTCATAAGTTTGTTGTGAGGATTAAATTAGTTGATATTTATAAAAACCATAGCATATGCCTGGCACACAGTAAACACTATATAAGTGCTTGTTAAATAAAAGAACTACTTGCTCTTCTTCTTTTCCTATCAGGACTTAAAACCTTGTATGGTGATCTTCCTTCTAGTAGTACTAAGGCTTGGTTAAATGTCAGTCAAAAACATACCTGACTTAATTCCAACTACAATTAATCCTTTCAATGGGTTAATAGCTACCATTTGAATGACTCCTGTGTACCAGGCATTATTTGGTTGCTCTACTTATATTTTAAAACATTATTAAAGAATTGGAAAATTCCAATTTTGACCCTGCCCTAGTTCTGCAATGAAGAATTGGGCTAGTGGTCCAAATTGCTCCTAGTGATAGATAGTTAGATCCTCAGTGCGCTCCTTGCAATCCCAGATCTCTTTGACCTATGATCACTCTCATCTTGACTTTTATCCCTCCATTCTAACTCCTTCATTTCCCAGCTCTCCTACCTATCCCTGAAAAGGTTAAGCTTTGCCCTCCCTATATTTCTTCCAGTTTTACTTAATCAAATCTACTCTGGGAGCGAAGAGCTTTTCCTATAAAACTTGTGTTAGTTATTTGCATACTTATTTTATTTAAATATATAGTTATTCTGGCAAATTTATTTAATATTATTATCTGAATAATTCCTAGGTGTGCCAGGTCTTCTAGATAAGCATCCTCTGGTTTTACCTTGGCAAATACTAATTCCTTAGCTTTTTGGAATATATAAGCTGTTTTCAGTTTGGCACCAATTAATATGGAAATTAATTTTCTTTCAATGTCTTTGGCCATTAAAGATGGTTAGGTGCCTCTCCTGATAAAAGTAGTGAATTTCTTCTGTGGGAGTACAACTCATATACTTAGCTATTCACACATATTTATTTTTTAAATTACCCTGAAGTCGAATTTTCCCAGGTTATTTCCTTCTGTTTTGATTTAATCATCACATTTAACAATTGTAATAGGAGTAAATCAGAATGGAGAAACTTGGTTTTTATATTTGTACTTGGTCTAATTAATGTACATTTCTCTTTAGGATGAGTAATGTAATTTGCATTAATTCAAGTTGGGAAGTGCCCACAAGGAAATTAACTTCTATATAAAGTTGGTTTCTCACTGTTGCATAACACATTAATTACCATATGTGTTTTGAATGCACCCTACTGTGAAGAGCATGTTTTAAAGTGCAAAAATAAACCCTTCCTACCTTTTCAAAAAATGCAATATTTGTTTCTTATAGTATTTCAGTGGAAAATCAGAAGAATGCAGTTGGAATTAGCAAATGTGTCTTATTACAGCCTATATATTGCTTGTTATATAGATCCACTGCTGTTTCTCAATAGTGTGTGTATTTTACAGGCAAAGTTTACCATCCTCTACTTTTATCAATGAGAATACTCTAGAAACTTAAACTTCTGATATTCAGTATAGATCTTTAATCTTGTACTGTGGAACAATGCTAAAGTTTAACCAGAGTTAAAATAACCTACAAAATAATAGTTTCTCGAAGTGTAATCATGTGTACTCTGGAATCTGGAGTATATTTTCTACATTTCACATATTATCCAATTTTCATAATTACTTTTTGGAAGTGATTTTAGGATTTACTCTGAATCTGGAAAACTTGTTTGGGTTTTTTTTTTTTGGTAACAGAATGGCAAGTGTTTTATTTCTAAAATTAAGTGGCTAAGGAAGTCTTAAGAGCCTGTAATTTTATATGTGTATGAACTTTTTATTTTTAGTTTCAGAAAATGAGCATTGGCATATGAATTGGCTTTTGACCCTGTGGTTTCCCAGTTATACTTTCCTTGCCCTTTCTTTAATGTCCCTCTTTACTTTCCCCATTGTTCTTCAGAAGGATTCTTATCTTTTTAAATGTGTATTTCTGGGGGTGCTGAATTCACATTGAGGTGTTGGCTTTCTCCAGAAGAGTGTAAGAGGAAGACCACTGAGGCTATGTGAATGAACCCATCTTCCCATTTTTATCAAAATGCTGAATTTAGAAATGAGAACTCTTTCAGCGTACTTCTGTTCAATGGGAAGTGTTTTAGTAGTTAAATTTAGAATGGGGCAAGAATACATTTTCTTAATGGATGATCTCTGTGAACTTTAGGCTACTCTTGAGTTTTATTGTATAAATTGGAAGAATGTGGTTCTAAACTTTGCTAAAGTATTAATGACAGGCTGTTTGTGTCTTGTTAGTAGTAAAAGTAACTTGTATTCTTTAAGTAAAATCTTGTTTTTTACTACTATAATTTGTATAATCTTAAGCATATGATTCTTTTTGTTTTTAGTTTTTTCTAGAGCATATGATTTTTTTTAACTGGTATGTTGGTTGAAGGTTACTCAGTCAAAAATAAATAATACTTTGACTATTGTAAGGATATTTTTCCACCCTCAGGGTTGCCACATAGTATTTCAGGAGTATTTAAGTATTCTAGTGCTTTTTAAAACATAGTATTAAACCTATTTTATAGTGGGGTAGACTAAGTCACTTACTATGTAAAATGTATTTTATGAAGCAATGCATATGAATCATTGACAATAGAATAGAATCAACAGACTTCAAATACTCTTTTAAATATCATTACTGTCAACAGGGAGAATCTTGTGGGTCATGTGAAAATGAATTGGAAAGTTTTTAAAAGAGAAGGCTAGTTGGGGATGAAAGTAACAAAGCTGGATAAGAGACTCTCCTGTTGCTTATAACCTCTTTTTTCATTTTCCCCCTTGTTTCTCAACTTCTTCCAGGTAAAGAAGTTATTTAAGTCTATGTGTGTTCCTTATTTTTTGCTTGAACTTGATCAAACAGGTAAGATTCTGTTTAATATGTAAATTGTATCTGCTAGCTGTACATCTTATTTAATATGTTCTGTCTGGCTTTAATTTTTCTTCCTTCAGGTTTTTATTATTTAGTGAGCTCTTGCTAGCTGATTCCTCTTTTTTGACCATTTAGACAGGGCACTCCCCTGGAGCTAATCTTGTTTACCTTTAGCCTTTACCTATTGTATAACCTTGATATTACTCAGAGTTTCCTGTTATTGAAATCATTCTTCCTGTTAATCTTGAATCTAGTTACAGGTACAATATTTGCTGATTTTACGTAACTTTATTGTTTTTGCAAATTCATCTCCTTTCTGACAAGTAATGCCAAATAGTATTTGAATGTAAATTGAGATGTATTTAGAAATTATGGCAGAGACATACAAAGATTAGTAAAGATAAAGATCCGTGAAAGGAACTACTGGGAAATAATTGTTGTGTGAGGCTGGAAATCCCAGGGAAGGAAATATTGGTAGAGTAAAATGGAAAGCTTCTTCCTAGGACCATGATGCTCATGCTTTTTGTTCCTGGGTCAGAAAATTCCAAGGGCTCACAGGCAAACATTATTAAGAATCAGATGTAATGCCCAGCACCACTGTTAGGAAAAGTGAGCGCCCTCAGATTAGGAAGCAGAGGCAACCTTCATGCCTAGTAGCTTGGGGGAAGCAGAGTCCTGGGTATTTACAGTCTCTGCTCAGTTTCCAAAAGAATACAACAGAGAACAGATTCAGCTAGAGAGAGAAAGATATATGGAGTTGGGTTATATGAGTAATTGGGATGTAAGATTCATTTCTAGGGTCAGGAGGAAGAAAGTAGCTGTGTGGAAAGACACTATTACTTGATGCTTCTAATGATGGATTTTCTAACACAGGGAAAACCATATATTGAGAGCCTACTGTTTTATAGGGACTATGCTGGGTTTAGTATAAAAGTCCTCCTAAGAACTCTGCCAGGAATATATTATCCATACTTTACAAAGAAGGAAATCAAATCCCAGAGAAATCAATTAACTTCCCTAATGTCACTAAGTAGTAGATCTATAATTGGGATACAGGCCTGTCTAATTCTGAAGTCTATGTTCTTTCCATAATACCATGTTGTCTGTCTTTCCTACCATAACATTTTTCTTCCTCCAACAAAGATGGCTCCTACTCCTAACTACTCCATAGTATATGAAAGGAAATCCCAATAATTAAAGTTTCATCTGAGTCCATCTGAGCCTTTTAAAAATATAAGTTTTCCTAGGAAACTTAAGTCACTTGCAACTTAGTGTGAATTAGGAAAAAATAAATAAATAAGTTAATTAAACTAATATAAGATAAAGCAAATGAACATGTTCTTCAAAGATGAAAAAAGGAGTTAATGTTGGAAGAGATGGTAGGATGGAGGTATTAAGTGCTTGGGGGGCATGAGTTGGAAGGCAAGGAGGTTGACAAGGGTGCCAAAGGGTAGAAGGAAGATCATAAAAGGCAAGTGTCAACTGTTTTGGAATTTTAATTCTGGCAACACTAATGAGACAGGAGCCTCCTTCTCTTTTCTGTGGAAGTGGCTGTAAATCTATAGATAACACTTACCCCTTGCTAGAGTCCTACCTGAGAAAACCTGAGGTATGTGAGTCAGATTAGGTTTGACTAGAACCACCTTCTGTAGTCGAAGGATGGAAGCCTTTTTGCTAGCTTAGGAGGTGGATGATTCTTGTGTCCTCAGTTGTTGTTTTGTCACATCTTCCTTCCCATGCTTTCTTCCAGTCTGGAACATGGGCAGCTTGCAGAGATAGACCAGGATTTGTTGAGTAAGGCAGCAGTTCTCAAAGTGTGGTCTGCAAACCCCTGGGAGTGCTATGACATTTTAGGTCAAAACTATTTTTATAATAATAAGACATTATTTACCAGTTTCACTGTTTTGACATTTGCATTGCTTGTACAAAAGCAATGATGAATAAACCTGTTCAAGGCTTAGTATGAATCAAAGCAGGGGCAGGAGCACCGAACTGTACTAGTAGTCATTATATTCTACACCACCACACATAGGAAAAGAAAATGTCTCTTTAAAGTAGTAAAAATTATTAACCTTATTAAATCTCAACCCTGTGAGTATACATCCTTTTAGTATTGTGTCATGAGGTAAGTATGCATAAAATATTTTTGCTGCATGAAGTACTATGGTTTCTCAAGGGAAAGGACTTGTGCAATTAATAGTTTGAGTTGCAAACTGAATTATCTGCTTTTTTTGTGGAATATCACATGCAGTCCTTGGTATCCGTGGGGAATGGGTTCCAGAAACCCAGGTGGATACCAATATCTGCGTATGCTCAAGTATCATTAAGAAGAAACCTGCAGATAGAAAAGTTAGTTCTTGGTATCTGTGGTTTTCCCATTGGAGAAATCTGTACTTTCAACCTTTGTTTGGTTGCAGACGCGGAACCCACAGATATGAAGGGCCAACTGTATTTTTGAAAAAAATCCACATATAAATGGACTTGTGCAGTTCAGACCCGTGTTGTTGAAGGGTCAGCTGTGTATTTGAATGATTGACAGTCAAACTATGGTTGTTCAGACTTGGGTTTTTGGCAGACATTTCCCCTAAAATGAACAAAATGACTTTATAACTTCTAGGAAAACAAGTGACAGTATTTTTTTAGCAATGATAAAATTTGAGCTTTCAGGTGAAAATTAGAATTTTGGAAGATATATCTGCCATGTGAACTCAATAGCTTCTCAATACTTAAAGATTTCTCTGGTGAGATTGATAATATTTATTGATGTATTTTTTGATATTATATATTGAAATATGTCAACACTTAGAATATCTACATAATTTAGTGAATGAATATTTTCCAAATGATCAATTTATGATCTTACAAAGAGCCATTAGAAGTATAAGGTAGACCAATGGGTTTTAATCACAATATAAAAAGCTCATCCATATGGTTTCAGATTCTACATTGCAACTAACTTTTAATCAACTTCTACTTGAGTTTTGGTGTATTAGCAAAGATTATCCATGATTACCTGAAAATCTATTAAATATTCCTCCTTTTTCTAACCACTTTTCTGTGTGAGACAGGATTTTCCATTTACTTTTACCAAAGCAATATGTATTGCAACAAATTAAATGCAGATGCAGATATGAGAATCTGTCTTCTATTAAACCATCTATTAAGATAGTAAAAAAATCCAATAATGTAAAACAATGCCAGTCTTAATATATTTATTTTGTTTTGGAAAATATAGTTATCTTTATTAAAATATATTATTTATATTAACATGTAGTCATTTTATTGTTGTTAATTTTAAGTCAATTAATATTTTTAAATGTCTGTTTTAATTTCTTATGTTGTAACTATTATGATAGCCTCGACCCATATAAACAAAATCTCTTGGTGTCCTCAATAATTACATGTATGTAAAGGGGCACTGAGACCAGGTTTGACACCATCTGTTCTAAAGCAAGTGGGAAACTCGAATATTAGACAATGTGCTTTTGATTCTTTGAGATTTATTTATCCACAGCATAAGATGAATGCCATCCAACATGTGCTCCAGGCCCTAGCCACACTGGAGAGATATATGATCTGGTCCATGTCTTTAAGGAGCTTATAATTGCGGAGCTAGAATTGTCAATGTAGTCTCTAAGTGCTGGTTTCATGAATAAACACCTCCTTTATTGGTTTCTGTTGGCTCCAAAAGAACCCTCCATAGGCATGATTTTCACACCAGTCTTGGTTACCTAATTTCCCCAGGGCCTGGATCATAGTAGGTCTTCAAAGAGCCAGAAGGTCAATTGGTAAATAGGAGTATTTGGTATAGAGTTAGGTGGGTGTATTTATTCATTCAGCATATTTATTGAGCGCCTGATGTGCACTAGGCTCTGTACTAAGTACTGGAAATATATAGTAGTATAGACAGGTGTGCTTCTTGCTTTAATAAAATTAGACTCACTTGGCTTTTTTTTCCAGCAAATCCCCTTTATGTTAGAGCTGAGGGCCTGTGGGTACCAGTGCAGTGTGCTGTTAGGATTGGTGATGGAGTGACTGCCCATTGAACTCCTGTGTTTGCAGTAGTATTGTCTCTCAAAGAAAATCAAAAAGAGCAGTTGTGCTGCCAGGGAACCTCCTCTGGCACCTTGACATTTTCTTCTTATTTTGGGCTGCATTTTGGATAGTCTTTATAAATTAAGGATATTATTTGAGGCAACTGTCACTGTCAACTCGGATCTACCGGGATTGGTATTGGGAGGGAAACTCAGCACCTGGAAGGTATGGCATTAGTGTCTGTGTGTGGGCAGTGGTAATAGTCATAAATGCTATCCTCCCTGTCCCAGACGCTTATGCATGTTCTCCTACTTAGTCTTCAAAATACAACCAATCAGACAGGTGGTGACATCATCTTCTTATGATGAGGAAATGAAATATAATAAAATATTAATATACAAGGTAACTGGCTCTCTAGTGAACCCACTGGTAATTCCTGGCTTCCCCCTGCTTCCTTCAACTACCTCTTAGAACCTTTCATGACTTGCCCTACCTGCCTTATGTATGATGTTCACAATGTTGATATTATGATAGGTATTCCTGGATGTGATGGTGGCTGTTGCAACTGGAGGTTGCTATCCCTTCACTATCACTGTGGATGAGTTGATACTCACAGGGCTTGTTGATATATGAAGCCTATATCTTTGTTTCAGGTGTCTTCCCAGTGGCTTTGATCTGAGGAGCATACAACATCAAAGTAATCATCTACAGCCATCGATACAGAAAACAGATATAAGGTTTCAGAGGACTTGTGTGATAGTTTACTAGAAGTGTATATTCGGATGCCTTATGTCACTAGCTTGGGGGTTCTGATGTGTATTATCCTGTCCCCTGGCTGCTTATGGAGAGCATGGCTTTAATGCCTTCAGCAAGAGACAGAGGAACTAATATTTGAGTTCCTTTTTTTATGCCAGTGTCTCATATCTTACTTAGTCTTCACAGCAGTCTTGTGTGATTATTGGATTTCATTCTGTTTTTGTGAGGAAGCAAATACTCAGCATTTGAGTAACGTGCCAAGTGTTGCTATGTCAAGCCCAGGCCTGTCTGTGTCTCCAGTTGCCTCTTCAGGGATTGCTTTCTTTAAGCAAACACACACCTCTCACACCCCTTGGCTTTTAACATGCTTCCCTCACTAAGCTTAATCATTTCTAGCTTTTTTAAAATGAGAGATATATGACCCTTCCTTACACTTGAACACTTAGAGATCATTGTAGGGCTAATAATTTCAATATTATTGTGTCTAAGGGAATAGAGAGACGTGAGGAGAGGAAGAGAAACAGGGAACAGCCAGTTGGTGGAGGACTCAGAACACACACAACATTGATCAACGAAGTTCTCCATCTCACATGGGTGTGGTTTGTGGTGCTCCAAAACAATTATAATAGTAATATCAAAGATCACTGATCACCATAACAGATATAATAATAAAGATAAAGTTTGAAATATTGAGAATTACCAAAATGTGACACAGAGGTATGAAATGAGCACGTGCTTTTGGAAAAATTGCTCAGAAAGACTTGCTTGATGCCACGTGGCCACAGGCATTCAATTTGTAAAAAACATAATATTTGCAATGTACAGTAAAGAGAAGTGCAATGAAATGAGATATGCCTGTATAAATCTATTTCTCTTTTATCTAAAAGAAGTCTAGATAGAGATATCCCCTGTCCAGGACTTATATAATGCTCCCCAGTATTGATGCAGTGTTGAGTCCTCTTATTTTCATGTTCCACAGTCCTCACCATTTGTCTTCCATCTTATGTTCTAAGATGGGTGCCCAAACTCTAGCCATCAATTGGAAGAAGGGTTGAAGGAAGGTATACGCTTTCCATTTAAGAACATTTCCTGGAAGTTGCACATGACAGTTTGCTTATGCCCTATTGACCAGAATTGAGTCACTTATCCATATATATGCTGAAAGGAGACTAGGAAATGAAATCTTTATTTTGGGAAGTCTTGTGCCCCAGAATCCATTTAGTGATGCTCCAATAATAACATCTTGGTTTTGTCTGTGGAATAGCAGAAGTTGGTTCCTCTGAAGGGATTAATATAGTAATTTCCATTATAAACCATATATTTGTCTCCTATTATATCATAAGTATAGATACACCTTAATATGGTCATTATATGATGGTAGTGAGATGGAAAGTACTTTGCCATCTTAGAAAGGCCAATGACTGAACACTGGCTTAGCATATATTTTATCACTGAAAAGGAGGAAACCCACTTAATGGCAAACATTGAACCCTTTGAGGAGAGTAGAAGGTATTCTAACCTTCTTCATTGCAACAGAAAGTTCCTGAGATTATTGAAAGATTAAATAAGCATCTTAAATCTGGAGATGAAGGAATTCAGAAATATTTTGGTGGAGAACTACAAGGTTTTCATCTGTCTTTATAGTGGAAAAGTTGTTCTTAATATGTCTAAATGAGACGTAGGTCACTCTCAGTTCAAACCAGCACCTAGAGCATTAGTTACCAGTCAGGAGGAGTATCCAAGGGTACTTTAGGCTCAGCTCCATGAGGTGACCATAGCTCTCCACTAATGACGTGTAGTCATCTACTATCTTGGTATTCTGGAATTTTGACTCTCAGAGAAATTAGAGGGGGATGTTCTTCTCCATATCAACTACCTAATAGTGTTTAAGAATTTAGAGGGTAATAATAATAAGCTATATGACACTTCTTTCATCTTAGGATCTACAAGCTGTTTACCACTATTATTAATACTCACATAACTAACCCCTTGTCTAGTGGTGAAGGTAGCTGATCTCTAGTTGTTTAAAGCAAGACATCTGAGAGTTGACTGGAATGGAGCCTGCACTTCCTGAAGCACTTCTGGCTAGTGGTTTTCTACATTAAGAACTGTTCCTTTCCTCTAGGATTGAAATGGTACACTGGGAGACCTAAAGCAAGAAGGGAACTATTTTGCATATACTAGTGTATGCACGTTATGTATGTATGTACATGTAATACAAAATGCATGTCCTCATTTTTAAAAAAGTTCTTCATGTTTCTTCCACTCCTTTTAGCAAGTTTAGAAAATTATGTTTTTATTCTACCGGGGAAAGACAAGCTCTGAGTCATGAGAATATGTGCACTGTGGAAAATGCCATGCTTAGCCATAGACTGCAAATTAAAAGAAACATGAATGTGTTACTCCCTGAATTAGCTTTTGATCAGTGTCTAGTATAACACATTGTTGACAGTTACTGTGAATGACTAACTCATAAAAGGGGAAAATCCAAACTTCTAACTATGCTGAGGTCTTCATGGATTTATATCATGCAATGAGGACATAATGATAATCAGTCAAATATTGAATACCTACCACATTCTGAGTCCTTTACATCTATTTACTCATCTAATTTCCACAACCACCACATGAGGTGTAGATATTATATATTTATCACTATTTTACAGATGAGTAAATTGAGGCACAGAGAGGTAACAGAACATGCCTAAAGGCACTCAGCTTACCAGCAGAAAAGTCAGATTACTGACTTCAGAGCAGGTTCTTATAACTACTGGGCCATACTGCTTGTCAGTAGAAAGCTAGATGAGGCTGTGGGATTAGCTCAGAGATTTACAAAAGAGGAGAATTGGGCATATTTGAAGGCAGAATGGCTCGAATGGTCCTGGATACAGGACAGGAAGAGGATGTTTAAGAATATGAGTTCCCTAAGACCACTTGGCATTGGAATAGATTGTGGGGCTCTGGTAAAGGTGAGCTTTAGCATAGGTAGAACAATCCTTATTCTTGTCATCTGAGGTTGCCGCGTAGTCTAAGTCTAGAGAACTGCTGTGAAGAGAAGACATAGAGGCAAAAGTAGCTTGTACCTGCTGACCTTGAGCTTTTGGATGGTGTGCTGAAGCTGGTTCCTGCCAGTTCAAGAGAGCCATTGTTAAACACTGAAGAATTTTGTAAGTAGATTGGTAGCTTGACATCAGCGAAGGTATTTATAACCTAGAAATTGGCAAATGCTGTAAATCAGGGCTTCTCCACCACTACTCAAAACTGGTTTGCCAGAGCATCTTAAAGTCTCTTGCCTTCTCCACTTCACTAACATTCAAAAGCCTGCTGAAGTGCCACTTGAATCCAAACCTCGAGTGAGTGCCCACTGTGGGAAAGGCACTGTGCCAGCTACCAGGGAAACAAAGACCAGCTCCTCAAGTAAATAATACTGTGGTGGAGAGAGAAGAGCATACAGGAGTAAATCCTCGACTAGCTGTGAAACCTTGGACCACCACTTAACCTTGGGTTACTCATCTGTGAGTGAAGATGATAATACATATCCCAAAGGGCTACTGAGATGATTAATGAGAATATGTAAAGTTTCTGGCACAGAGGTGCGCAATAAGTGGCAATTCTAAGGGTGGAAGATGTGTAAATAGATGTCTTTAATGTGGCTTGATATAAGAAATAAGGAGTGACTAGTTTTGTGTTTGGGCAAGAAAGTCTTCACAGAGATCAGGCAGGATTTCAAAGTTTTTATGATGGATGTTTCATGGATGAAGTCTTCCTTTGTCCTTGTCAGAAAGTTACTGCTTTTTTTTGTCCCTACAGCATGTTGCTTTTACATCTTTTTAGCCTGTTCCTCACTATAGGTTATTTAATTATAAGACAAACAATGGATTTGGAGATAGGCACACCTGGATTTATATCCCAATTCTAACACTTACCTGCTTTGTGACTTTTGGCAAGATTCTTCCTAGAATTCAGTTTCCAATTTCATAATATGGAATGATGATTGGATGATTTTGAGTATTAACTGAGAATATATGGGAAAGAGCCAGATACCCACCTGCCTTGTGAATCTCAACCTGAATCCAACCTGTCTTTTAGTCTCATCTCCCTTTATGCTTCTGCATCTCCATGCAAGACACACTGTTCCTTTCCTGCTGCTGTTGTCTTTGTACATATTGCTCCATCTGCCTAGAAAAGTTCTGCTCAAGAGGTAGAACAGCATTGTGGTAAGAACCAAGGGCTGGGTGTCAGTCTGAGCTTTGCCATTTATTTAGTTAGGTGACCATGGGCAAGATAACTATCTTCTTTATATCTCAATATTTTTAATTTGTAAAATGGGAAAAGATAGTATCTCCCTCATTAAATTAATGAGGATTAAATTAATCATGTAAAGACCTAGATTTATGCCTGACACATCGGAAGCACTGAAAAATTCTTAGGCATTACTCCCAGTCCCATTACTACTACCTTCATTATTCCTCAAGATATGGTTCAAATATCACTTGCTTTGTGAATCCTTCCCCAGTTTCCCCATACCATAATTTGCTTATCCTCTGCGTACCCATTGAAATTTATAGACCACCACATTTTGATCACCTACTATGTTCTAGGTACTCTTCTAGGCATATTACAGATATTATTTTATTCAGACCACCCAATATGTTCTCATTTATCATCCCAGCTTCTCTTTGGCATAGATCAAATTCTTTTTTTTTT
>VBSM01003169.1:22133882-22179654 GCA_008086735.1 Cheirogaleus medius
CCTCCCAGAGTGCTAGGATTACAGGCGTGAGCCACCGCGCCCGGCCAGATCAAATTCTTAAAGGTCAAATTTACTTTTATAGGAGAACTTAGGACCCCATGACATTTATCATAGAAAAAATTTTGTTTCTTTCCTCTGTAGAAAAATATGGAATCTACAAATTAGTAATAGCCCCGTTTTATAGATTTAATCTCTTGACAAATAGTTATCAAGCAATTATTATGTGTGTGTACTGTATTAAGAGCTGGGGAACATGCTCATGAGCATAAATAGTCCTAGTCCCTGCTCATATGTGGCTATTTACACTTGAATTAATTAAACTTAAATAAGAACATCAGATCCATACTTGCACTAGCCATCTTTTAGGTGCTCAGTAGTCACATGTGGTTAGTGGCTATTGGGTTGAACAGTGCAGAATTAGAATATTTCCATCATCACAATTCTTTTGGACTGTGCTGTTCTAGAGGGGGAGGCTGACATTGATCAAATAATCATGAATAAAAGTATGATCACAATTGTGACAAGTACTAAGCAAAAAGAATACATGGTTAACATGGAGTATTTCTAGGGGGATGTGACTTCTCTGCTGTCTTCTCCAAGGAAGACATGTTTGAACTAGATTTGCTGAATGCTTGGGAGTTAGCAAAACCTTGTGGTGGGAGGAAGCACAGTAATAAAAAGGATTGAAAGAAAGCTAATGACTAGAGCATAGGGGGAGATGAAGAGGTAGATGGACCACACAGGACCTTGTAGAAAGAAGATGAAGAAGCTGAGAGGCTGAGTAACTTGACTTTCTAGTTTGTGAAAGAACCTGGATTTGACTTCAAAGTCTGTGCTGCATAGTAAATGTATGTTCAGAGGACTTTGGTTCTGCCATGATCTCCTCTTGCTGCCTTCCTCTTTGGAAATTGCCAAATTTCCCTCTACTGGATTATTCCCTCAGCATAAAAACATGCTGTAATAATTTCCTTATTGGACAAATGAAATAAAACAAAAAAAACATAAAACATTCCGTGATCCTACATTTCTCTTTAGCTCCTTTCCCATTTTTCTGTTTTTATAGCAAAATTCCTTGAAAGAATTGGCTGTACTTACTACCTCCATTTTCTTATTTTCTTTTTCCTGTTGAACTCCCTGTAATTAGGATTTCTTCTCTTCCATCATTTTCATAAATGAACTCCATGACTCAGCCCTTATCTTAAAGAATTTCTTGGCAGCATTTGATATATTTGATCTTCCTTTTTGGAGCACTTCTTCATTGGCTTCTGAGATACCACACTCTCTTGGTTTTCCTTCTACCTCCCCCCCAGCTCATTCTCTGGTTCCTTTGCTGGATCCTTCTCCTCCTTTGCAATCTGAGTGTGCCAGGTCTCTGTCCGGGATCATCTTGATTTCTCTCTATATATTATCTCCCTGGGTAAGTTCATCTAGTCCCATGGTATGATAGTTAATTTTATGTGTCAACTTGGCTAGACTGTGGTGCTCAGGTTTAGGTCACACAACAGTTTAGATGTGGCTGTGAACCACATTTTTTAGATGTGGTTAAAAATGAAATCAGTAGACTTTGAGTAAAGCAGATTATCTTCCATATATGGATGGGCTTTGTCCAATTAGTTGAAGGCCTTGAGAGAAAAGACTGAGGTCTCCTGAAGAGGAAGTAATTCTGCCTGCAGACTGCCTTTAGTTGTAAGTCTGCAACAACAACTTCTGCTAGAATTTCCAGCCTACTGGCCAGCCCTGTTGTTTTCAGACTTGTCAGCCCCCACAATTATGTAAGTCAATTCTTCAAAAAGATCTCTCTCTCTCTCTCTCTCTCTCTCTCTATATATATATATATATATATACACACACACACACACACACACACATATACCTCTATTGGTTCTACTTTTCTGGAGAACTCTGAACACATGGCATTAAATATATTTTATATTTGACTCCCAATTTTTTATTTCCAGACCTGACTTCTCCCCTGAACTCCAGATTTGTATATCCAACTGCCTATTCAACATCTCCATTTGGATAACTAGTAGATCTCTCAAACCATACTATGGATTTGTGCCACACTATTGCTTTCAACCCCTCCGATCTTTCCTCCTCCTCCTTGAGTGTTCCCCCTTTCATTAAAACGTACCACCATTTACCAAGTTGCTAGAGTCAAAAATCAGAATCTAGAGTCATTGATTCTTCCCTTTCTTTTGCATCTGTTATGCAATCCATCTGCAAAACTTATTAGCTTTACCTTCAAATATATCTTCTTGCCTTACTAATCAGTCTTTGTCATCTTTAGCATGGACCACCACAGTAACCTCCTAGCTGGTCTGTGTGCCTCCACTCTTAAGTCTGTACCCTCCTTAGCCTGTTCTCTACTCAGTAGAGCAATTCTTTTACCATACAAACCAGATCATTTTCCTCTCCTCTCTCTACACCCTGGCTGAAATCCAAAGTCCTGACTATGGTCTTTGGGATCTGAACCCTGGCTACTCCTCTGACCCTGCTTACCTATGACTTTCTTCCTTACCTATTGAGCTTTAGACACACTGGTTACCTTACAGATCCTTGGAGCAGATTCCCAGCCTATGGTTTTAGTATGTTGAAGTCAAAATAAAAATGTAGATATGAATCTCTAAATTAAAATGTTTTATTTGGAGGGAAAGAATTGCAGTTCAGGGCATACATGCAGACTGGGTGGTCTTTGGTATATCTGAAGAACAAAGAGAAAGAGGTTTTATAAAAAGGAGAAATGTATGTATTGTTTTTTAAGAAAGTTCATTGGCACTAGTAAGGGTTTGGGGAGCTGGAAAGCTCTGACTGGTAGGCGATAGCAGTGGGCAAAATTAGTCTTAGAGTTGCAGCAAGTTATCTCAGCAGCTGTAAATAACTGGTCTTAGGTTACAACAGGCAGTTCAGCAGTCAGGCTTGCAGGGAATTACATTCTTGGAGCACTGTTCTGTACCCTGAATGTTCCACCCTCCCAGCCCCTCCTCTTCTCTGATTTAGTTGGGTATGACAAGAATGACTCAACTTGTGTGATCAACTTTCACAAGTACTTTCTGTTTCCTCTGCTTAGAAAAATTATCTTTCCCCCAACCCCCCACAATACTCTCATGACTAGTTCCCTTATTACACTCTGGTCTCTGTTTGAGTGTCACATTCTTAGATCTTTCCTGACCTCCCTACCCTACTTTATTCTTCTTCAGGGTACAAAAGACTCTTTCAAAAAAGGTTTTTTGGTTTTGTTTTCTGTGAAGGGGAGCAATGAAATGGAGTGGTAACTATGAGGGTTGAGGTACATGGGATCACAGGAAGCTTTTTTTTTAAAAAATGGGAAAACTGTATTGTGTTTGTTTGATGATAGAAATGATCAGGGAGAGAATAAGAAATTGGTGATGCTAATTTCAGAAGTGAAGTTCTTGAAGTTTAAGAAGGCAAAAAAAGATGAGAATCCATATACAAGTAGATAGAAGTTGGCCTTTATTATAATAGGAGTGTAAGCAAAGAATATAGCAACTTGGTGGTTGAGAGGGAGACATAAGGGAGTTCTGTCTACTTCTATTTTCTTGAAGTAGAAAGCAGGTCATGAGATAATGGCAAAGTGTAGAGGTATTAGAAGTTTGAGGAAAGAAGAATAGGTATGAAACGGTTATTTTGGGAACTGGGAAACCAAATATATGAAGGATGCAAGGGATTGCTGGGCTGTGTTGAGGACATACTTGAGGTTTGTGGTCTTGGCTTTAAAGTGAAATCACTTTTAATTTCTGTTTTCTCCAATAATGTTTTGCTAAAGTGAGGTACAGAATATGGGGACAGCTAGGTTTAACAAGGGTAGGCCTTGCCATGTCAGTACAATTGAGAAGTTGGTACCTCATCTTGAGGGCCCTAGAGAGCTACTGAAGGTTTGAGCAAAGAAGATTTGGGTGTCAGAAAGATTGTTGTAGCTCAGTGGTGTGTGTGTGTGTGTGTGTATGTATCAGAGAGAGGCTTATTATAGGTAGAGCAGTATTTTAACTTCCGAGATCAGACGAGATCGGGCGCGTTCAGGCTGGTATGGCCGTAGACTAGAGCAGTATTTTAATACAATAGGACCCTTGATCAAACACTTGCATAGCTCTATTATAGCTTAGATAACAGCTCAGGAACAAAGAGGATCTTTTTCCAGCATTTTCTGAAGACCTACTGTATATCAGAAGATATATATCTGTGAAGACAAGATAAATTAAACAAGGGTTTGCCTTTCCAAAGTTCTTATAGATATAGAAGATTTGTAATTATCATTAGATATCTGGGAATAAGAAGAGGGAAGGAGCCATTGACACTGGGTGGGAATCAGGGAAGCCGTCCCAGAGAAGGTGACTTTTTTTTTTTGAGAAGAGTTTATTAATTTACTGGCAAATGAGGAGGTTGGCAGACTTCTGTCTGAAAGTACCAACGTCCTGTTTCTGAGCAGAAGTACAGAGTTTTTAAAGGTTCTGATTAATCCCATAATCCCTTTTTTGGCTAAAACAATCTTGTGACCTCCACCTGGGCAATTCTCTTGGGCCATCTCCTATGGCACAAAGAACAAAGGACACTCTCCTTCCCCTCCTGACCACTGGCCTGAGGCAGGGATGTAGATTTTAGTTCTCAAAAAGGGTGAAGGGATTTTGAAGAGACAGAAAACATTTATACTGTTTTCCAGGCCATTCTCTCTGTTACATATTCCCCACTGTCAATTTTACCCTTCTATATCTATGGGTGGAGGGGTGACATAGTCATCAAGCTATTTCCTGCTTAATTGGGGTGATGTTTTAGATGGAAGGTGCAGATTATCAGGTGAAAAGGGGCATAAGCAATAATTACGACCATGAGGATTGACAAGGTGAAATGGACTGTTGCCTTGCACACAATGTCTGATACAGGGCTGGGAAAAGAAACATGGGCCTTCTGAGATCAGAGCTATTAGTTGTACCCTGTAGGTGATCCGAGAGACTAACTTCAGTAAATTCAGAAATCATGTTCAGAAATACTTGCACCAAACAAAGTTTAGGATAACACACCCAGCAGCAAGACAGATCAACATTATAGGTGATAGCCCTGGGAAATCCTCAATAAGGAGTCGTCCCTCTATCCTATAGACAGAACAAATAACTAAAAAAGATTAGCAAAAATATCAACATGTTCATTTTTTTCCCTTTTTCTCAAACAGATACTTTAGATCACCTACTAAGGCTGGCCCCTCCACTGGGGGCTACACCTCTTTACTTTGGTATTATGGATGCAAGTTTTCTGACAATTTTAATGAGGTATGAGTTGTTAGAGGCACTTCATAGGGTTCCTTATACTTCTCTGCTTCTAACTGGGGCAGGGACCTGAAAGATGCAAACTCATGTATACTGGTTAGCACCTGACCCACTCATTTGACATACTGTTTTACTCTTATTTTCTTTTACTTATGGTTATATTACCATACTTACCTTGGGGTATTAGGAAGGGTCTTTCATAAACTATTTTTTAAGGGTTTAACTTAAGCCTACTTATAAAGGGCTACCTCATTCCAGAGGAGGGCAAGCAGCAATACTTTGTCCCACTTTAGGTGGGTTCAATGTAATTTCTATTCTAGATATAGGGCTTTGTTTACTTGCTGGGTCACCTCTGCTACAAAGGAGGGTCCATTATCACTCTGTATGGAGGAAAGGAGCCTATGAACATTCTGATGACCTATGGGATCATTGAATCCACTGTGTCCAGGTTTTTGGAGAAATGGTTTACCAGATTCCCACTGGGGGTCTACTCGAAGAAGTTTATGGGTGACCACAAGATGTTGTGCAGTAGATCCAGGTGTAGATGGCAGAAAGCAAAGATTCCCCCTGTGGGCACTGCCATGGAGTAGCCAAACACGGTGATACCTTGAGCTGTCGAGTTGTCTGTGTAGCTATCTGTCCATGGCCTCCATCACTAGCATGTTATTCTCCATTTGCTTGGCCTCTTTCCCTGGACTGTTGATGCCTGTCATCCTGTTGTCCTCTGAGGCCTGTTCTTGTACTTGTGTAGGAACTCTGCAAAGGCCCTGTCAGCTCCTGGTAGGCGCCTATCTTGGAGTGAGTTCCAGAACCTCAGACGTTTCTTTCTTTCCTCTGGGTAGGACAAGCCTCTATCCAGCCTGAAAAGGTATCTACCAATACAAACCTAGACATCTGAGTGAAGCTACCAGTCATCGAAAGGGTAGATCCCTACATGTTGGGCTCCCTGTGTAGTGGATCTCCTTTCTGTCCTTGGACTACTCCAAGCACATAAATAGTTAGTTGCAAGTGGGATCCTCTCAAATGAGGTCCCACCAAATCCATCAAGGCATCACACTCCCAATGTGTGTATTCATGTAGGTGCCTCATAAGAGGCCAAACCAAAGCTTTCTCCATTTACTTGTGCCATCCCAAATGTCAGAGCCCCAGTCTTTAGTTTTTAAGGGGGTCTAAATCTGTTAAGGCCCTGAGGAACAGATCACCTCCAGTGGCTTCCTTAGCAGCTCTGCCAGTGGCCTGATTTCTTTTTGTCATGCTGGCCACCAGTTTGGGCTCAGCCACAGCCTGTGTTAGGGCCATTATTTTGGTGGCACATTTAATGTCCTTATTTCCTACTGTCAGGAGACCCCTTTCTTTCCAAATGGCACCATGAGCACGTGCAATTGTAAAAACATATTTAGTTATCCTTTTCCCTCTGGATAACTGAAGAGTTCTGGTTAAAGCAATCAGCTCAGCTTTTTGGGCTAAAGTCCCAGGTGACAGTGCCATGGTCATGACTTGCAATATTGCTCAGTGGCTCTGACAAATATGTCACTGACCATGGGATGTCTCTCAGTATCTATACCAAGGCTACGAGGCTTATTCCTTGTTTTTTTGCATCATTTAAATTCTTTTTGTGAGTCAAGCAACCCCAAAGTGGGACAGTCATAAGGCTCTGCTTTCGTTTTTCAAAGGTGTTTTGACAGCCTGCGGCCTAGATCAGGGGCTTCACATCTGTCCCTTTAAGGGCCCTGTACAAGGGCTTTGCCTTCTGTTTTCAGATGCGATAGAACTCTGCCATTCTTAGGGACCTTAGATAAGTAACCTGTTGTTTGCAAATCTGTCCAATTGCAGGTTTCACAAGTCCCCTGCTAAGCTCCCATCACATAGGGCAGGAAAGCCCTTTTAAAGCTCCTAACACAATCCAGCAGCTTCATAAGGCCATCCCAGTCCCAGGATCCTGTCACCCAAATGTAATTGGGGTATCATTTATAATCATTTGTACAATATCATTAGTGGCACATCAATCCTCACATATCCATACTCATTGGTATGGAGAACTTAAATTTTCTCTGTATGTCCCAGAGTCCCAAGAAGGTGACATTTCAGACGACCTTTGGATTGGCCTTCAGAGAAGGAAGATAATTTAATCAGGGAGAATAACAGAATCCCAGTCAAGAGATGTATAATTAGAACAAATACTGCATGATGAGAAATGGTGGAAGATGCAGCTCTTCTTCCATTAACCAGCAACTAAATAGAACTAAGGAGTTCTCGCTCTATATTTGGTGACAAGGGTAAGACTTCTGTGCCCTTAGCAGCAGCAAAAAGGGTTTGAAAGAAAAGTAAAGATGTTTTTAAAATGGTGATTTTTTTTAACTTAAAAAATATGTCATGGAGCTACTCTAGGGATTTGAGCTATAATTTTCTCACTTAAGAACAGTGTGAAGTTAAAATTCTCTATCTAGCCTTTTCTGGAATGCCATTAGAAAATACTAACTATAGTCACTCTGACCTGTCTATACAAGATGCTTTCCATGGCAAGGCTCCTGAAATTGATCCTTATCACTTGCTGTCAGCACATTACTTCAAGTTAAATGATTTAAAAATCCCTCTCTATCCTAAGTCATGCTTTTGAAATAAGATATATTTTCTATATATTTTTAAGAATGAGGAGTTCATGACCCTGGTTCATGGTTGGTTATTGTGTAGCTTAAATGTGATAAGGCATATGAAATTGTTAATACAGAGCTTGGTTTGGGAGCAAGGAGTAAATGTTCCGTGTTCTCCCTTAGTCCCAGGTCCCCCCCCCCCCCCCCCCCCCCCCCCCCGTTTTCATTCTTTGCTCCTTAAATCACATTGTTTCCTGAACACACATGTTAGGAAACAGACCCATACTCTGTTCTAGGGACCCCAGAATCAGGTGAGGCACTCACATAAATAATCATCATACAGGGGAAGTGCCAGTTTAGTGTGTGCAGTGTGTGTGTGCATTTAGAAGGTGAGAAGGCTAAACCAAGCCTGAGTTTCATCATGGAAGGGGCTGGAAGGAGCAGGCCGTGGTTGCCAGCTTGTTCAGAGGAGGTGTGGCTTCTTTTAGCCGTTAGGAGCCAGCAACCTTTTCACCAGAATGTGCTTCAGTCAGGCATCATCCAAAGAAGTGGGAAAGACATTTATTTATTTATTTATTCAGCAAATATTCATAGCCACCTACTAGCGCATGGTGCTGAGTAAGAACATGAGGAAGAGCAGGGAAGCATGAGAGAGCATGGCTCACCTTGGCAGCTGCAGGTGGCTTGGTGTGGCTGGAGTTAAATACACTCTCAGTTTTTCTCAAAACAAACAAGACAGACTAAAACCTCAGTAGGATAAGGAGGAAGTACTCTAAGGAGAAGTCATGAGTTGCTGAGAATTTGTCACTTCTTTTCAAAATTAGTCAGGATGAACTAGATGTTTCTGTAAAAAAGCCTAGTAACTTCCTTTAGGGAATTGCCAAACTGACTAATGCATTACCTTAGGGCAGTTGGTTCCAAACTTTGCTGCCAACTAGAATCACCTTTGGAGTTTTTGAAAAGACAGATATGCCCAGGTCACACCTCACATCAATGACATCAGAATGTCTGGGTGTGGGAGCCAGGTATCGGTAGTCTAAAGGTCCTCACGTGATTACAATGGGCAGCAGAGTTCTTGAACTACTGCCTTCGGGCATTGTCCAGTTTCTTCAGTTTAAAACACACTCTTTTTCTTGTTCTGGTTCCAAACTTTCCTTAAATTGTTTTTGTCCTGTTGTTGGGCTGCGGGCGGCTATGAGCAGGCAGAGGATGTGGTGTCACCCAATTAGGAGCTCTCACTTTACTAAACCGATCGGCATAGGTTGCCAGGGCTGCACGAGGGGTGGATTTTTGCTTTGTCATTCTGACTCTGGCAGTTTGCCCGCCCCCTCAGAGCAAGGCGTGGCTTCTCGTAGCCATTAGGAACCAGCAACCCTTTCACCTCGGTTTCCTTCAGTCCGGCATTTGCTGCGGAGCGTAACGTGGAGGGACCCCTGCAGATCCTGATGATGGCTTCAGCATTCTCGCCTTCATGTAAGCTCTGCGTCAGGTGAAAACAGCTGCGAGCCTTAGGCTGGGAGCACGCCGGGGACCGTTTGCTGGTGGGGGACTAGAGCATTGCGCCTGAGAGGTGCCTGAGGAATCCAGGGGAAGGGGTGATGTTTTAAGGCGTGTCTGAGTAGGGAGTGAGACTTTTCTAAACCGAGTGAGCTTCTTGGCAGCATGAGCGTTTCTCCGGTCACATAAAGCTTCAGCATGTGGTAGGCGAGGCCGGCCCCCTGTCGGCTGCTGGTTTCCTTCTTCTTGCTCTTTATGGAGACATTTTGCCGAATGTCTGAGAAAATAGGTTTTTATATCACTTCTTAGAGCACGAGTCTTGAAATGTAAATGACAGTGTGCTGAATAGATTGACAGATCCTTGACAGTATTGGAAAGTATATAAGAATGCCTTTCCAGGAATTTTCACACCATTTGATGCTGAGAAATCCTGAGAGGTTGGCAAAGCGTGTGTGATTTCCATGTTTTACAAGTGGGGAAAGCAAGGCTTGGTAAGATAAAGTGGCTTGCCCAGTGTGAAACAGGCTGTTAAATGGGGCAGCTAAAGCCAGAACCCAGTGCTCACCTCACTACATCAGGCAGTAGAGGGTGGTTAAGAGCAAAGACCACACTGTCTGGGTTTGAGTCCTTGCCTCTGCTGTTGATTAGCTGCTTGACCTTGGGCAAGTTACTTAGAGTTTCTGTGCCTGTTTCCCTGTCTGAAGTGGACCTGGTAATATTTATAAATGAAGATTAATTATAAATATATGCAAAGAAGTATAGAAATGTTAGCTGCTATCATCATTACTATTAAACAACTATACTTTTGAGTGTTGGTGTGATTTTTGTCTCATGAATGGTCTTGATGTCACTGTGGAGTCTGTTTTTCATTGTGTCACTGATTCATTCTCTACTGAGTTAACCCCTTTGTGAAACTGGACCATTAGTTCCCTATCTTATCTAGAGTGTTGCGTATTGCTTCAGGATTCTTTTTTAAAAGCACCCTAAGTGGCACAGTGTTCTTAATTTTGCTCCGTGGTTTCAAATTTAAAGGAAACATTGGAAGTTGGATTTTGGCATTTTGTATAGATGCAGAATTCAAAGCAAGATCAAATTGGGAGGTGTTTTGTGAAAGCTGAGATACTTGTGTCTTAAGCTTTTTTTATTTTAAAGCTTTTCTGAATTCTGTGTTTACTGGGAAAGTAGGACGTTTAATTTTAGCGGAGTCTTGCAGTGATTTAACTCTGACCGGAACTCTGACGTTTTTAGCTAGCCTTGAGGCCCTGTTTTCTGCTAGTGTGCAGGTTTGCCGGGGCTAGAGTCCAAGCCAAGCCTGACTGTGGGTTTTAGTCATTGTCAGAAATGGAGCAAGTCATGCTAACTTGCATAGGAGTCACCCGCGGGCAGAGTCCGTGGCTGCAGGGCTGGGACGGAAGCCCCGCCCCCGCGCAGTTCCCGCCGGGCCGTCTGGGAGGAAGACCTTACACGCTCCACTCTGCTTTTGTGCCACAGAAGACCGCCGGGGCCTGGAAGCAGCGCTCTCGGAATTGACCGCGGAGACCGACGTGCCGGTTGTGTTTGTGAAACAGAGAAAGATAGGCGGCCATGGCTCAATCTTGAAGGTAAGATAAGTAACGTGTCTTTTAAACTGGGAGTGAGCTCACCGAGGCCGGCGTGCTGGCTGCCCTTCCTTTTAAAGCCAGCGTGGATGTGAATGAGCCCCCAAATGGAGCACAGCGTTAGAAAATGACCAGAAACGCTCATGGGCTAGCTCACGTGCTAATCAGAGTTGATGAGACGATGGGCAAATATCACAGTTGGGAAACTTGAAAGGAAATTTTTAACTATTTTCATCTTTTAAAAAATGTTCTTTTCCTTCTTATATTACCTTCCTCTTTCACTCCCAGAAAGGTAAATAAAAATTTTTAGTAGCAATGTAATTGCTAAATGTTAATTGTTTACGGAAGTACTAAGAAAAAGGATCAGGAAATGAAATGCTTATCTTCAAGTGGGCCCTGTCCTCTTCCTCTAATTTTCTGAGAGGTGCGGGACCCAAAAACCCCAGGCTCTAGGGAGAGCAACCAAGGGAGCTTCTTTCACATGTCTCTTTTTCTAGCCCAGAGTTAACAGTTGGGTGGAGGGGAAAAAAGAAAAGAAATCCCCTTTGGCTGGTGGCAGGCATGGTGGAAATCCTTGGGACTGCACCTGCAGTATTGTAAAAATGCTGGGAGGCTAGGTACATGTTTAATGGGATAGGACAACCTGGATAATGCTCTACATTGTGTGTAGTTGATCACCACCTTCCATAATCCCATCCCTTTGATCCATCTGAGTTTTCCAGATTATGTATTTGTCCTTATCCACTTATATCTGTGTAATTTTTAAGAAGTGAAACTCATACTTGAACATTGCTATCTTAGAAGTAAAGCCGAGGCCTGGGTTAAACATAAAAATATACTTAGATGTGTGCACCTTAGGAAGGATATTAACAGTTAGTTTGCATTGTTATTTACTACCTTTTTTTGCTTCTAAAAGCATTTATCTTTTCGAAGAATGGTTATAGGAAATAGAGCTAGACTTCAAAGACAAATAGCAAATTAATGGAAAAATAATTAAAGGGGGATACAAAGGCTTTTAGCTGTAGTTAAAATATATTGTGTTACTCAGACCTTTAGTTTGCAAGTAAAATGAGACAAAGGTCTATTAATATTTCTTCCTGTCTGATTATTCTGTTCTCTTCCTTCTCTTCACCTGTGTTGTAAGTTTACATTTTAAAAGTTATATGGGCATTTGATCTTTATATAATGCTACTGATGTTCCTGGTTTTAACGGTAATGGAAATAAAAAGAGTCACTCTTTTTATAAGCTTTGGAGCTCACTTTATTGAGAAAATGTGATGTTTTCAATTCCATATGATCATAGTTAATTTCAGGCATTTAGTGAGGTACAGTGCCATGAATGAAAAGTGAACCAACAAGATATGCTTAAAATAAATCATTTAGCACATCTCTTAAGTCAACTTATTCTATGTTGTATCATTTGATTTATTTTGTTTTTTAACGAGTGCTAAGAAATGGAAGAAGAGACACAACAAGGTAAATGACTTGGTTTGAAAGGTTTGTGACTTTTCAGCCAATTGTTGCCCACATTTGAAGCTAAATGGTGGGTTTCAAAATCTTCAGGGAACAGTGGGTTTGAGTGGAGAAAGGCATATATTTAGTGGAGAACTGAGTGTGAATGGAGTTAGTGTTATAATCCTACAGCCCACACCTTTAAAAAAAAGGTTAAGGTTTCATACTTTTAATTGCAACATAAATAATGGAGGCGGACCTCTTTAAAATGTTCTTTTCCTTTCTCCTCTTTATTGTTTCTTCCCTTGTTTCCCTTTTTCCCCAATAAACAACAACAACAAAACCTACTTCGCTTTCCCTTGTGTATAGAAGACTGGAAGGAACTGGTGAGCCTAGGTCACTCCTTAAAGGAAGAAGGCTTTCCAGAAGAGTGTTTCAAAAAGGTGTAGTCTACAGACCACCTGCGCAGAATCCCCTAGAGTGCTTCTAATATAAGCATGCCTAGGCTCTACCCGACTTCTTCTGAGGTAGACCCTCTGGAAGGGGCTAGGAATCTGCCTTTTTGGCCTTTCCCCCCCTCCCCCCAACAAGCTCCTCCAGTAATTCATAGGATAAACATCAAGTTTGAGACTATTTTAAAGTGTAAGGTAGTTTGGTCAAGATCACTTGATAAAATAATTAGAATTGGGGAAAACAACGACTACTGTTTAATATCCAAAAGATGTTAGTTAGAAAACAGCAAATGGTATCTCAGTAGGGGAGTAACACTTTATATTGAACACTTTAACACTGAATAGAAAAATAGGGACATATGCTACTTTTTTTTTTTATCAATACCTGTGAAAGGAGGGAAATATATGCTATTTGTGGCCAGGTCTTGTATGTCCATGTGTAAAGTTGGAACTAGGGAGCTACTAAATTCTAAGAACTATGAATAGAGTTCCTATGCTCAAAGACATCTGGCTTTCATAAACATCTTGGTTTTTAAGGCAAGATTCCAGTATTCTTATAGGGAACCTGTCTTGTATATAAGTCAGTGTCTCTGAGATTCCAGAGTTTTGAAACAACTTGAATAGATAACTATTGGTAGTACTGAGAGGAAAACCAAAATGAATGAAAAAGTACTTACTGGAACACTGTTAGACATAGTTAAGACTTTAGTAGTTTGAAATAATCTTGGGAGATAAAACAGGCAACTCAGTGTTTAAATAATTTCTTCAGGGCAATAGTAAGAGAGATGACAGACACAAAACAATGCATGATTTACATCCAGGTGAATTAATGCAGTTTCGGTAAGAGCTGAGGTGTTGTCATGCTATATAGTCAGGCTTGGTAGCCCCATGTTCCAGAAGCCTTGAGGGGTAGACACTGTTAACAAAGGCAGGTCTCCTTTCAAGCCTAACTTGTAAAGTTACCAGAAAATAGACTCTTTATTGAATAGACATCAGGAAATGAGTAGTAATTGAATGACTCTTCTAGTTTTCTTTCTCACTACTCTATCAAACTACCAAAACTTGACAGGAAACTCAGTTTCTTTTGTTACTTTCCTCTGAGAGAATCCCTTCTCCTTGGGAGGATTAGTAATGTATCTGCTTTTGGCCTGTGTAAGGTTGAGGCCTGAGGCAGACTGGAGGATTGCTTTGAAGATGAGGGAAGTAAACAGGTTTTCTGGCTTTAGTTAGGAGAAGGTAAGAGATAAGGACTACCAAGATTTAAAAGAAGCATAGATGGTTAGGATTGCAAATAATTTATCTGGTGCTGATTATAGTAGAATTTTACTGATTGTGAATCCATGTTAACACTTAAAGTCCCCTCCTCCCAATTCTACCAAGTAACAACACAAACATCTTTGTTTGGTGTGTATCTGTTCTTTTACAGTAGCATCGCTATTCTGGTGGTCCAGGTTTCAGATTTCTTCTCTCTTCTCCTATTTACTCACCAGGGCCTGACTGTTTAGGCATTAGCCTACTGCCTCTATTTACTCTTGTCTGGACTAGGGTACAATCTCTAACTGGCCTCTCACTTCCAATCTCCCTCCTCTTCCAGTTCATCTACTGCCAGGGTCATCTTCCTGATTACTACTTCACTGCCCCCAGATCTGTATCCAGGATGAAGTGCACACTCTGTAGCTGGGTATTCAGGACCCTCTGGGGTCTGGCCCTAACCTGCTTTTCTGGTTATCTCCTGTTTTTCTGGTTATCTCCTGCTCTGTTCCCTCATTCACTGGAATCTCCTGGGAATACTATTGGAGCTGTCATCCCTAGAATTTTCCTCTTCTGTTCTATTCTTTCAATTCCTGTCTTCTCTTCCTGCCTAAACCCACTTTTCCAGCTGTGTGGAGTACAAGGTCAGATTTGGCCATTCCTTTCCTCCTCTGTGCTTCCACCACACTCCCACAAATCCTTATCTTTGGGAAAGGAGGAATCCTGCCAAGAATAATTTTTTGCCTTACATATTGAGATTGGAGAGCTAATCTTAAACTTTGTGCCTATGGTCCCAGGAATATATTTGAACTCAGCAGATACCTATGTGAACATGCCCATTAATAACTGCCATTTATCAAATGCCTGTTATACTTAGTTATAATACCTAGTTGGTTAAATCCTCACAATGGTCCTATGAAGTAGGTGGTATTTTCCAGTTTTACACACTGGGACCCAGGCCTGCTTGTCTGCAAATCTCACTGTTGTGTACTCATACTTATGGCACTTGGCTTTGTGTTATTGCTATTGAGATACATGCCTATCTCCTTGATGCCATTATGTGTTCATGATTCAGGGTCAACCCCATGCAAATCTTGGTATTCGTAGCATAGTGCTGGCATATAGTAGGCATTCATTCATTAAATGCTTACTGAATGGAACTGCATTACTTTGTGCCTACTAAATTGTAGGTTCCTTTAGGAGAAGAATGATATATTTTTGTGTTTCCATGTGTTTTTTTTAATACCTAGTATGCATTTGGTAAATATTAATATTTGTTGAGTGAATGGCTGGTGCTAGGGTCAGAAGAGACTCACTTAAGTGAAGGATTTAGCTATAGGATGTGTGATTTATTGAAGATAGGCTGATTCTATCAGGGACCAAGATCTAAGTTGTTCAGAAGTGATTCTAGGCAGCATATTATAAAGCAGTTCAGAATTTTAAAAGCTATATGATAGCAACATTGTCTGCTTTCAGCATTTTATGCAAGTGTGTCAAAGTAGGTTGGGAAAAAAGTCACATCATGTTTAGTTAGCTACTATTTATTAAGTATTGTTGACATTGAGCTAGGCACTATCTTTGTTGTCTCTACCACAAGTCTATAGGGCAGTGTACATATTTAAAAATACATGTCAATAAATGTTTATATATGATTTTTAAAAAATGGTCACAACCACTCTATGGCAGAGTGAGACATCCAATAGACTCATGTTACAAACTAAATGGAAACTAATAAAGCAGACGTTTTTGATTTGAACCCAGGCCTCCAGAGCTGAGTTCCTTCAACACTACCTCTTTTAATAGCGCATACTTAGTGTTTTTCTACTCTCTCAGTCTATTAGAATGATGTTCCTGGTCATTGCAGACTTCTGAGGTGTCATTGAGGCTCTCGTAACTTGAAAGGTTCTAGTCTCTTCATCTCACACCTTTATTTATATTCTTGAGGCTTGGCAAGTCAGCCAGTACTGGGGTTTCTAAGTGTCATTAAATGTATCACTTGACCAAAGAGTAAGGCTGGAGATTATATATACTCTAAAGTATTTCAATGTGTGAGTCCAAATTATTTAGTGGGACTTGACTTTCATTTTATCTTTAACTTCAGTAATATTAATGCCATCTTATTTGTAGAGAGCTGTTATTCATAGCCTCTTTTGAATACTGGGCTATTGAAAGAATCTGCTGAGGCCGTGGTGGCTCACGCCTGTAATCCTAGCACTCTGGGAGGCCAAGGCAGGAGGATGGCTCAAGGTCAGGAGTTGGAAACCAGCCTGAGCAAGAGCGAGACCCTGTCTCTACTAAAAACAGAAAGAAATAAATTGGCCAACTAAAAATATATGTTAAAAAAAAAATTAGCTGGGCATGGTGGCGCATGCCTGTAGTCCCAGCTACTCGGGAGGCTGAGGCAGGAGGATCACTTTAGCCCAGGAGTTTGAGGTTGCTGTGAGCTAGCCTGACGCCATGGCACTCATAGCCTGGGGAACAAAGTGAGACTCCGTCTCAAAAAAAAAGAAATGAATCTGCTGAAATCCAAGGAACCAATTATAAAAAAAATGCGCTTAAATAAATTTGCATATACATTAAGATTACTTGCTTCAGACTATCTGGTAGAGAGATTTACCCTTCAGAGTATACTACATACACTTTCATTAGTTGAAACCTTAGATTTTTTTATTTTGTCATATGGTATATTTCTTTTCACTGGCATTTGTTATAGTGGAATATTATTCCTGTATTCCTCTTGATTTAACCTTTAAAAATACTTTTCTGTCCCTAAAGCAATATCCAGAAGTGAAACTAGTGGTCTGTGCATGGTTTTTTTTACATTTTCTATCTTTGGGATAGTTGAAAACTGTCAGGTCCATTACATAATTCTGATTCAATATAGTTAATTATATGATGTAAGTACAGTCGTCCCTTGGTATACTCAGGGGTTTGGTTCCAGGACCCCTGAGTATACCCAGATCCATGCATAGTCAAGTCCAGAAGTCATCCCTGCAAAACCTGTGTATATGAAGTCTGTTCTCCGTATTCCAGGGTTTCACATCCGGTAAATACTGTATTTTTGCTCCTCATTTGGTATAAATGGACCCATGCAGTCCAAACCTGTGTTTTTCAAGGGCCCAGTACAGTATCCCAATTCTCAAATGAGGACACTGGAGGCTGAGAGGCAAGCTTCCTAAGATAATATTAATACAAATAGCTAATACATCAAGATTGGAACCCAGATTTGTCTCTTCTCACAGTCCATGGTCTTTTTAGAAACTAATTTAAAAACAGATATCTGTCTTGATTGTAGCAAAGTTTACCTTTAATATTAAAAATACTAAAAAAATTGAAAAAGCAAAAATATATATACAACATAGCTTTAAAGAAAATTAAGATGAAAGTGGAACTATATCTGATACCTTGCTACTCTGGCAAATCAAACTAGGACTTTTAGAACATTTCTTCAAAGCTCAGTATTAAACAGATACCCTGGTGGTATGACTGGAGATAAGCTGCTATGAAAGAAGGAACAGTGAAGTTTGGGGAGGTAGCTGATAGCAGGAGAAGTTTATCTCTTACAGTATGGCGCTCAAACGGGACTGGTTCCTGGTTTTTGGTATAGATTAGTCATGTAATAAAAACCCCATTGAAGGCCGGATGCGGTGGCTCACGCCTGTAATCTTAGCGCTCTGGGAGGCCTAGGCGGGTGGATCCTTTGAGCTCAGGAGTTCGAGACCACCCTGAGCAAGAAAGAGTGAGACCCTGTGTCTACTAAAAATAGAAAAAATTAGCTGGGCATGGTGGCACATGCCTGTATTCCCAGCTACTTGGGAGGCTGAGGCAGAAGGATTGCTTGTGCCCAGGAGTTTGAGGTTGCTGTGAGCTAGGCTGACGCCACAGCACTCTAGCCAGGGCAACAGAGTGAGACTCTGTCTCAAAAAAAAAAACAAAAAAAACACCCATTCAGAAAGAATAGTGGACCCTACTATGGAAGTTCTTTCCTTTGGCCATAGAGAGGCCCGTAACCTTTGTCATCCAGCCTGTCATGTTTGTGTTGAGCAGGAGGGGTTGTAGAAAGAGCTTAAGAGTACTTGGAATTAATCTGAAATGTAAGAAAAGGGACTGAAAAATAATATAGGTGAATAGGAGAAAGGAAATGGAAGGTTATATTGAGCCCTGGGCAGCAACTCTTGAGAGAAGAAAGGGGGGAAAGAGGAGCTAAATTATCTCTGAGGCCAATTTATGTCTCTTGATTGCCTGGACTAGTCTTGCTACAGGAAGAAGACAAACCTTCATGATTTCTTTGAAGTACCAGTGTACTTTTTGCTTTCTTTTATTCCTAGTCATAGAGAATTTACCAATATAATTTAAAAATCATATAGTGCTATTCCTTCTTTTTAAGCTGCATTTAAGTAATTACTGGTAGCAGTTGAACCTTATGTTAGAAAATGATTGTTTGATAATTTAAAGATTCACCAGCATAGTTATCCCATTCTTAAAATGATTTGGGGAAAATCATTAGGCTTGATCGTTTTGCTTTGTAGCAATGTCTAAAACCTTGTGTTCCAAAGGTAGATTTTTAAAGGCAAAATATAAGGCAAGTCTGCCTTTCTGAGGATTATCTAACTTACATGTTAACTAAGGTTCTTGGGGATCCTGCATAGAATAAATTCAACACTGGAAATCACAACTTAATAATATGATGCTTGCCTTGATGTGCTCTGTTGCTCTGAGCAAGTTGTGTGGGCTGTTATCTCCTGAGAAATCCCTGTAAATAGTATTAGTAATACTTTATAAGTAGGTTGGGAGAATTAATATAGTTCTCTAAAGCATTTTGAAATTCTTAGATGAAAGGCTCTATGGAGCAACTTGGTGTCAGCCTGTTTTCCCTCCTCTGAGCCAGGATGAAATAGGCACCTTAGGGTGGGAAGGGTTGGCTTAGTCATTTGGAGTTCTTTTATAAATTACTCTTATTGAATTTAAAATGGACATCAGAAGCTCCCCAGAATATAATGCACTGTTAAACTTTTTGGATTTAGGTCTTGGAATTCTTAACTGTATTTTCACCTAAGATTTAAAACAGGTTTAAATAGTAGTTTGTAATTGGCAAGACTTGGGAAAGATATGATCCTTTAAGGATCCTGGGTCTCAACTTATCTTTCTCCAATTGTTTCTTTATTTCAGAGAAGGGAAAAGACTGACTTTTTCTGAAGAGCAGTCAGTTTTACTTAGAATGTGTAGGATCTATTACTTCCGCTAATCTGTAAAATTAATCTTTGCTGCCAAATAATTTGCAATAGGTAATGGAACAAAGTTTCTACTCTACATTCATTTATACATTCAGTGCACACTTAGTGCATCCATGTGAAAACAGCTATGTTTGGAAGATTTAAAACATTCTTATTTTTGAGAAGCTAACAGTCTAATAGGGCAGGATAATATTCATGTATATATGCACAAGTAACCCTAATACATGTTTTTGAAAAATGCATGTTTCTTCCTGAATTACCCATAGTTGAAAAAAATAATTGTGAACTAAGGATTTTGGAGTAACTTAGTAGGTTTTGCTATTCATGCATTTGCAAGAAACTTTATTCTAATGCCAAAGAAGCATGAACTGGTCTAGATGCATAGGCAAAAGGTAGGACTCCTTTACTTACTGTTGCTTTGAAACCCATGATTGACAGGGTCACTTTTTTTTTTTTTTAATGCGCTCCTGTTGCAGGCTGAAAATCTATTGATCTTGAGTGTTGGTTTGTGTGCATGTTCTCTTTGAAAACAAGATGTATTCCTTCTCATTGTTAGGTATACTTTGCTGTTTGTTATTTGTGTGACTGATAAAGCAGAGCCTCCTCTCCAACTGCAGGTGAATTTCCAGTGACTCCCAGTGAGCCAGTGGGTGAATTTTCCAAAGCAGTTGAGTCACCCAGTTTACAGACTGAGCTTTTTTATATCCTTTTAACAAATTGTGTCTAAAATCTTCACAGCCTTGCTCATCTTTTAGGGTTCAGAATTACTACCCATCTAGAGTCGGTGGCCTTTAGCTTTTGGCAAGCTTCCTAATAAACAGCTCTTTTGCGGAGAATCCTACCCACTCTATTCTTATAGGCTTCCGCGGTGGGGAACCAAAATTCACTTTAGTGATGCGCGTGCCCAGCACTCACTTCTCTAATGCATTAGCAGGGATTCTCACGGCTCCCTCTAACCCCTAGGGTCCTTGAGCTGGGATAGGCCGGAAGAAGAGATTTAGCTTTTGAAGAGCTGCAAAAGTAATTAACGCGATTTACATTTTTATAATGAATTCCAGTCACCTTGCAAAAGAACCTTGAGAGTCGGCCTGTTTGTAATGGAGGTTCCGCATTTCACGGCCCTTGGCCTTACTGGCATTATTTAGTTTAGCCAAAAACAAAACACCAGATAAAACACCCCTTAATAAGAACGAAAACTGTAGGTCAACTGAACTGCCGTATATGGCAGCGAACGTTTTAAAGCGCAGGACCTTTAGTTTCCCCAAAACTTTTGTCATATGCTTGTCCAAAAGTGTTTCTTTAAAAGTTAAGTGACAGTAAAGGCTAGAAGGAATAGCTGTCCCACGATTAGTACGTGTGGATTTGGGGCCCATTATTGCGCGGGTTCCGAGCGTGAACGCGCCGGGGCGGGGCTCCGCGGGGCGGGCCGGGCCGGGCCCTTGTGCGCATGGGCGGCGTCCTCTTCGGCTCGAGCTGCCTCTTCGATTTCCGCCGGCGTCAGAAACGCTGGGGAGGCGGTTAGCCTAGCGCCGCCACCCGTTGCCTGAGCGCCGCTCATTTTCGATATGTCTGACGAAAAAGGTTCCCTGAAGGGAGACGAAGAGAAAGGAGGGGAGCCGCTCATGACCTTCACCGTTAGAGAGTACTCGGTGAAACAGGTGGAGGAGGCGGAACCGATGAAGGTGGAAGTGGCGGCGGGGGTTGATGGCTGCTCTGACGACCTCAGCTCTGGAGAGGCCGACATCGACCCAAACCTCCTGGGGCTTGCAGATGATGAAGAGAAATGTCGGAATATCCGCAAGCAGTACCGGCAGCTCATCTACAGCGTTCAGCAGAACCGTGATGACATCGTGAACACCGCGAGCGACTCGTTAACCGAGGCACTTGAAGAAGCCAACATCCTGTTTGACGGGGTGAGCCGAACAAGAGAAGCAGCCCTTGATGCCCAGTTTCTTGTTTTGGCTTCTGATTTGGGTAAAGAAAAAGCAAAGCAGTTAAACTCTGATATGAGCTTTTTTAATCAAGTAACATTTTGTGACTTTCTGTTTATGTTTGTGGGTCTGAATTGGATGGAACATGATGAGCGTGATGAATTGAGTGGTTGTGATGATAATATAGCTCTTTCCTTCTGGGATACAGTACAAAAGGAAGCAACATCCTGGATAGTACAAGCTGAAACATTCCACTTTATTTTTGGTTCATTCAAGCCAGAACCTGCTGCACCAAAACCCCGACTTGGACATCAGAAAAAAGTTCGTAAAATGGAAGAAAATGGGGATATGCCTACAAAGTTGAGGAAGTTGGACCTAAATAGTAATCAAGAAGCGACAGAAAAAGAAGTAGAAAGAATTCTGGGATTGTTGCAAACCTACTTTCGAAAGTATCCTGATACTCCTGTGTCCTATTTTGAATTTGTGATTGATCCAAACTCTTTTTCTCGCACTGTGGAGAACATATTTTATGTTTCTTTCATTATTAGAGATGGTTTTGCAAGAATAAGACTTGACCAAGACAGGCTGCCAATATTAGAGCCAATTAATATTAACCAAATGGATGAGGAAAATGATCCCAGTTCTCATGGCAGGAAACAAGGAGTTATATCTTTAAGTTTACAGGACTGGAAAAATATTGTGGCGACTTTTGAAATTTCAGAGGCCATGATCAAAAACTCATACTAAATATTTCTTCTTAGTATGGGATCACTTGTGTGGTTTTTCTGAAATATCTCAAAATGGAAAGTAATATCTAAACAAAAGCACATAATGTATTTCTTGTAAAGTGAAAAAGCATTTTCAAAAACATCAGAAATTGTTTTATTGTGAGTGTATTTTTCTTGGTAATTTATAAGGTCATCTGTTATTAAAAAAGTTCACTGGCATGTTTATGGGAAAGTTTTTTTGTACTTCTTCTAAGGTTAAATAAAAAGTATTGAATATCATAAAAGGTATTTGGTAATTTGCAAAAAGAACAAAATAATTTACCCAAATCAGTTATGATTCTCTGATACTGCATTGCTTTGTCACAGGGAACCAAGAGAATCCCATAAGGGGCTCCCTAAGCAGCTTGGGGGAAGAGTGGGTAAAAAAAAAATTTTCATTGCAGAGAGGACTCAGTAAGATTTATGAGTGGGTTTTCATATTCTAAACAATTTCTCCTGTGATCAGACTCAAAGAGCGTCTGCTGTAGTAGTGGAGGCATCAAGTAAGGGCTGAAAGGTGAGTCGGAATAAGATGGGAAAAAGCATTCTAGGCAGGAGAATAGTGAGGTCAGACATGGAATTGTGAGAAGTTAATGGCTTGAAGGGACCATCAGATTTATGGAAAACTATTCCTTTTGAATGTTAAGCTAGGGAAGAATTGAATGACTTCGTCTATTAGTATCCTCAGAGGAAGAAGATATTTTTGTCCAGCTACTTCAAACAAAATTCAGTTGTAGGCTTTATCTAGTTAGTTTATTTCTTCTCTGGCCCCTAATTTTCCTTTGTGTTCTCTGCTAGTACGCAGAGTGTCCTTCAGAATCAGCAATCTCTCATCATGTAACAGGTTTGAATATTTGTCCCAGTTCAATTTTGCATTTCTTAGTAGAACTTTAAATGCCTGGAAACAGTCCCTTTTTAAACTAAAATATGGCTTATCCAAATGGTCTTCACTTACTATAAAATCATCAAGGCTTTTTTTCTTTTTGTTTTGCAGTTGTTTTAAGACTATAACTTACAACCTCATTTGGAGTTTACTGGCAAAAATTTGGGTCATTAAAAAACAACTTTAAGAAGATGCAGTAAACATGACCATAAGCTTCTTTTTCTGATACCTCTAGGAGCATATTAATCTTTGGTAGTTGTGGAATTTTGCCATTAAACTACTTTGGCGAGCAGATATGTGTTACGCACAACAGTAACAAACTTTCCTACTAAGTGTAGTGGTACAGGGAAGGGAAATCCAAAGACTAAACAAATGATACCAAAATTGAGAAGAAGGATTGTATTTGTGTGTGGGAAAGAGTCTTCAATAATATAGTGGAGTTTTTAGTAAAAATAGAACTTTCTCATGAAACTGAGCCAGTTATTTTCTAAACTAGCCGTTCCTTCCCGTTTCTCACATGAAGGAGTGCTAATCCTTCCTATGATTTAGCAGTCATGGAGGCATCATTTGGCTTCACTGATCCTCACTTTAGCATGTTTCTACCAACCGAGTTCATTGGGTTTTGTAAAGATATTCTGTGGGAATAAAAGGTACTCTTACTAATAGCAAAAAGATCCCTCCTCAGTTTACTGACAGAGTCTGTTGAATGCCTCATGTCTTTACTTGGAGTGTCTTGACAGTGATAACTTTAAAAGTATTAATAGAGAATGTGGAGGTTTTGGGAGAGGTGATTTTTGAGGTCTTCTCTAAAGTTAATAGCTGTTAAAATATACATCAAGTTGACCACTTGTTTTCTTTCTGTTTTTACCAGTTGTCATGACACATGGGCTACCCCATCAGTTTGAAATTTTGAAATTAAAATGACTGCTTACCTTTGAAGAAAAAAGGAGATAAAAGTTCAGTTATAGAGATTAAGAACCACACTGCAAATCTGGTTTCCCACTAATGAAGTACCTTAATTTTGCAGGTCTAATAAACTGAACTTTAGGAGAATATTACAGATTTTTTTTTTAAACTTTATCGAATAATAAAACCACTTTCTGATAAAGGACCTGGGATCGTATCCTGATTCTGTAACATTCTAGTTGTGTACTTTGGGTAAATTATATAACCTGTAAACCTCAGATTTTTGATCTACCAAGTGGGAATAGTACCTATCAAGTTTACAGTAAAGATGAAAGTATGAAATGTTTGTGACAAGTACTTTGAAATATCAATTACTGGGTATGATATAGTGGGAAAAGAAGAGATTTATAATCATATAGATCTGGTTTCAGTTCTTGGCTCTTGGGGCAAATTTAATCTCTAAGGGCCTCTCTTATCTTTTATATGAAATGGGAATGACATCTGCTTGGAAGACTTTATTGTGGGAGTTAAATGAGATAATGTATATAAAACATCAAACATAGTATCTGTCTCATTGTAGACACTCATGTTAGTATTCCACACTCTAGATCAGGGTCAGCAAATTCCATGGTGCCACCTCCTTTCATGGTAACATCTCTTGTAATGGTTCATTCACTTTCCTTTGAGTGTAGACATAAGTTCTTTCTCATAGTTTTTAGACCCTTGCCATTGTCTTGGAGAATCTATTGCCAAGTGATTAGAATTGGCACATTGTTAATTTACTCAACAACTGCTTGAATATCCATTGTGCCAGTCACTGCTCTAGGCACTGGGGAAAAAGTGATGGGTAGAAAATCACCCATCTCTCAATAGAATTTATATTTTAGTGCTGCTGAAATATACGAATTTATATGCTATTGCTTCTGTAACAAATTACCATTTGGTGGCTTTACACAATTGTTTTACAGTTCTGGACATAGGACATCCAACTAAAATTTGTCCCCCTGAGCTAAAATCAAGGCTATCAGCAGGTCTGGTTCTTTCTGGAAACTCTGAGGGAGAATCTATTCCCCTTGCTTTTTTCAGCTTCTGGAGGCCACCTGCATTCCTTGACTCAAAGTCCCTTCCTCCATTTTCAAAGCTGGCAGTGCAACCTCTTGCTTTTGTCATTACGTCTTCTACTACTGGAATCAAGTCTCCCTGTACCTCCCTCTTCTAAAGACACTTGTGATTCCATTGGGCCTACATAAATAATCCTGGAAAATCTATCTCTAGAACCTTAATCACATCTCCAAAGTCTCTTTTACAGGTAACATAGTCACTGGTTCTAGGAATTCAGACTTTGACATTGGAAGGAACTATTTTTCAGCCTATCACAGGGAAAGAGAATAATATTCCTGTTAAATGATTATTGCTCTGAAGAAAAATTGCTTGGATAGTGGTTGAGGTGTGCTACCTCAGAAAGGGGCTGGTAAGGGAAGGCTCCTGGGAGCAGGAACTTGAAATGTAATCTCTTTGTCATAAGTTATTTACCAGAATACAATCATGCACCAAATAAGGTCAGCCACGTGCTGCATGAGGTCATGGACTACATATATGGCAGTGGTCCCGTAAGATTATAAATGGAGCTGAAACATTCTTAATCACCTACTGAGTTGGTAATCCTCCTAAAGTTATAGAGCATATTTCTAAAAGGAGTTGACACCTCTTCAAGAAGAGCCTCAGGTCCTTTAGGAGATATTCCAGAAGAGAGCGTTGTTATCATAGTCAGTGACAGCTCCATGCATGGAGACAGGGTCTTGCTCTTTTGCCCAGTCTAGAGTGCAGTGGCACAATCATAGCTCACTGCAACCTCAAATTCCTAGGCTCAAGTGATCCTCCTGCCTCGGCCTCCCAAGTAGCTGGGACTACAGGCATGTACCACCACGCCTGGCCCACTCCATGCATGTTATTGCCACTAAAGACCTTCCAGTGGGATAAGTTATGAAGATGGAAGAATGATATTGATGATCTTGATCCTGTGTAAGCGTACGCTGATGTGTGTTATAGTTTTAACAAAAAAGTTTTAAAAGTAAAAAGCTTTCAAAAATAGAAAAAGGCTTATAAAATAATATAAAGAAAGTATTTTTATACAGTTGTACAATGTGTTTTAAGCTAAGTGTTATTACAAAAGAGTCAGAAGATTTAAAAATGTTACAGTAAGCTAAGGTTAATGATTGATAAAAGAAAAAAATTTTAAATGAATTTAGTGTAGCCTAAGTGTACAGTGCTTATAAAGTCTGTAGTAGTGTATAGTAATGTCCTAGGTGGTCACATTCATTCGCCCCTCACTCACTGACTCAACTAGAGCAACTTCTAGTACTGCAAGCTCCATTCATGGTAAGTGCCCTATAGAGGTGTGTACCATTTTTTATCTTACATACTGTATTTTTACTGTGCTTTGATATACAAATACCATTGTGTTACAGTTGGCTACAGTATTTAGTACAGTAACATACTATACAGGTTTGTGGCCTAGGCTATACTGTATAGCCTAGGTGTGTAGTAGGCTATACCATCTAGGTTTGTGTAAGTATACTCTAGGTGGTTTGCACAATTATGAAATGGCCTAATGACACATTTCTCAGAACATATCCCCATCATTAAGTAATACATGACTGTACTTGATAGAGAGTACAGTTGACCCTTGAACAATACAGGGGCTTGGGGTGCCAACAGCCTGTGCAGTTAAATCTGAATATAACTTTTGACTTCCCCAAAACTTAACTATTAATATCCTACTCCTGTATTTGTTTTTTGTTTTGGTTTGGTTTTTTTGATAGCCCAAACATGAGCTTGTATGGTATTAGGGAAAGTCATGCTGTCTGTTTGCACATGAGGTATAAAACATGCAATTCAATCAATTGGGCACATTTGGGATTTTGGGAATAAGAATTCTATAGCAGTGGCTCTAAATCTTATCTGCTGTTGAGGTCTTTTCCTCAACTGAAACCTACACTGCTAACTACTCACCATTTCTTTTAGTATCTCTGTGATCACTATTGTGCTTTACTGTGTAGCTAATATATTGAATACTTTGTGATAGAACTGTGCTACATTTACATGGATTGTCCAATTTTATTCACACAAAACCCCTGTGAGGTACATGTTTCATCACCTTTGTTTTTGCAAACAAGAAAACCATGGCAGGAGAATTTAGACAACTTGCCCAAGATCACATATAAGTGGCAAAGTCAGATTCAGATCTGGATGAAATCTAAGTTGCTATGCTAAGTAAACCCCTTGTACTTTTTAAAAGTGTTTTCATTTCAATTTTATGAATAAGAAAACTGAAGCCCAGCCTCTTGGTATGCATAGCAGAGTTGAAACTAATACCCAGGTCTTTTATTCTAAAAATGTTTTTGAATATTACATATATGCAGAGTTGGTACTGGGGCTGTAGAGATGAAAGACAAGATGCCTGTCTGCAGAGTTGATAGGATTGTGTGATGGTGGCAGTGGGATCTCAGAGAAGGAGCACTCACCCAGGGGCTGTCAAGTAAAGGCTTCCAGTTACAAATTGAAGGGCATGAAGGGCTGGAGTAGAGAAAAGAGGACATCCCAGGTAAGGGAGCATTCTGTGCTAAGTGCCCTGACATGTGTTATTGGTGTTACAAAGGAAAAAAAGGAGAAAGTTGTTTGGGAACTTGCAGGAGATTTGATGGATAAAATGGGCCTTGTATTGGGGTCTTAGAGTGTTGCTAAAAGAACCTCCCAACCCATAGAGACAAGCTTTTGAAGGATAATATGTTTGTGTACATTGAATAAAAAGAAGACATCATGCTAGTCTTGCTATATACTGGATCAGGATTTGATAGGAAGGAAGACATTTCAGGTGGGTTGGTGCAGGGAAACTCAGGGGACACCTGTAAATCATACTGCAGAGCTTCTTGTTTTAGCTCCAGGTAGTTTCCCTTCTGTAGGAAGTGGACAGTTAGTAACTTAAAGGGATTTGTTCCTACTGGCCACTATGCTAACGTGTATCTCCCTTAAACCCAGCCATTTGATAAAGGTCAGGGGTTTGTTCACTTTATTAAGGATTAGATGATTGGTCCAAGTCACCCAGCTGTGAGATGGTAGAGCAAGTATTTTAACCCAGGTTAGTTCGACCCTAGGGCCTTTTATAATGGTGGGAAATAAACAGTATAAATCTGGCAAAGGATAGGAATCATGTTTTGGGGGAAAATCAGGATTGCTTATTCTAATTTTAAAGAATTCTGCCACCGTTGAATTGCTTCTATATTGTGCCACTTTGCAGGAGTCTGGAGCAGTGTTTTACTAGGAGTGGGGTGGGGGGAGAGGCATGTGAGGGACAGATGGAAGAAAAGGAAGACTATCCAATATGTAAGTCTGGCCAACAAGTAACAAAAACCTGAAGGCAAGGTGTGTATCTACAATTATATCCTACAGCAGTGGTTCTCAAAGTGTGTCTTGGTTCCTCTGGGGGGCCTTGAAGTTCTTTCTGTGGTACTTTGAGGTCAAAATTATTTTTATAATGCTAAGATGCTGTTTGCCCTTTTCACTCTAATTCTCTTGCATGTCTACCATGGGGTTTTCCAGAGGCTATGTGACAGGTGATGTTGCATGGAGAAACAGATATAAGAACCATCTTTTTTTTTTTTTTTTCAATACACTAAGACCATGGAACAAAGAGTTACATCTTTTGTTAAGCCAGACATTAAAGAGAATTGTGAAGATATAAAACAGTGCTACTCTTCTAACTTTTCAAAAAATATTTCTATAAAAATGTTCATGTTAACATGAAATAGGTGCATTCTTTTTAAATTTATTAATAAATATTTTAAGTTTTTTCTTATTTTCCATTTGTAATGTAGTAAATATTAGTAGATAAAACCCACATTAACAAAAAAGCTTTTTGAAGTCCTAAATAATTGAAGATTGTAAAGAGGCCCTGAGACTAAAGGGGGGTCCTCTATCATCCACCAAGTCAGCAGCCATTATTCCTAGCAGTTGTAATTGGAGGAGGGTAGAGGCATTGTTCTCCTGTCTCTCCTTAACCCGTGTCTGCTCCCTTGCGCTGCCTGGAGCAGCTGTCTTCTATTGTCTCCTTCTTACACTGTCTGGAGGAGCTGTCTTCTACAGTCTCTCAATACTGCTTATGTGTGTTGAGAATGACAGCACTTTCAATTTTAACTTGAATTAAAATTTAAAATAATATTTAGCTCTAGGGTCGACTGAATGCTTCAGTTACCTGTGTCTTCCAGATTTTACCTTATAGAGCTAACAGTGTTCAGGCTCACCCAGAGCTTGCTTTGTAAAATCTCTGCACTGGTTGCTAAAATTTGACTTTAAGCTTTTGAACCATAAGAACCCAGGTTAGATACAGAAGTTCAGTAAAGAACAGATTGTAAACATTGGTGGAGGGGGGAGTATGTGCTTTTCAGCATTCTTTGATTTGTTCCAGTAGGCATGTTGGGGGAGGTAGGTTTTAAGAACTGGTGGTTTTCATTTAGACAGGCAGTTACTGTGTCCTGTTGCCATCTGTGCAACTTTATACAGATAAAATGAGGTTGAGATTAAAAAATTAGGTTGTATGTTATTTTTCCAACAGACCATCTAACAGCATTAGTTACCTTTTTTAAACCAGCAAGTCAGCTGCATGCTTTGTGAGACCATCTAGGGAGTAACACTAGTTAATCTGAAGCTTATATTGATCCTTTGATCTGAATGGCTATTATTACCAAATTGTTTTCCCCCCACAGTGCCTCGTATTGAAGGAGGAGCCTTGGCCATAATGCCAGTTGATGAATACTGGCTGTGTTTACCAGCCTCTCACATTAGACCTCTTGTGCAGACTGTCAGGGTGGTGCTGTCTTGTCCCCACTGTTGCTGGTTTCCAGGTGTTCTCCCTTCAGTCCCTGTGCCACCATGTGTACCTGCCATGCTGCCCAGGGGCAGTCACAGTGCTGTACCTCCTCCTCCACATTCTTCCACCGCACCTCCTTCCGCAACCCAAGCACCCTGTTCTGCTGATCCCAAGCTCTGCCTTCCACCCCCTACATCTGATGGTAGGCAGGAGAGAAATATGCAGTCTGGGCTGGTAAGTTTGGGGCTGTTTTGTATTAAGGTTAAGATTTGATTTTTAAAAATCATTTTATTACGCTTGTTAATAACAACTTTTCCAATAGTATCTTGTTAGCACAGATTTTCATTTTAATAAAAGATAATATTAAATATATCACCAAACCAGTGTTCTAAACCAATGTGAAATATAACTAATATGTATAAAAACTAGTGGAATGAAAGGATTTTTAAAATTGAGAGTCTAACACCAAAGTTATAAAGTCTGTAACATGCTAAGTCTATGGAAACTAAATACTAAAGTTAGGAGACTCCATGCATATGCAGATTAAAGGAATGGCTTTATAGAGTCATGCTTATATAAAATATAGAAGTAGCAACTTTCAATTTTTCATGCAGGTCAGTACCAATTAACAATTTTTGTTTCGAATTTCTAGATTTTATGCTTCAGCTAAATGGTATAGAAAAGTCTTAAATATTTGGCTGATTTTTTTTTTTTAATTTCAAAATATTAAGGAGGTACAAATGTTTTAGGTTACATGGGTTGCTTCTGTAATGCTTTGAGTCCTGGCTATGTGTATGCTCGTCACCCAAATAGTGTTCATTGTACCTAATTGCACCCCCCCTTTCCCCCTGGTTGATTTCCACTGAGTTTTACTTCCCTTTGTGCACATGTGTGCTTATTGGTTAGTTTCAGTTTAATAGTGAGTGCATGTGGTGTTGGTTTTTCCATTCTTGAGATACTTCACTTAGGAGAATGGTCTCCAGTTCCATCCAGATCGTTACAAAAGGTATTAATTTATCTTTTTTATGGCTGAGTAGTACTCCATGGTATAAACATACCACATTTTATTAATTCCCTCGTGAATTGATGGGCATTTGGGTTGATTCCACATCTTTGCTATTGTGAATTGTGCTATAATAAACATTTGAGTGCAGGTGTCTTTTTGATAAAACGACTTCTTTTCCTTTGGGCAAATACCCAGTAGTGGGATTGCTGGATGGAATGGTAGGTCTGCTTTTAGTTATTTGAGGAATCTCCATACTGTTTTCTATAGAGGTTGCACTATTAACAATTTTCAGTCCCAGCAACAGTGTATAAGCATTCCTTTCTCTCTGCATCCATGCCAGCATCTATTGTTTTTGGACTTTTTAATAAAAGCCATTCTAACTGGGGTAAGGTGATAGCTCATTGTGGTTTTAAAAATTGTTTATATAGAGATTATTAGCAGTGGCTGTATTTACCAGGCCCTTATCTTAGTCTGAGTCCTTAACCCTTCCATTTTACCTTTGTTTAGAAAGTAAAGATGATTGTTAAACTGTATGGATGCTTCTGTTAAAAACATACAGTATAAATGTTTTTTGAAACTTAATTTAAAACCTAGTTTAAAAATTATGGGAAAAAGGAGGTCATGATTAAACTTGATTGGTTTTTTTGGACTGTCAGGACCTTACTTGTGTAGAAGTACTATATTACTATATGAAGCCTTCAAAGTAGTTAATGATGTTGTGAAAAGCATTAGGAAACAGTCCTCAGGGATAATAACCAAAAAGAAAGCAACCACCTGAAGGTAGGTTGAGTATTTCCATTTGTATGCTGTAATATGAATCAAAACAACAATTTTTCCTTTGAAAATTCCTTTTGTTTTTCTTTAAAGAAAGTTTTCTTACAAAGCTTTTTGGACATTGCAAATTGTAAGTTAAATTATTTTCCCTTCTATTATTTTTCTTTAGGCTTACCAGGAGGGCAGACTTCAAAAGCTACTAAAAATGAATGGTTCTGAGGATCTTCCTGAGTCCTATGACTATGACCTTATCATCATTGGAGGCGGCTCAGGAGGACTGGCAGCTGCTAAGGCAAGGATCCTTGGGTTGTTTGTTATCTGGATTATGGTTACAATATTGACATTCCTAGCAGAGTTCTCTGTATTCTCTGTGGAGGTTTTTTGATCTACTCTTGTGACATTTTGCACGTTAATTTGGGCAGGACATGGACATGTTAAGAGACCACTTCATAAATCATTTTTCTAGATTGAAATATGTTTTTTTATATAAAAGTATAGGGCTCAGTATTTTGGGACACATTTTTATTCATTTTAAGTTTTGTTGACTTCAAAGATTATAAGGATGTTGTGTGGAAATGGTTTGAAATTAAACATACAGTTCTTATTCTTTGTCAATATTAATGTTTGTTTTTTTCACTTGATGATTTCCCTATTAACAACCCCTCCTCCCCAGTAGAAAGAAAGAAAGAGCAGTTGGATTTGTTAAATGTATTTATTAAAAGTGATTTGCTTTCTGTGTATGTGGGGTGATCTAAGAGAGAATAACCACTAACTCTGTGGCCTGGGGGTGATTGAGAAAAGAATATGTAAATAAGGAAGGTTAGGAGTGAGGCTCCTGATCCTGAATCAAGGTATATTTCCCAGGTGAAGAGCCCTTGGGCCTGTCATCCCTACCCAACAGGTTTTTTTTGTATTTGCTTTTGGTTTTTTTTAGACAGTCTCACTCTGTTGCCCTAGGTAGAATGCAGTGGCGTCATCATAGCTCACTGCAACGTCACACTCCTGGGCTCAAGTGATCCTCTTGCCTCAGCCTCTTGAGTAGCTAGGACTACAGGGGACTGTAGCTAGGACTACCACCTTGCCCAGCTAATTTTTCTATTTTTAGTAGAGATAAAGTCTTGCTCTTGTTCACGCTGGTCTCAAACTCCTGAACTCAAGCAATTCTCCTGCCTCTGCCTCCCAGAGTGCTAGGATTGTAGGAGTGAGCCACCTTGCCTGGCTGGTTCATTTAAAAGATGACGTGGTTATTATACTCCTCTAAGGTATAGCTTGTGGTGAATCAGTAAAGGTGGATTCAAATGAAACTGCCTAAATTACGAGCAGGCCAATGTCTAGCATGAAGCAGTGTTTTGCTAAAAGTGATTTCAGGAGTAATACCTGATACATTTTACTGTAGTGATGGTGTATTTGAAGGACACAGAACCAGTCCTTTCAAATAATCTTTGGAGACCTAGTTGCTAGTATGCAAAGCTTATTCTGAGATAGATAAAAGATATTCTGCAAAATAAATTTCTATTTTTCCTCATGTTCCTAAAAATGGATTTGAAGACTTCATAGACTGTCAACTTTTTCGTGGGCTACTCATGTGAAAATTTTAGTAAATCTGACAATTCAGAAGAAAAATTTCTCCAGTATTCTGCCACAGAAACCAAATTAGATAAAACTTTGAAATGGTTTAAAAAATAGTACCTTATAGGATACAGGTTGAGTCAAGGGCTGTAGACTATCAGTAGACCAGCTACTTAGCACTTGCTTTCAAATGGCCACTTTTTTTCAGGTTATTGCTTAATCTCTTATTGTTTAAGTGGAATTATATAAGAAGATTCTAAAGTTTCCAGCTGATTCTGACAATTTTACAGCTATAACCTACATAACTTTCAAATCTACCCTCATAACTATCTGAATCTCTTTTAATTTTTATCTTGGAGTTGAACTAATCATCATGGTATATGAAATTCCCAGGTGTTAATAACTAGTTATGCTCTAGGCATTATGGTTTAATAACAACGGCATGGAATTTAACAGCCCATTTCCAGTCTATCATGTTAACTTTTCCAACTCATTTTAATAATTTTATTTTTCAGGAGGCAGCCAAATATGACAAGAAGGTGATGGTCCTGGATTTCGTCACTCCCACCCCTCTTGGAACTAGATGGGGTAAGCTTTTAAAGTAATTCTAGAAGTGATTTTGCAGTAGCACATTTTTCCCTGGCACTGATCTAAGTGGCTCCTAAAACCTGATAAAATTAAACAAAACAAAACATACACCTCTTTCATTTGAACTAAGTTAAGGTGGACTCAAGTTAAATGCTTAAAATATAGATCCTTTGGCACAGAGTCAAGGTAGTAAAAACCTTATCAACAAGCTATGATATAAAGGTAAATATTTGAGTAATCTGGTATATTTAAGGGGCTTAATAACTGAAAATTTAAACTTTTTATCTGTGGATGTCTGTTTTAAATCTTCCTCACATATTCAACGAGAATTGGAATCACATACCTTAATGATACCCCTGCTGCTTCTGAGTCTTGGTGAATTATATGTTTATTATTCATTTATTCAGCAAATGTTTACTGAACACTTACTATGAACCAGGCCATGGAGATATAGCAGTGAACATGGTACATACAGAGTTCCTGCCCTTGTGGCACTTATATTCTAGGGAGGGACAAAAGAACTTTATGAATTGTGATAAGTAGTACTGAAAAAAATTATATAGTGTGATAGAGAGAACTAGATAAAGGAGAGAGTTTAGCTTTGAGAAGATTATCAAGGAAGGCTTCTGAAGAGGTGGCTTGTAGAAGAGGGCTAAAGAATGAGAATGAGCTAACTATCCTAAAAGGTAAGGCAGAACCTTCCAGGCAGCTTTCCTCTGTCTTGCTCAGAGGCTAGTACATACAAAGACCCTGAGGTAGGTAAGAGTCCTGCTTGGTTGTGGCATGGGTAGGAGGAATTAGAAGTGGTAGTATGAGATAAGACTGGAGAGGAAGGCAGGTATCAGACTGTACAGGACCTTGTAGGTCATGATGAGGAATTTGGACTAATCAGAGCATATAGCAGAAAGCCTTTGAGGAATTTAAGGTAGGGAAATTATGTGATATGTAAATTTTTAAAAGATTGCTTGGCTGCTTGCATTAGAAGGAGGCAAGAAGCAGGAAGTCCAGATTAGATGGTGTCACAATTTCTGATTCATTCATTTAGCACATATTTGTTAAGTGTTAACTCCGCATCAGGCATTATTCTTGGTGCTAGGTATATACCCTCTGCCCTGTGGAGCTTACACACCATAGTGGCACTTTGATAGCATTCTGCTCAGAGGACTTACATTTGAGCTGTGCAGTCCACTGCCATCTCTCATTCTTACTCATGTCATTTTTGCCACCTCCCCACTTGTCTGCTTTTTGTTTTAATGAAAACAAGCTATTTACTGTATTCTTTAAGCTTAGGGATGTTAACCTTTTTTTTAGGGGATGAGGGGAGTCAAGAGTCCTTGAAGAGTCTTATTAGAATTAAGCAAAAGCTATAGGCTACCTCCTTTAAAAAATGCACATATATGTTAAATTTTAAATGTAATTTTAGACCCACTGAATTCATCAGGTAGTTTGTGTAGAGATTCAGTGGCAAGTATAGATGCTCCTCAACTTATGGTGCAGGTTATGTACTGATAAAGCCAGCATAAGTTGAAAATATCATAAGTTGAAAATACATTTAAGAATGGGCATAGTGGCTCATGCTTGTAATCCCAGTGTTTTGGAAGGCTGAGGCAGGAGGACCAAGAGTTCGAGACCAGCCTGGACAACATAGTGAGACCCTGTCTCTACTAAAAAATTAAAAAATTAGCCAGGCCTGGTAGCACGTGCCTGTAGTCCTAGCTACTTTGGAGACTGAGGCAGAAGGATTCCTTGAGTCAGGAGGTTTAGATTATAGTGAGCTATGATTGGGCCACTGTACTCTATCCTGGGCAACACAGCGAGACCCTGTCTCTGAAAGGGAAAAAAAAAATGCATTTAATACACCTAATTTACCAAACATCTTATCTTAGCTCAGCCTAGCCTACCTTAAACATGCTGAGAACACTTTAACATTAACCTATAGTTGGGAAAAATCATCTAACACAAAGCCTATTTTATAATAAAATATTCAATATCTTGTGTGATTTATTCAGTACTGTACTGAAGTGAAACACAGAATGGTTGTATGGGTATTATTGTAAAATTAAAAAATTATAAGTAAAACCATTAAGTTGGGGGCCATCTCTGTAGGGTAAAGTTTCAATTTCTGGCATCTTTATCAACAATCAATTAATTTTGAGTCTTTGAAGTATATGGAGAGTGTGCGAATCTGCCCCTCTTTTTGTTTTGTTTTAGGATGAATTACTGTGTATGGTAAATAAAGCTCTCTGAACTTAGAAACATCACGAGACTTAGAAATAAATTATATAAATGGTATTGGCCCCATTAAGCAAATAAATTATGATGCTTCATAGAATTGTAATAATCATTGAACTTTTTCTTTGAAGCCTTGTAAAGCAGTCTGTAAACTGATTTCTCAATGTTGTTGCAGGTCTTGGAGGAACATGTGTGAATGTGGGCTGCATACCTAAAAAACTGATGCACCAAGCAGCTTTGTTAGGGCAAGCCTTACAAGACTCTCGAAACTACGGATGGAAAGTCGAGGAGACAGGTATGGGAGGGAAAACTTCTCTTCTGTTTGTGCTTTTGAGGATTTGAGCTGTGGTCTGAGAATGTACTTTTCATTTTTACGAGGCTAGCAAATACCCTGGAAGTTGTTTTTATTGTTTACATTTTTTATGAATAAAATCACTGCAGTTATTCTTTGTCAGGTAGTTACTACAGTAACAATAGATATTGTGCTTGGAGTATAGTATTTTTATAAGAGAAAACCAGTTTTTTTTCAAATAAGTTCTTATATAGTTGGGTTTTTTTTTGAGACAAAGTCTCACTCTGTTGCCCAGGCTACTAGAGTGCCGTGGCGTCAGCCTAGCTCACAGCAACCTCAAATTCTTGGGCTCAGGCGATCCTCCTGCTTCAGCCTCCCAAGTAGCTGGGACTATAGGCATGCACCACCATGCCCGGCTAATTTTTTCTATGTATTTTTAGTTGGCCAATTAATTTCTTTCTATCTTTTTAGTAGAGACAGGGTCTTGCTCTTGCTCAGGCTGGTTTTGAACTCCTGACCTTGAGTGATCCTCCCACCTCGACCTCCCAGAGTGCTAGTGAGCCACCATGCCTGGCCCTTACATAGTTTTTGTAAGAAATCATACAATGTTTGTAATTTGTAAGAAAGTATTAATTGCACTTGTTTTCTTTTGAAGCTGTTGCATTTTTCTCTCCTTTCAAAGAAGTCCATTTCGTGGTCTGATTTTTGTGGGGAGTGGTGATTGTTTATTGAGGAGAGGGTGATTAGACTTTGTTAGATTAAAAATATTTAGAGTATACTAGAAAGCCTAGACAAGTTGAAGAGGTAATTGTTAACTTTAGAAAGTAGGTTGCATTATCTGGTAGAAGAATAAAGTGAGGCTTGGCACAGCTTCATGACTAATTAATAACATATATCACTCTGTTCTTGAAGAGTGAAACTCCAACCCCTATAGATTTGAGATTTATAGGATGTGGAACATTTGATGGAAAATATTCCAGCCGGTAACTAGAGTAAACTGTTCTGTGGCTTTTTCGGAGTTTTAATTAACAGTTTATTAAATATAGAAATAAGACAAATACATGGTTGAAAATTTTTGCCTCCCGCTCAAACTAGTCATGCTTCCTTTGTTGGTGCTGCTTTTTCCCATTTAAAAATAACAGTACTTATTTCAAGTCTGAAATCTTTGAAAATCAGTTACTTTTAAAATTTTTTTAAGTTGGAGTCACATCTATTTCTTCAGGCCCTTATGAGAAAGAGAGATATAAAAAGAAATTTGGTAAAGTATTGGTAATTATTGCAGCTAGATGATTGGCACGTGTGAGTGAGTTATGTCCCATTCCTGGTAGAGAAACAGTGAGTCCTGCGTTTTCTTTTTATAGTGGTAGTAGACAGCTGCCAGTCAGGCAGGCTGGTCCAGGCTCCCATAGCCTTCCCCACCTCAGGTACGTAGTCCTCCTGCCACCATAACCACAAGTGGCCTCTGCAGTTACTTTTTTTTTTTAATTGAACTAATCTCTTAGTGTTTGCTCTAGTTCTAACATTTTATGATCATATGAATTAAAAATTCATAATCTGTTCTCTAGAAGGCCACAGACTGATTTCTGTGGTGTCATTTCCACTTCGAGAGGCCGGCCTGGCCATTAGGTGTCATAGACCTCATTTCCCCACTTAGTATATGGCCAGGCTACTTAACCACTGAATTGGAGACTCAGATTTCTTCATTTCTATGAGAGAGGCTTTCAGTATAATGATTTTCTTCTTCCTTCCAAACCACAACTTCCCTAGAACCTTTCTTCTGCCTACCACTAGAGTATATTTACCCAAATTCTGTTTTTTCCTAGTGATTGATACATTGTTGAATGACAAAGGGTTGATTTTTATTCATTAAATTTTGGAATTTAGTAATACTTTAGGGGCCCTAAGAATTCATTAATTAAATGATTAATTTAATTATGATAGAATCAAAAATATTTTTCTCTTTGATGGAAGTTTGGGAAGAAATGAGATAGACTCTTAAAATTCCCTGTATAAATGAGGAGTCAGTGAACTTTTCCCGTAAAAGGCCAAATAATAAATACGTTAGGCTTCTTGGGCCATATGATCTCTGTAGTAGCTGCTCAACTCTGCCATTGTAGTGTGAAAGCAACCCTGGAGAATATGGAAATAAATGAGCATGGCTGCATTTCAGTAGAACTTTATTTACAGAAAGGTGGTAGGCTAGATTTGGCTCATACTGTTACAGTTTGACAGCTCCTGGCATAAGCACTTAACCAGTTCAGTAACTCCAGACCTGGCTACATCACAATCTCTTGGATTTTTTTTGTTGTTATTGTCGTTGTTAACAAATACAGACTCCTAAGCCTTAATATACCCCAGCAATCAGGACTTAAAATCCAAAGTAAAATTCCAGTTCATTTCTAGATAAAGAAGAAAAAAATTTGTGTAAAGTTATTTTAGTCTTGAGAATTGCCAAGAAGCCTTGCATTATTTAATTGTATGGTAGTCTTCTAAAAAGGAAATAATATTTGAAGATGAAAAGTAGTATATATGTTCAAAATAAAGGACTTGTCCTTTTAGACTAAAAGCTCTACTCTTTGTGTTTCACGTGAGTAGTTATTGAGAAGTGATGTTTGCCAGAAGTTGAAAAGCTAAAAATTTTGTCTTATTTTCCTATGCAGTTAAACATGATTGGGAAAAAATGACAGAAGCTGTACAGAATCACATTGGCTCTCTGAACTGGGGCTACCGAGTTGCTCTGCGGGAGAAAAAGGTGGTCTATGAGAATGCCTATGGGCAATTTATTGGTCCTCATAGGATTAAGGTAATTGTGACATCCAGTTTTTTTTTTTTTTTTTTTTAAAGCTTTGGTTGGAAAGTATCTAAGTATTAAAAGAATTATAATTCTTTTAATTATAAGAAAGTCCGGTCACCACTGTGACCCGGACTACCCAGTTTGGTGATTTTTGCCATCACACCTTCTTATGGGGTCTTCTGTGGGAGTGTGGTAAAATGTAGGAGTTCTGGACCAGATTACCTGGATCTGAGGCCTGGTTCTGTTACCTAATAGCATTGTGACCATGAGCAAGCCTGTTTGCTACTCAGCCTTAATATAACTCTTACCGTATTATCAAATTATGAAGATCAAATGAGACAATGTGGTAAATAGCCTTTGTTAACTATAAAGTTTACAATTTTAAGGGATGATTACTTACTAAAGTTTTCATATTGGTTCCTTTGTAGGCAACAAATAATAAAGGCAAAGAAAAAATTTATTCAGCAGAGAGATTTCTCATTGCCACTGGTGAAAGGCCACGTTACTTGGGCATCCCTGGTGACAAAGAATACTGCATCAGCAGGTAAGGGAAAAAAGTGGGAGAGGAAAGAAAACCTATTGAGGATTTTGCTTTTGCTTTTTTCTTCAAACCCACTTAGTCCATTTCTTGGACTTCAGAGTTCTTTGCCACATTTTGTTCTCTCTGGGTGGGGACAGGGTTTGAGAAAAAGTAAAAATTATTTTAAACAAGAACATTTAAAAAATTGAAAACTACAAGCATTGATCATCTTACTACACAGAATTGCTAATATCACTAATATATTATATATAGATATATACTTTATATATATATATATATATATATATAAAGATTTTTAAGCCAGTCAAATTTAGCAGTGGGGGTTGTGTACCAACTTTAGTGACACTAATGTTAATAAGTTCTGATAACTCACTACCATCAGATCAGCCTCCCAAAGGCTCCATCTCTTACTACCATCACCTTGGGGTCTAAGATTTCAACATATGAATTTTGGAGGAACAAACATTCAGACTATAGCAGCCTGTTGTGTATATTTAAAAAACTCATTTTCTAACAATGCTTTTATGATCTATGTCTTGTATATTCCTAACTCAACCAGAAGATTTTTGTCAGGTTTTACTTTTTATACTTGGTTTTCATATTACACAAACAAAATACTGAAAGTTTTTTCCCCACCCTTCTCCCCACTGTGAATAATTGATGTTTCAGCTGAGAAATAATAGGTTTTTCTCCTCAGAGAGAGAGCTGAGAGGTGGATTGAGGGTAGGGGTTTGGGTTTGCAAATATCTGATTTATTCCAAACAGTTTACAATAATTTATGTGACTATAAGTTAGACTAATACCAGAAGTTACATGGTTTGCTATGTTTAGCCATGAGTAGCTAGAGCTACTCCAGAAGCAACTGAGTGGCAACTGAGTACTTGGCAGAGTGTAGTCTAAAGTGAATGAGGGGCAAGAAAGGGAGAGTATCTACGACCTTATGAAAACTCCTCATATGTTACGTGTGTAGCTAGTTGAATGTTTATAATCTTAAAGTATCTTGTTCTTATGAATGTAAAAATACTTACTTTGATTTAGTCATTATTCTTATGTACATTTTTCTCTTCTTTCTCCATCCCCTCTCCTCCTCTTTCAGTGATGATCTTTTCTCCTTACCTTACTGCCCGGGTAAGACCCTGGTGGTTGGAGCATCCTATGTCGCTTTGGAATGTGCTGGATTTCTTGCTGGTATTGGTTTAGATGTCACTGTTATGGTACGGTCCATTCTTCTTAGAGGATTTGACCAGGACATGGCCAACAAAATTGGTGAACACATGGAAGAACATGGTGTCAAGTTTATAAGACAATTTGTACCAATCAGAGTAAGTAGGGTTGCATGTAGTTTTGTTGATTCTGTACTAATCTTAAAAGGCAAGAAGAGAGTTGTGTTGGTGGTAGCAGCATCCTTTTTAGCATTGTAAACCGTCAGGAATGCTATGATTCCTCAAGTGTTGTATACTGGTATATAAACTTGTACTTGCCTACCACCTAAATAGCTTTTTTTTTTTAAATCTATAGGTTAATATTTTCTTCCTTTGTCAACTTTTTTTAAGTCTTTTGTTCTCTTTTGTTTAATGCTTCCCTTTATTCATTTGTTTATTTTGTTATCTTTGGTCTGTTAATACTTTGTTTCTTCTTATGCTCCAGAGATTTAAATAAGATTTTAAGACTAGGCTTATTCCCCAACCCCCTTTGCCAATAAGATATTTTCCCTTGGCATATAGGACAGTCAACACACAAACTACATAATTCTGGCTTCCCTGGAAACGATTATATCATTTTGTTACATGGGCTAGCCTTTCTAATTTAATCTTCTTTTAAAAAGACCTAATAATATGCCAAGTTATATCTGGGACTTGTTAACATTACTGCAAATGTTTTGATAGATAATACTGACAAAATTGATCACTATGTCTAGTATATCTCAGACTAATAGATAATTGTCTTTAATGCAGGGACTTTTTTTAAAGTTAAGGAATTTTAGCTGTCATTTTTTAAAATTTCTTAATGGGTTAAACTTGAGTTCTTTGCATGACTGTGAATCTCTTAGTGTTGATATATAAGAGCAGGAGCTCTAGGGTCAGAATGATCTGGATTCAAATACTGTTCTGCCAGTTCCTTGCTATATGGCTTTAAGAGAGTTATTTAACCTCTCTGAACCTCAGTTTCTTTTGTAAAACAAGGTTGATAATGGCATCTATCTCACAGTTCATGTGAGGTTTGCATTAGCCAACACTTATAAAGTAATTAAAACAGTATCTGGCAGAGAGTAAACCTAAAGTGAATCTATCTCATAATATTGTTGTGAAGATTAAGTGGCAGATTTCCTGGGAATTATCAGTACTTGATTACTGTAGCTGTTTTTTAGGGAGTAAAGGTATATGTGCTATATTTGCATTAGAGCTTACAATTAGAAAACAGCTGTATGTGTATGATGTACTGATAGAAGAGTAACATCTATCTGTATAATATCTTAACATTTGGAGAGTTGTGGACCCTCTTAAAAACCTGTGGACTCTGCCTAGTAAAATTGGTTTCACCAGGGTATGCGATTCTCATAGCTGGGCATTAAACTCCTGTGTTTTATAAAGTGACTGATTGGAGGGAGCCTTCAGTGCAGAGAGGGGAGAAAGTGCATTTTGGACAGAGTATATAGTGTGTTCAAAAAGGGAAGAAAAATTGTTCTAAATATGGACAAGGCCTGACTGCAGCACAAAAGTGAGTAATGATAGAGGTGGGATGAGGACCTTTGCTTATCATTTTGAAACAAATCTTAAGCTATGGGCCAATTCAGCTGTTCTCCAAAGATTAGAACATTTAAATTTAAATAAAACAGGAAAGACTTTTCCACCATGTTTAAAGAGGTTTAACTATAAAAAAAGGGAATTTAAGAAGATAATCTTTACTGTTTATTGATGTTGAAAATAAAATGACCCTCAACTCTGTTTTGAGTCATTGTATTTTAAAGGTAGAATAGAAATTGCAGGTGATTTTGATTTTTCCTAGGAAAGATTTTTATAGGAATTCATGATTTGGCTATTATTCAGAGACAAAGGTTACATACTTAAGAAGCTTCCAGGTAATAGGGTTTCTAAGTCGTTGTTAACCAGTCTATAGGCCATCATTGGCTTCTTTGTTTAGTGGGTTCCTGTGTTCATTCTCATTTGCCATAGCACAAGTATCAGGGCTTGCTCATTCCTTTCTACATCTTTAGCAACCAAGGACAACCCCTAGTTATGATAAACACACACATTTCCTAGCCCACTATGACTTTTAGGCTTTCTAGCTATTACTTATATCATTATTGCTCTATTTAATACTTCAATATCTGTTCTTTGTTGTCAATGAATGTTGATCATCTGTTGTCAAAAGAAAATCTCTGAATTTGGGCAGTAGTGCTCTCCATGGGATTAAAGGTTCTGGGTGAATGGAAAGATAGGAACCTGGGGAAGACAGAAAGTCACTGGTTTGATTTTAGGGATTGTAGTATGCTTTCTCTGACTTTCTTCTTTTCCGACTTTCTCTCTCAATTGTATTGTTTGAGAACTATGAAAGAAAGCCTCTCTAGCAAACAACATTAACCAGTGAAAAAGAAGGGGATTAAATTAAAGACTTTATCATCCTAATGATGTTAAAATGGGGGAGATGGGTCATAAAAGACTTTGCAAGCAAGATTTTATGTTTTAACTTTTGGTTAACCAGATAGAAGGGGAAGATACAGTTATCCCCCTTGATAAATGTCTTTATTTCATGGTAAAACTTCATCACTTTTATAGGTTGAACAAATTGAAGCGGGGACACCAGGCCGACTCAGGGTGGTAGCTCAGTCTACCCATAGTGAGGAAACCATTGAAGGAGAATATAATACGGTAAGAGTGGGTCAGTACTTTATCAGAAAGCAAATAAGCTGCTTATTGGGTATTTACAGTGACAGATATTTCTAAAATGTACTGCTTCCATGCCCATTCTAAGACATCTTAATAACTGATGATATTATAAATCATTTTTCACAGGGATGGCTTCAGATTTTCTCCTCTATAACTTAAAATATTGTTTGTCAAAAGGCTATACAGAGGCACCAAAATTTCTAAATGAGCCAGGATTTCTGTCCCATGTTCTTCCCCTTTCATCTCCCTAGCCATCACTTAAAAAATAACTTAATTCAGTCATAGGCTAGTCTGTCATTGTCTTTGAACTTGGATAGGTTTATTAAGGAATTATTAACTCCCTTTCTCTTAATAAGAAATGAAAAATGGTTTCTGCTATATCATGTTCAAAGGATTTTTTCCATAAAGATTTTAATTTGTTTAAACTCTTGCATTACTCTCTTAATGAAATATTTATTTCCAAGTCTGGAAAATGAAATTAGATTAGTTTAAGCGGAGAAAAATATGATTAAGTAATCTATGCAAAGCCATGTTGTTAATGCTCACTAATATATTAATTTGTCAGGTGTTGCTGGCAATAGGAAGAGATCCTTGCACAAGAAAAATTGGCTTAGAAACCGTGGGAGTGAAGATAAATGAAAAGTAAGAAAAAGTCTTTATTATGCCATATTGAATACTACTTTGGTTGTTTACTGCATTGATCAATTCTAGAGTTAGATTCTTAAAGTTAATTTTACAATAGTTAGAGAGTTCCCTTTTTATGCATAGAAAACTCTTCTTCGAATGCCATTCACATTAATATTTCCCCTTCTGTCCTTCTTTCCTTTTCTCAATTTTAGCCACTATGTTACAGTTCTTCCATTCTATTTGTTACAGTTTTCCTATTTCTTTGATTTTTCAAAATTGTGGCCAGAGTTGTCACTAAGCTTTTTAGTTCCTCTGAGCAATTTTGTTTTGTTTTTTATACGTTAGAACATTGCCTTCAGCTAGAGTCACAGTTTTTGGGCTTCCTTCGGAGAAAGGGAATTTTGTTCTATTTTATTAATAGGGTAATTGATTATGATTTTTAACTGAATAAATTTACAGGACTGGAAAAATACCTGTCACAGATGAAGAGCAGACCAGTGTGCCTTATATCTATGCCATCGGCGATGTGTTGGAGGATAAGCTGGAGCTCACCCCAGTAGCAATCCAGGCAGGAAGACTGCTGGCTCAGAGGCTTTATGCAGGTTCCACTGTCAAGGTGAGTGTTGAGGCTGTCATCCACTAGGTACTGTTAATAATACTCCCAGTTCCCTATTTAGAGGTAGTTGGGAAGTTTTCTAGGTCTTAAATAATTTAGTTATTTTGGTGATGGCATCTTAAATGTGCTTTATTAGCTGTATTCCAAATAAGACGTTATTACAGTTGCTGTTCATTTGTGACTTTAGTATAAAAATTGTTATTCTTGGAATTTCATTATGAGTAAGAAGAGCTTGATTAATCAAGTTTTGATACTGTTATGTTCCACATACTCTTAATCATTGCATTTTACATCGATTTCATTATCACCAGTATAATTTTCTAAATCTTTTTGTGGCACCCAACTAGTCTATAAAAGGCTTTGGGGATTGAGGTAATGGTGTCAGTGTGCAGAGCAGCTTAAACCACTCTTCAGGCCTTGTTACCCTGTCCTTGCTGAAAAATCTTTCCATCTTAGATTGTTAAATGTTATATTAATGTTTTAAGGGGATTTTTTTAAAGTCAGTGTAGGAAATTGAAAGTCTTCAGTATCTTTCCTGGGACTAGATGGCCAGAAAAGAATAAATATAGCTTAACTTTTAAAAAGGATTCTGGAAACATTAATTCTAAAGAATTTTGTCACTACCCATTTTCATTAAGTATAAATCATTGTGGATTGATTTCAGTTGGTTACAGTAATGGAAACCTCACAGAATCATGCTAGCAAAATATATTTGTGACTTCAGGTTATTTTGGATTATGGCATAATAAAATCTTATATTTTGAAATTAACAGATTGGGGGTAAAAAAAGATTTTGAATACCAGATTGGTTGTCCAGGGAATAGCAGTTGGTTCATACTGCTAGTTAGAATAAATTTAACAACACTACCTCTTTGAGTTACATCTTGTGTTCATTGTTACAATTGTTTAGTATCTGGTAAGATGAGAAAAGCTATTTAGAAATGTAGCTTAAGATTGAGATGCATTTAATTTGTTCTTGAATTAATATCTTTGTGATTTCCTAAACTAGAAAGAGATATTTTTATATATCAGTAATAACCAAAGAGTAAACATGCAAAAGGTTGCACTTGAATAAATTTGAAATCATTATAGCACAGAATTCCTAAAAAAAAAAAAAAATCAATAGATCTTTTTGTCTC
>VBSM01003169.1:22179754-22204052 GCA_008086735.1 Cheirogaleus medius
AAAAAAAAAAAAAAGAATCTCAAGAACTTTCTTTGTACAGGCAGCTCCATCCTGTTTGGTATTCTGCCCTGCAGCTTCAAACCACTTTGGCTTCCCTGAGCTGTGATCTCTCTGTCTTCCTAACTGGGAAGGACCACTGAGCTCTACTTGAGCCCCCCTCCCTGCACTGAGGCCTAGAAACTGCCTCTGGGCAGTAAGCTGTAACAGTTTTAGGGCTCACCTCATTTGTTTCCCTTCCCTGTGAGATCACGGGCCTAAGTTGCCAATAGGCCAATGTCTAAAAGGTTTTGCTTCATATTTGTCTGGCTTTCTAGTTTGAGGCAGAAGGGTAAATCTGGTCCCTGATACACCATTATGGCTGTTAAGTGGATGTCTGCCATTAATTTTATATTACAGAATTCTAAGGATTTATGTTCTTTTTAGAGAAAAAGGATATATTAATTGTTTCGGGGTGGGGGTCATATTTTTTAAAGATTTCACTTCCTTGTTTCAGAGAGTGAGAATTGCATTTCTCATATTTTAAATGCAGAATGTTACTTAGGCTCACCTCTATGTACAAATGTAACTGCTAAGTTTTAACCAAATGGCATTTACAAACACATTTGGCATTTACATAATATATTTTTTCATAGTTCACGTTAGCATATTAAAGATTCTGAGAAATCTGATAGTAGAGAATCCTGTTTATTTGCTTAACTCAGCTTTTTACAATTTTGACTCCAGAACCCTTTTGTCATCTACATCTATTAACATCATACCATAGGCTTTGAAAAATACCGTCAAAAGTGTTAACCTTTTTTCCCCCCATGGTCTTCCTTTCGTTTAATGGCTGCATAGTATTACATTGAAGGTATGTCCTATAGAACTACTTCCCAATCATTGGGATTTTAAGGGCACTCTAACATTGACACTATTGAGTACTGTAACAATGCTCAATTAATACATGCAGCCTTTTCTGTATAATAAGTTATTATATTAGTATTATATATCATAATATGAATGTAGTAATATGTTATGACATTATAATATATTGTTATATATGTTAAATTATAATAGCATATTATCTATAATCTTATAGATTTATAAAGATAGGATTATTCAACTAGAAGAATAAAATGCTTTTATGGCTCTTATGCATTACCTATTGATGTTCTGAAGAAGTCTTTTAATTTTTATCACTGATAATATGAGACTATCAGCATTGAGTACCCACCAGTATTGTTTTTGGCAATGTTATTAAAGGGAGACAAAGTGTGTCACTGTCGGTAACATCAGTTGGTAGATGGATGGAGAAGCCACATATGAATCTCTTTTTTTATCATCAGTCTTATCATACTTCAAACTTCTAAAACTTTTCTCGTAAGTTAATGATTCTCAATGTTGTACATTATTAATTAATATCTGGGATTGGGATTTCGCATGATTTGTGTAGAAATTTATTAGTTTACTTTCCTCTCTCAATTTGAACTTTTTTGAGTATACTTTTTTTTTTAAGTTATAACTTTTTACTTCCATTTTTAAACAGTGTGACTATGAAAATGTTCCAACAACTGTATTTACTCCTCTGGAATATGGTGCTTGTGGCCTTTCTGAAGAGAAAGCTGTGGAGAAATTTGGGGAAGAAAATATTGAGGTAAGTTCTCCTTTTCTAATTTTCTCCTATGTTAAATTACTACTGTTTTTTTCTTCAAAATTTTGAAGTAATTTAAGTGTATAGAAAAGTTGAAAAATAGCACAAAGAACTTCTGTACACCTATCTTCCAGATTCAGGTACTATTAACATTTTGCTTATGCATTTTGCTTTGTCTTATACACTTTTTATATTCTCCATTTCTATGTATGTGTGTTTGTGTGTATTCTTTTCCTTGAATCATTTGAGAGTAAGTTGAATGTTCTTTTACCCCTAAATACTTATTGTGTATTTCCTATGAGCAGGATATTTTCTTAATATAACCACAATGTGTACTTGTCACTTTTAGGAAATTTAGTATTGATACTATACTTTTATATGATTTATAATCCATTTTTTGACCCAGTAATAGTTCCTATTACATTTAAAACCACATTTATTGGTTTCTTTTGATTATTAAAACAATATTGTTGGAAATCTGAATAATATAGAAAAATAGAAAGAAGAAAACTAAAAACTACATTTCTACTATTTTGACCATTAGTATTACAATTATGAACATTTTCTTTCAGTTCTCTAAAAACACCATTATCTTTGTGTTTATAAATAAGAGGAGAAATGAAATGGAATAGTTCTATTAAGGGGTGCTATACTGTAATTTGTTAAGCCATGCTTTTATTAATTAGATTGTTTATAGTTTTCATTATTACAAATAGAATGATGAACCTCCTTATAATTCATTTTTTATTTCTCTGATTATTTTTTAAGGATAGGTTTTCTATCAAAAAGTATTTAAATTCTAAGTTTCTTAATATGTATTCCATATTTCTTTGTAGATTATCTTTAAAATTTGCCTATTTTCTTATAAAAGTATCATGTTTGAGTTGGAATTTTGAAGAATGTAAGGGAAAGGAAGCAATTGCAAATAGATTTATGTTTGTAACAGCAATTGTTAGCAATTTGGGGTAATTAATTTTTTTCCTGTACACTTGTGATACTATGATACTACATTACATGTCTGTAACACACATTTATTTTTAAAAATGTATGTTGTATTATAACATAGAACACTTATTATGTCTTCATAATAAGTGTGCTTTTAAAAGGTAGCCAATCAGCCAGGCTTGATGGCTCACACTTACAATCCCAGCACTATGGGAGGTCAAGGCAAGAGGATTGTTTGAGCTCAGGAGGTCCAGACCAACCTGAGCAAGAGCGAGACCCTATCTCTACTAAAAAAACAATAGAAAAATTAGCTGGGCATGGTGATACACACCTGTAGTCCCAGCTACTTGCAAGACTGAGGCGGGAGGATCACTTGAGCCCAGGAGTCTGAAGTTGCAGTGAGCTAAGATGGTGCCACTGCACTCTACCCAGGGCAACAGAGTGAGACTCTGTCTCAAAAAAAAAAAAAAGTTAGCCCATCATGTTTTGAACTAAGGCTAGCAGTTGGAAGAGAAAAAAATCCTTTTAGTCATCCACGTGTTATATCAGTAAGGATATCTGTCCTTACAGTTTTCCTTCCTCCTTCCCTCCCTCCTTCCTTCAGTGCTTTTGGTGAATAATGCCAAAGAAGGAAATGTCTTTTGGAAGCATTAAGCAAGAGAACTAGATAATTGCTGTGATTGTTCCTGGCATTTTATTTGTTTCTTGTCCAAGTTGTCATTCCTATAAGGTAACAAAATAGTATTGAGGGAGGTTTTTTGAGTGAGTATGTGTTTGTGTGTTCTTAATGCAAGACAGCAAGTAATTACATGGCTTCTTTTTCTCATTACCTTGTTTTTTGTTGTTTTTGTTGTTGTTATTACTTAATGTTTACTCTTTTGAGGTTGAGATACACATAATTAAGATATGAGCTTGTAGCAAAAGTGTCTGACATCAAGGAGTTTAAAGTCATTTACCTTTTGTAATAGATTCCTATTTAGTTCATGAGTTTTATTATTTAATGAACGGCTAATTATTAAAGAGTTCCCCACTGTCTTTCACCATATCTAATGTTTGACAAACTGCTTAAGATAATGGGTCTGAATTGTGCTTATATCTTCTTAGGTTTACCATAGTTACTTTTGGCCATTGGAATGGACAGTTCCATCAAGAGATAACAACAAATGTTATGCAAAAATAGTCTGTAATATTAAAGACAATGTAAGTGTGATTCTCTCTTAATCCTTTCCAATAATTTTATTTAGATTTTAATATGTAGTTCTGTTTGATACATGTGGCATTCCTTCTGTATTTTACCTGTTGGGCTTCCCAGCTGTGTGGACATCATCAGAGGGCAGGACCTTGGGGCTCCACTGTTTGCTGTCCTTTCTCCTCACTGGCACAGGGCCCTACCCATAGTCAACAGGTGGTCAGAACTTCTTGAGTGAAGGAACCAAAGGCACAACTTGAGAACTGTCTGTGTTTGTGTTTATAAAAGAGGGGAAATGAAGTCATTGTCTGTCTAAAAATAATGAACAGAAAGAACAGGAGTGATGCAAGTTTGATCCTCAGCAACTGGCACTAATGAGAAAGAGCTCTTAATTAGGTTCTGATATAAGATTTCATTGCCTGCTACTACATGTAACACCTGGCAACTGAAGGTCTGTGGGCAAACTCCTTCACCTCTCAGGGTTTGTTTCATACCTACAAAATGAGGGATTGAATAAATTGGTGTTCTCCAAACTTTTTTGACTGCTGCCACATAGTAAGAAATCTATTTTTTACATTGTAACCTGTAACACTTGTGTGTACATATGCATACTGTCTTTAAGTATTGTATTGAATCTTACGAAACTAATATTTTTAACTTAGCTGGCACATTACCTTAAAAATGCCCTCAGTAAAAATATAAACAATGCTAAAGAATCCATATGCTGTAAATGCCTAATAAACTCTGATAATTTTTTTATCTTGATATTTGAATATAATTAAGTCATGTATCCTGTATAGAAGCTACTGCTCTAGACCAGGCGTCCTCAAACTACGGCCCGCTGGCCACATGCCGCCCGCCTAGGACATTTATCCGGCCCGCTGGGTGTTTCTGCTGCCGCTGCCTGTCCTGCTTAGCAGCCGACTCGTCCCGGGCCCACAGTGCACACTCTCCAACGGTCTAAGGGACAGTGCACTGGCCCCTGTTTAAAAAGTTTGAGGACCCCTGCTCTAGACAGTAGCAGGTTGTTTTTTTTGTTTGGTTTTTGGTTTTGTAGAACCCAGGGTTTTAAAAAACATTTCCCTGGATACTCTACAAATGAATATACTAAGATAACCTGTAATGAGCAACACAGTTGATATAAAGAACAATTGTATATAGAGTTTTCTTTTTCATTTTAGACATAAATTTTATTAATGTCACTTCTGTAAACAAAAGGAGAAAACACCCAGGTATTCTCTCATTGGCAGTCTGTTAACTGCCTCTAGAGACTTCACTTGCACATAGCAATCAATGAAACCATTAAAGTTTCCTGCATACCAAGCAAATCCACTTAACATACGTAGTTATTTTGTCCTTTCACTGTTATATTTGTTTTAAATGGCATTGCTTGTATAATGTGAAAAATAGTTTCACTACCAGTAAACCTGCCTTAATTAAAATAATTGAGGTCATAAGTAAGGTGATACTGTTTTCAATTATTTTCATAGATAAAGATAGTAGTAGAGAAGAAGAATATTTATCATTGCTTTTTTGTCATGAGCAATCTGACGCAAAAGCATGCTTCTAGAACTTGGCTGATCTTGGGGCAGTCTTTATTTGTTTTGAGTCAGTCACTTGACTTCATCTTGTCTAAAAGTCCTTGATTTTAAATAGTACTTAGAATGTTTATTGTCTGCTGGCTTTTGTTCTGTGCTATTCTTTGTTTACATAAAATATTTAAAATACACATAAAGGTGGGGAAGGTACCCACCATCCAGATTCAATAAATATTAACATTTTTGCTATATTTACTTTAGAGCTTTTATCTTGTAAGAGAGAAATCATAATAGATATGTAGTTTATAATAGCTTATAAGGCATCTATTATGTACCAGGCACTATGTAGAAATCTATAGATATTAACTTATTTAATCTTTACATAATCCTATGAGGTCTGTGCTATTGTTATCATTTTATAAATGAGGAAACTGAAGCACATGGAAGTTAAGTAATTATATTCAAATTATTTGCCACTTAAGGGCAAAGCTAGAAATGAACCCCAGGCAATGTAAATGCCATGCTATCAATTATTATCCTATGCCAGTGTAGTCTTTTGTATTCATTCCTTCCCTAGAAGCAAAACTGTTCTGAAGTTGGAGTGTCTCTCATGTTTGTGTTTTCATGTTTGCCCCCTATTTATGTATGCATAAACATGATACAGTGTATTGTGGTTTAATTACGAGTGGCATCCTCATTAAATAGAGTCCTGTAACTTTTTTATATCTCATTATTTTTTGAGAACTTTCCTACATTATTACATGTAAATCTAGTATATTTTAAATGCGTTGTAGTAGTTTATCTTATAGATAACTATACTTTATACCCTGAACCCCCCTGATTATCAGGGTGAACAACATGTAAGAGTATAACATGGAATATATCACAGTACTTTGGCAGCAGAGTGACCTTCTGATTGTTTCTAAGGAGTGAGGGAACATTTGATAAGCTCTGCACCCTGGAGCCTAAGTTGCCTCATGAGGAAATTGGGCTACTTAATCTGGCTTAGTTAGAGTCAGCTCTGAAAATCTATCAACTGAACAGTAGAATGCATCAGATTTCTTTGCTTTTGGCAGAAGTAGTCTGAGTTTGAGATTTAGAATTTATCCAAAATAATTCCTACATAGTTACTAAACATTTTTCTTTCATTTTCAAAAATGTTTTCAAATTGGAACAGTCTTAAAAGTATCTAATTGCACAATCTACACCCAAACCATAGTTAAAATCATTTTGTAATTTGAATGACTGCCCTTAAATGTCACAGCTATCACAGATAGTCTACATAGAGCTGAGACAACCAAATACAGAAAACAAGGATACCACTATCCTTTGGTAGTATTTTCCAGAAAATTTTGTTGGTTAAGGATCTGCAGATATCTTTGTCTTTATATTTTTCCTCATCATCACTCATAGCTGGCTCCTGTCTCTTCTTTCCTGCTTGAAATGCACATCATTTAAGTCTTTGGCTATTTCTGAAATGGATTGTTTAGAATAAACTGGGGAAATACCCTAGGCTGTATAGGAAGAGAAGGGGAGAGAAATCAGTTTAATTGTATTATTTTATTTTATATCTTAGGAACGTGTTGTGGGATTTCATGTACTGGGTCCAAATGCTGGAGAAGTTACACAAGGCTTTGCAGCTGCACTCAAATGTGGACTGACCAAAAAACAGCTGGACAACACAATTGGAATCCACCCCGTCTGTGCAGAGGTGGGTTACCTACACTCCACAGCTCCATTTAAAAGTGCACCACATTGCTCACATTCTAAGTGGCAGATCTAGGATCCTGAAGCTAGTGTTCTTTCTGCTGTACTCAGGCTACTTCTGTATCTCCTGACAATTTAATAATGATTGAGAATACCTCAAAAGAAGGCCTTGTCTCTAAAAATGAGTTATGTGCTTCCAGTATTTATTGCTCTTGGTATCAAGTGGAGACTTCTATCATGCTATTAAATAGTAAAAATGATAAGTGTGATTTATAGAGGTGTGCCTTAAATCATTTATTTATCATGTCTCCTAAGTTTTTATGACAGTTAATAATACCATTCATATCCAGAAAATCTTCAATCTTAGTTATTCCAGAGCTACCTTGAGACTAAATGATGTTGTTTGCCTGTTTAGCTTTTGGTATCAAAGAATGAGATTTGAAAGTGATAGCTTTCAAAAGATCGAGCAAATGACAGTAGAACTGGAAATTGACCAATCTAGGCCTCTGGGTGTCAGTATGTCTTCTCTGTCAGTGATCATCCAATAGTTGAATGTTAACTACATACATAGCAATGGTAAGCCAAAAATGTGTCTACATTGGAGAACTTGGTGAAGGATGGGAGAAGGCGTATACCAGCTTAGATAGGGAGTTGAAAATTACAGCTATTATCTTTCTACCGTAGTTACCAAGGTATACATTGTGCATGCATGCACATGCACGCTTGTGTGTGCACATTTCTGCCATATTTCATTCAGCAACTCTGTTACTGGTAGGTCTCTGGTCCCAATTGCCCTTCACAACTGAACTCTGCTGAGTATGTGAAATGTCAGCTTTAAGACCTGGAAAAATGTTTCAGCTTTCTTTTGCTTTGCCTTCTCTATGATTAGGAATGGTATCCTCTTCTGTTATATATTAATATGCACCTGACTGGGATGGAAGCATAAAATATTAACATGTTAGGAGATTGATGCATTATTCATAGAAAGCTGCTGTTTTTGTGAAGGAAATCAAACTAAGCTTCAAAGAAATATAATATAAAAATTGAAAAGTCTAGACTAATGCTCTTAAAGAATGTGTGATAGATCTTTCAGTCAGTGTAATGACTCAGGCTACTGATGGAGAAGGAGCCAATTAACTTCTGTTTTTTGAGTACATTAGTTTCTTAGGGCTACTATAACAAAGCACCACAAACTGGGTTGCTCAAAACACCAGAAATTTATTCTCTCACAGTTCTGAAGGCAAGAAATCCAAAACCAAGGTGTCAGCAGGGCCCATGCTCCCTCTAAAGTTTGTAGGGGAAGAATCCTTTGCCTCTTCTAGCTTCTGGTAGTTGCTAGCAATCCTTGCCATTCCTTGGGTTGTAGATGCATCACTCCAATCCTTGTCTCCTTTGAATGGCCTTTTCTCCTGTATGCCTGTGTCCTAATTTCTCTCTTCTTTCTTATAAAGACACCAGTCATTAGATTAGGGCCCACTCTAATCTGACATGACCTCATTTTAAGTTGATTATGTCTGCAAAAACCCTATTTCTAAATAAGGTCACCTTTATAAATACGGTGGGGGGAGTAAGACTTGATCATATCTTTTAGTGGGGACACAATAGTGAGTATATTTTAAAAATGTAGACCCCAATCCAAGTCATTTATGAGCTACAACAATAATTTCTGATATAGATGAAGGAAAAGATAATTTCCCAGCTTGTATATAAGAATGTCTAAGTTTTTGTCTGAATTCAGCTCTCATTGGGCTAGTTGAAAGAAAAAGACTGCTGAGTGCTGGACTCTGACCACTCCACTCAGCCGTGCCGTGCTGTGATCCAGCAGCAGCGTGCACAGCAGCATCTGGCAGGATGACTGCCAGTGGGGCAGAAAGACGCTGTGAGGAGGCAAGATGTCTCCTGATGCCCGCGGAGGTCAGCCAAAGGCCTGTTCTCCTTGGTATACCTGGCACATTTGCTGCTATGCATCTTCATCTGTTGGTCCTCTGATGACTTTGAAGCTCAGAGGCAAAATGTTCTGGTGATAGGACTTTTATGTTTTATTTTTCCTAAGCTGGTGGCTGATTACAAGATAAAAAAATTAGATATCTTACTCTGAACACATTTGTTGTGAAGTTATGTGCACAGCACTGTGCTTGGCAGCAGGGATACAGGGAAATTTAAGATAAGCCTAAGAGTGAGTGAGGCAGATGGATGAAATGCCAATTAGAGTTCAGTGTGATGAGTCCCAGGATTGGGGTAGGGTGCTGGGGGCATCTGTGTGGTCTTTGGCTCAGGGATTCCTATGATCAGTTTTTTCTCACAGAACACTTCTAATACCAAATATGTGGGGTTTTTTCCTTCCACCATCACCAGTTCTCCAACTTTCCAGACACTAGCTGGATGTCCTACAATGTAATTTAATTCTGACATTAATTCCCTGTAGTTAGCATCCAATCCACAAGTTAAGGGCTCAGTCCCATAAGACTGACCCCACTCCAGGCCTCTTGTACTTCTCATCAGACAGCTATAAAGTCAAGCGGTTCCCTTGACCCCTTCCTCAGGTTTGATAAATTGCTAAAACTGCTTACAGAACTCAGGAAAACACTTTGGTTACATTTATTGCCTTATTATAAAGGATGCAACTCAGTAACAGCCAAATGGAAGACACGTGGGGTGGGGGAGTGGGACAGAGCATCCACACTCTCCCTGGGCAAGTCCCCTTCCCAGCACCTCGATGTTCACCAGCCTGGAAGGTCTCCATACCCCTTCACTTAGGGGATTTTATGGCTATCCCATTATGTAAGCATGATTGATTAATCATTGACCATTGGTGAGCAACTCAATCTCCAGCTTCCTCCGTAGAGGTTGATGGGGGAAACAGGACTGAAAAGTCTACCTCTAATTCTACCTCTAATTCACATGATAGGTACTTCTGGCAATCAGCCCTCATCATGAAGCTATCCAGGGGCCCACCAAGAATCACCTTGTTAGCATAAAAACAGGTGTGATTGATAGGGTCATTTTGGATAACAAAAGATACTCCTTTCACAGCTATCACCCACGAAATTCCCAGGGTTTTAGAAGCTCCCATGCCAGAAACCAGGGACACATATTTCTCATCATATCACAATATCACAGGGATTCTGCGGCAGGATGATTCTGGAGGGAGTTCTTACCTAAGACTGGAAGAATGTGTTAGCCGGTCAGAGGGAATGCTGTATAAAAGGACTGGGTGGAGAGAACATGTCTCATTCTAGGAACTAAAGAAAGACCCTTAATGTTGCTATAGCTTGAAGAGCTTAGAGAAGTAAAAAATTATGCAGGAGAAATAGGTGGGTAAGTCAGTGATCTTGTAAACCAAGGAGATGGGTATTTTGACTACATTTGGGGCATTGGAATTCAGCTGAGAGGTTCAAAGCAAGGAAGTAATAACATGGTCATCATTGTTCCAAGAACCTCCTGTAGCTACGCTGTGGAAGATGGACTGGAACAGGCAAGTCTAGTGGCAGATCCAGTTAGGAGGCTGATAAAGTAGACATGAGAGGAGATGATAGTAGCCTGACAGGTGGTAGAAGGGAAATCAAGAGACATTGTATTTGAGATAGAGTTGATAGTCCTTGCCTACTGCCTAGAAATGGCAAGAGGGAAGGACTGAGAATGACTCAGGTTTGTGGCCTGAAGTAGGAAATAACAGCAGCAAGAGCAGGCTCTTGAGGGACTGACCGTGACAAGAGTGCTGGCCTGTGTGAATGCCTGCGTGTTAACTTAGTCCTTAAGAGAAGAACCCCATTAGTGGGTGGGAATAGTATCTCCATTTGACTGACAAGGAAACTGAGAACAAAGAGGTTGGTTGAGTAACCCACCCACGGTTACACAGCCTGGCAGTGGTCAAGTGGGATTCAAATCCACGCAGTGTGGCTCCCACAGCACCACACTGTGCAGGGGATACTCCACTTCACTGAGCAGCCTGTGATATTTGGCATAGAATTAAAAAATGGAAATGATTTCTTGGTGGCAACATGAGTGAAGTAGAGAGACACAGACCTGGGTTGTAATCTCGCTCAGCAAATTCTCCGACGGGGCCACATTGCCCAGGTTTTCCAAGGTTAAGTTTCCACATTAAATAAAATAGAGATAATATCTAACTTTAGGATGGATTAGAAATGCTGTATGTAAAGCATGTTGGGAGAGTTCCTGGCATTTGATAGATACACAGTAGCTGTATCTGTTGGCTGTTTTTTCCCCCAGAGTACTTCATTACAGAAGAGTGGCTTGACTAAAAGGTCATCTTTATATTACTTTTACTGGGAGGTGGAGAGAGATGTTTATTTTGGAAAGCTCCCTGGGCAATTGTTTTTTACCCCTTCTTGTTTAGAAAATAGATTTTGAAAAACCAAAGGTTTCTGACTCCTAATTATGGGAATTTAAAAAAATTAATTTATCTTTAATTGACATATAATAATTACACATATTTATAGGGTACATAGTGATGTTTCAATACGTACAATGTATAGTGATCAGATCAGGGTAAGTAGCATATCCATCATCTTAAACATTTATTATTTCTTTGTGTTGGGAACATTCAATACCCCCTCTTCTGGCTACTTAAAAAAATATATTATTGTTAATTATAGTTATCGTATGGTATTACAGAGCGTACTCCTCCTATCTAGCTGTGATTTTATATCCTTTAACAAACTCTTCCTATCCTCGCTTCCCCCTACCCTTCCTAGCGTATAGTAACCTCTGTTCTACTTTTTACTTCCCATAAGTAAACTAGTATAGTCACTGGAGAAAACAGTATGGAGGTTCCTCAAAAAACTACAAACAGAACTACCATAGGAACCAGCAGTCCAACTACTGGGCATTTATCCAAAGGAAATCTTTTTTTAAAGCTTCTTGATGTAGGGAAAGTGAGATCTGATTGGTAAAGGATTCTTGAGAACCCTTTTTTCTGCTAAATGCTAGAATTCCGACTTGGAATAGTAATAGGATTTGCTACTGGGCCCTCTGATTTTAGTGTCCAGATATGCTGCTCTGATGTGGTCCACAGAATGTTTGTTATTGGTCCATAATGAAATGAGGATAGAAATGAAGAAGAAAAGTTTGGAAACTTTAAGAATAATTTGGCAGTGTCTGATCTGATAATTTAAAATTGGGTTTTAATTTTATATGCCTTTTAAAATTTCATTTTCCTAGTACATTTTTAATGAATTTTACAAATGTCCGTCCATTGGATGGATTAGAAATAATAATAATTTAAAAATTGGTCTTGGACACTGCTTAAAGTGCTCAGAAATAGCCACAGCTCTGGGGCCAGCTGTGGTTGGTTTGCAGAGTGAATCATTCAATGAACTCTTCCATACCACTTTGATAAAATAACCTGGGCAATTGAGAGCAGTCTTTGGCTCTGAGGAGTAATTACTTACAAAAGTTTACAAATTCCTTAGTTGAGACTTTGCTCTTTGGAGCAGAAGTTTCCAGAGGGCTTCCTTCTGGAATTCCCCTGAGAGGAGAGACCACTCTATTTTGACTGAAGCCCTGTACCGGGGGGAGTCTCAGCGCCTGGAGCATTAGTAATGCACTTGCATTATTCAGTGTGAGATGGGATGGTGATAATTTATTCTGGACATCTGAGCAGCAGTCATTGAATAGGAAACTGATTATACATAATTTGAGTAGTAATTTCAGCTAATCAAGTTTTACTTGTAGGGGAAAAACAATAGCTCAAGAGGATAGCATTTGAAAAGACCCCTTTGAAGTGTCTTAAAATGAATTTTAGTGCTGAATATCAAAAGTTTTGGTTCTGTTGTTTTAACAGTGAACATAATCCACTCTAAAGAGAGGGCCTTGTGAGGCTGGGGAGCGCTGGGGCCAGATAGAACTATGGGAGGTGAAAGCCTCCAGCCTTTGCACTTGTCCTATGTGTTGAGATAGAAGGGCATGAAGGCTGCCCCTCCTGCTCACTGTTTGAAAAATGTGTTTTTATGAAAATTCGAAAACAGCTGTGTACAAATGAAATCTATGTAAAAATTAAGCCCATCAGTTTTTTTTTTTTCATGTAGACTGATCAACAAGGGTAATTTGGCTTCTTCTCTCTTTTGAACATAAGCATGTCATCAGTCTAAGAAAAATAGATAAGAGCTCTTTTGTTATCTGCTCCCAGTTTTTATGGATCTATAATAGTTTTGTATCCAAATCTACAAGTTCTATTTCTAAATCAGTTCTTGAGAAATCGAACCTAAGCTTGCAAATTCATAAAACTGGAATATGTTAAAATGTATTCTTTGGCTTTTTATTTTTTTTTCCCATTTAAAAAATTGAAAAGAAAGCATGTTTGAATTGCTTATAATACTATCATCCTAACACAGCTATTTTCATTATCACATATTATTTCCTTGTCTTCATCCATACTCACATTTTTTTAAACAAAGGAATTTTATTACTTTTCAAAAAAGTTGTACTAGTTTACAATCATCAGCATTGAATATAAGTGCTAATGAAAATGTTGCAAAATTCAGTGTCAATATATTTTTTCTATAGTAAAGTATAAAAGGAATAACTAATTCAAGGATTTTTGCATATTTTTGCTAACATAGATGAATCTCTTATAATTACTATTTTTTTGGATGTGAATTTTCTGTATTTTCTTCTGGGTTTGTATTTTAAATGTAAGATATTGCCCATTAATACATGGCTCTGAATTTCTTGAGGAATGAAGGCTTTGTCACTCTCTGAGGTTAAAGTAGACCAAAGGCTTTTCTCATATTGGTTCTCCTTTACACAAAAGTATCTTCTTTATTCAAAAGCATTTTTGTTTTTATGTGTAGGTAATCTTGAGCAGTAACAAATAAAAATTGTCTAAATCTGTTAAGGCTTTAAGTCTACAACCACCAAATGTTAGCAAAGATATGAAACAAGGGAACTTGTTAGCCACTGCAAATGAGAGTATTAGTCAGTTTTAGGCACCTTGGAAAAAAGTCGAAGTTTCACCCACCATCCTACCTAGCAGTTCCACCTCTTGTGTGCAGGGAAACGTGCTAGAATGTCACAGTAGCATATTGCAAAGAGCACATTGGCAACAGCTTGGATGGCCAGCAAAAGGAGCCCTGATACGTGATTTGTAATATCTTCACCATTTGAATAATTTGAATGCTATAGTATATACTAGATTATATGTGGTATATGTCAATGGAAAAGAACTCAAAGAGGTTTATTCTGAGCTGAATATCCATGGCTGGGAGTGCCACGCCCAAAAATCCTTGAGTAAGTGGTCTTACCATGGTTGGGTTACAGTTTGGTTTTATACATTTCAGAGAGACAGGAATTATACGTAAAGTCATAAGTCAAAAAGCAATACATGGAAGGTGTACATTGGTTGGTTTGACCTGAAAAAGCAGGACATCTTGAAGCAGGGCATTACAGGTTATAGATGAGTTTAAAGATTCTTTGATTTGTAATTGGTTAAAGAAATGAAGGTTTATCTAACTAAAGGTTTGGAATTTTGAGTTAAGATAAGCAAGTCTGCTAAGCAGAGACAAGCCACAGACAGATACCCAGACTCACCTGATCTGTTACGTAAATGGCTGACCTGCAGGTGGTTTAAGCTTTGTCTTGTATAGCCTTTGGCCTGTTAATGAGTTACATAGCATATATCCAAGAAGGGAGGGAGCAGGAGGCATGTCTGACCTCCATTCTCATGGCCAGCAGCTCAGCTTTAGGCTATTTCTGGAGTCTCCTTGGCCAAGAGCACGGGGGTCCATTCAGTCAGCTAGAGGGCTTACGATTTTATTTTAGTTTTTATATATATATATACATACACACACACACACACACACACATACTATACCAATTGAATTGAACTTATATTCTGTGAAAAATGAAAGAATCAGAGCTATTTGTATGCAAATGGGTGAATTACAAGAAATATAGTATTGAGCCAAGAAAGCAGGTAGCAGAAGAATACTTATACACCATCTCGCCATTTGCATGTAAAAAAATGTTAAGCTACAAAAGAAACACAGGACGAAATGCATAGGAATGATAAGCACTGATTAGGAGGAGGGCAGAGAAGAGAAGGCCATCAGGGAGGGGCTCTAAATGTGGGCACATGGGTGTTTATAATAGCATACCATATACCTATCTATATATCCAGAATATTTCATGGTAAATTTCTTCTAGAGAGTTGACAAGCAACTAGGGTAACTTATTTGATAGCTTCAATCATCTTCTTGCTAATAAAATTCTTCATTAGATACAACCTAAACTTTCTTTTTTTAATTATTGAAAGTAAAAATTTACTAAAAGGTACTTATAAATAATAACCAAGAACCTTTGTCTATCCTGAGATCCCAAAGATTTTCTTTTAGGATTTCTTGGTTTATAGTATTGCATTTTGTATTTAAGTTTGTAATCCATTTCTAGTTAATTCATTTGTAGGGTGTGAAGTTTTAGTTGAGATTTTTTAGCCTATGGATGTCAATTTGCTCTGGTACAATTTGTTGAAAAGACAAAGCCTTCTTCAGTTTCTTTTGTACCTTTGTCAAAAATGAGTTGGGCATATTTGCATGCGTCCATTTCTGGATTCTTTATTCTGTTACACTGATCTGTGTATTTCCACTAATATCATACTGTTTGATCACTGTAACTGTATACTAAACCTTAATATCTAGTATAATCATTCATATACTTTATTCTTTTTCAATAATTATTTTAGCTATTCTAGGGTCTATGCTTTTTCACATAAATTAACCTTATCTATGTGCATGAAAAATCTTGCTGAGCTTTTGTGTTTTTTAATGCAAAGTAAATTTTTTTTAATTTCAAAATATTAAGGGGGTACAAATGTTTTAGGTTAAATGGATTGCTTTTGTAATGCTTGAGTCCCACTATAGGTGTGCCCGTCACCCAAATAGTGTTCATTGTACCCATTAGGTAGGCTTTTGACCCTCCCCTTCTCCCCCTCCCCCTTGGTAGATTTCCACTGAGTTTTACTTCCCTCTGTGCACATTTGTGCTCATTGGTTAGATCCAGTTTAATAGTGAGTACATGTGGTGTTTGTTTTTCCATTCTTGAAATACTCACTTAGGAGAATGGTCTCCACTTCCATCTATTGCGTGAGTTCCATTTCTGAGTTCTTTATTCTGTCCCACTGATCTGTGTATTTTCATTAATACCATGCTGTTTGATTACTGTAGATTGTTGCAAAAGGTATTAATTCATCTTCTTATGGCTGAGTAGTACTCCATGGTATACATATACCACATTTTATTAATCCACTCATGAATTGATGGGCACTTGTGTTGATTCTATATCTTTGCAGTTGCGAATGTGAATTGTGCTGCAATAAACATTCGAGTGCAGGTGTCTTTTTGATGAAAAGTCTTCTTTTCCTTTAGGTAAATACCCAGTAGTCAATAGCTGGACTGAATGGTAGGTCTACTTTTAGTTCTTTGAGGAATCTCCATACTGCTTTCTCTAGAGGTTGTACTAATTTGAGTCCCACCAACATTTTCTAAGCATTCCTTTCTGTCTATGTCCATGCCAGCATTTATTGTTTTTGTACTTTTAATAAAAGCCATTCTAACTGGAGTAAGGTGGTAGATATCTGATTGTGATTTTAATTTGCATATCTGATTGTGGTTTTAATTTGCATTTCCCTGATGATTAGTGATGTTGAGCATTTTTTCATGTTTTTTGGTCTTTTGTCTTTTGAGAAGCTTCAGTTCATGTCTTTTGCCCACTTTTCAATAGGGTTGGGGTTTTTTGCTGATTTGCTTGAGTTCTTTGTAAATTCTGGACATTAGCCCTTTATTGGATGTGTAGCTTGCAAATATTTTCTCCCATTCTGTAGGTTGTCTGTTTGCTCTGTTGTTTCCTTAGCTGTGCAGAAGCTTTTTAGTTTAATCAAACCCCATTTATTAATTTTTGTTGTTGCCATGATTGCCATTGGGGTCTTAGTCATAAATTCTTTGCCTAGGACAAAATCTAGAAAAGTGTTTTCTGTATTTTCATCTAGTATTTTTATGGTTTCATGCCTTAGATCTAAGTCTTTTATCCATCTTGAATTAATTTTCGTGAGTGGTGAAATGTAGGGGTCCTGTTTCATTCTTCTGCATGTGGCTATCCCATTTTCCCAGCATCATTTATTGGATAGGGCTTCTTTTCCCCAGTGTATGTTGTCTGCTTTGTCAAAAATCAGTTGGTTGTAGGTAGATGGCTTTATGTCTGAGTTTTCTGTTCTGTGCCATTGGCTTGTGTCTCTATTTTTGTACCATACCATACTGTTTTGGTTACTATATACTATAACCTTATAGTATAGTTTGAAGTCTGGCGATGTGATGCTTCCAGATTTGTTCTTTTTGCTTAAGATTGCTTTGGCTACTTAGGCTCATTTCTGGTTCCAAACAAAGTGTAGAATTACTTTTTCTATATCTGTGAAGTATGACATTGGTAATTTGATGGGGATTTCATTGAATTTGTAAATCACTTTGGTTAGTATGCACATTTTAACAATGTTGATTCTCTAAATTTTTTTCTCTTTGATCTTGCTTTTAGTATGTTTTCTTTCTTTTATCCTCCGGAGAAATAGAGGATATCCTCAGTCACATTACTTCTCTATTTTATTCCTTTTAAGTCATCACATAAGTCATTTTTAATGCATGTGATGTTACCTGGACTACTCCCTGATAATTCATTTGCTCAGGTGTCTGAAAATGTCACTCTTTCTCTTCCTCTGCAGGTCTTCACAACACTGTCTGTGACCAAGCGCTCTGGGGGAAGCATCCTCCAGGCTGGCTGCTGAGGTTAAGCCCCAGTGTGGATGCTGTTGCCAAGACTCCAAACCACTGATGTGTTTCCTTGCCCAATCCAAGGCAAAGTTTTCAGGAAGGTTCTTGGACTCCTGGCACCTGTGTCTTGTGCCTACCTCCACCCAAGGCCCCCTTGGATCTCCTGGTTAGGAATCAGTCAATGGAAGGCAGGCAGCATCACACTGGGGTCACTCCGACGGACTTGAAACTGACATCAGGCAGTGCATCGAAGGGATGCATCCATGAAGTCACCAGCCTCAAGCCTGTGTGGTGGGCAGTGATGGAACAACTGTTGAATCAGTTTCAGCATGGCCTTTCCTTTGTTGGTTTTCTTATTCCCATTGTCAAGTTTTCTAACGTTGATTGTTTTTTTCTTTTTTCTCCATGATGTTAATGATATTACAGATAAAAAATGTTAGCAATTGATTTTTATCCAAAAACAGGTCATGGCTCGAGTACACAGATAAGGTATCTTGTTGCATGGAAGGGATGAGTTGGCTCACTTGGAGGCTACATAGGCTTGTCCCGTCATAGAGAACTGTCTTATGACTAAGATGGACTGTTCTACTTTACTGACCTGTTTATCAGTTTCTCCTCTAATAAGTTACATGTCCAAAACAAGCAAATCTATGATTGACTCTGGCCAAATTTGCCCCCATGTGCTATATCACTGATTATTTTAAGGTATGTTTAGGAAGGGAATTGGCTACTTGGCCAGACTATTTGAAGTCATAGTCCACTGCATGGAACATGTTAGTAATGTATGTTTCCCACCATTGTTCATCACAGAGGCAGACGTACACTTGAAAATGGAGGAAAAACAGTAAATGTCTTACTTTATTTAGTTTATTATGTGTTGGTCCAAGTGAGCTGAGATCATTAGCCATGAAAAACACGTAACTTGTTTAAAACTCTTTTGTCTAGCTTTATGCTAAAAACACAAAATATCACAGCTTTATTTTGTGTGTGTTTAGGGATCTATCCCTTCCTAAGAATTACCTTCATAGGAAAATAGGCCTTTTCATACTTGTGATTTAAATCTTTTGTGGTAATTGCTTTTTAAAGGAAGCTGTTAATATCATAAGTTATTATTATTGAACACAGGTGGATGTGAAGGATTTTCATTTAAAGACCAAGTGGTTTTGACTTTTTCTGTTGAATGAACAACCATACTTGCTAAAGTGTTTGCAGAAGTATTTATGCTCTGTTAGTACTCCAACTTGTATCATTATAAAGACAATTAACTCTTCAGTTATATATTTCTATGTAAATGTACTGTGTAAGGATTATAAGTTGAGTTTTGAACATGTGCTGTGGATTCAGGCCTCCTGCCAGCAGTTGTTGTAGCTCCTTTTCTGTTCCCTTCCCTCCACCTGTATTTCTCAGCTACAGCACTGAGTGGTTGTTTCAAAGTATATTTCTGGGCCACCTCAGGGAACCTATGTGTCTGCCTGGCATCTAGTCAGCAGAACACCTGACCCTGTCCCACAGGGCTCTGCCTCTTGTCCTTATCCCATCTGGTTATATGAAGGAAATGGGAAAGGGGAGAGGGGAATTGAGGCAGTTGACTTGTTTTATTTATTTATTTTTTTAATTTGTTTTTTCTCCAAGTCTGCCAATCTCTGAAATTAGAACAATAGGCAGTATGAGATAATTGTGCTTGATCATGTTGTGATTCTCTCTTAGTGGAATGGGATGTTCTTGTCCCCACAAGAAGGATTATACTTTATAGACTTGTCTTGTTTAGGTTCTGTAATTGCCCAGTGTATTGAAACACATACTAAATTCCATGTATTTTTGTTACAAATCTTCTGGAAAAAAATGTGAAACATTAAAAGGTATTAATATCCACATGTGTGCCTGTTTATTGGACAAGGGTCTTGGGATTATCTTCAGGAGTGTCCAGGCCCTCCAGTTTCGTGTTGAGGATGGTAAGAACTAGCTGCCAAGCAGGCTTCAGTGACTCTGCTGTTAGGCCTGCTTGGTATCTGCTGAGGATTACATGTCAGTGTTGTTGGTTTTTCTAGTTCCATTTTCAGCTTGTCCTGATTTGACCTGTTGGCCTTTAGGGTCACAGGCCTAAAGTCACCCTAGAGACAGCACCACTAAAGTTTAGCTGGATTTCCCAGCGCTTTGTGCAACCATGACTGCATAGTGCATTAACCCATGCAGTGCTGTGAAGGGTGTATGATCCTTTCTTTGTCTCTGGACTGATCATAGATATATTAATGTATTTTGGGTATAGATAGACTGGTTCATTGCCATTTCCCAGTCCCTGGAAGTATCAGGCACATGTAGGTGTTCAATAAATATTTACAGAAATGTTGGTTGGCATTTTAAGATTATTCATTCACATGCACTTAATTTTATGCATCAGTTGTTAAGCAGAACCTTCTCTATTTTGGTTACTCCTTACCCAAAAAAACTTCCTAGTTTGTATTTTCTTTCCATCCTGAGTAATTGCAGGATGCTCACAATAACAGCTAAATGAGTGTTTACTGTAACGTGCCAGACCCTGCTTGACACACACTGGCTAACTTAATCCTTACAACAACCCTTTTGTACCCATTTATAGATGGAGAAAGGCCCAGAGGTACGAGTCACTTGCTCAGGATTACACAGCCAGGCAGTGGTGCATCAAGTTTTTGAGGCCAAAGCTGGCAAAGGCCCAGCTTCTTAGTCACCTTGGCATACTGCCTCCCCATTCATTTGTGACAGATGGGAGCTTTCAGACTGGTGTGTCAGTTCCGGGGACTGATAATTTTTCCCATGCCATCAAGCAGTGCTGTCTGCACACGTAGTAAATACCTTGTCTGAAATGTCCTTACTTTTTCCTAACTGGTCTTTCCCACTGCCAGTTTACTTCCACGCTTTAGCCAGGATTTATTGCCCCAAATTCCCTTGCCTCAAGCCTTTGAGGGCTTCCCAAAACCTGCAACTAAGTCCACAGTGCCTTGCTAGACCCTGGACCTGTCACCTGCAACTCTGACCTCCACTTTGACTTGCCTGTTCTGGCCACACCTGCAATCTGCCCCCAAATATACTCTCTACTAGCTACCCTTAAAGGTCACCTGCTCTGGATTGCCTCCAACCCAGTTCTCTAACTTTCTTATTAGGGGGTTACTCTGTATTATCTTTAGAGCTCTCTATACTCTGCATAGAGACTGGTGTGTGCTTCTGTTAGTTAGTTTGGCAGGTAGAACTGTACCACTTGGGTCAGGACCTACCAGAGATGGCCACATGGCGAGCCTATTAATTTCTTCCTATTATGTCAAGAATTTCTGGTTCAAGTAAAGATACAAAGGGCCTAAACAAAAAATGGTCAGCCTCACCAGTGAGGGGAAATGCAACTCAAACTGCAGTGAGGTATAATACTTACTGTGATGGTTAATTTTGTCACTAAGGGGTGCCCAGATAGGTGGTAAAACATTATTTCTGGGGGTATCTAAGGGTGTTTCTAGAAGAGATTAGCAAGTGTATCAGTAAAGAAGGTCACCCTCACCAATGTGGGTGGGCATCATCCAATCCTTGAGAGCCCAAATTGAACAAAAAGCAGAAGGGTGTATTTGTTCCTTCAGTCCTTGAGCTGGGACATTCATCTTCTGCCCTCGGACCTCGCTGCTCTTGTTCTCAGGAATTCAGATTCGTACTGGGACTTAAATCACTGGCTTCATAGTCTAAAGCCTTCAGGTTTGGATTGGAACTACACCACCTGGTTTCCTGGGCCTCCAGCTTGAAGATGGTACTGTGGGACTTCTCAGTCTCCATGATCACAAGCCAATCTCTCATAATAAATCTCTGTATGTTACCTTTTTTGAGACAGGGTCTCTCTCTGTCACCTGGACTAGAGTGCAGTGGCACAATCATAGCTCACTGCAGCCTTGAACTCCTTGGCTCAAGTTCCTGCCTCAGACTCCTGAGTAGCTGAAACGATAGGTGTGCACCACAACACCTGGCTCAGCTTTTTAATTTTAAAATATCGGTCTCACTATATTGCTCAGGCTGGTCTTCAACACCTCAGCTTCCTAAAATGCTAGGATTAGAGGTGTGAGCCACCATGCCTGGCCAATAAATCTCTATATTTTATATACATATCTATCTATAAAACATTGGTCTGGTTCTGTGGAGAGCCCTGACAAATACGCCCACCATATTACAAGTTTCAAGAGTCTGACAGTATCAAATGTCGGCAAATATGTGGAGCAACTGGAACACTTATTTTTTGCTGGTGGTGGTGCCAATTGGTACAATCACTTCAGAAAACAATTTGACATTACCCAATAAAATATGTGTGCACAGTTTTTGGAGGTATATGTGTAAGCTATTGCACACTAGGTGTATATCCAGCACAATTGTACATCAATGCACCAAAAGACATGTACAGGAATGTTCATTACACTTAGCAAACAACAAAACCCCCAACAAAACCTGGAAACAGCGTAAATACCCATCAGCACAAGAAAGGGCAAATGAGTTGTGGTGTATACACAGTTCCAAGCACACTGTAATAACTTTATACATAATTTGAGGGAGAAGAACACACTGAAGTCCCACAGATTTCATTACTCTTCCATCTCATCTTTACCATGGCAACTGCCCTTTATCTTTTATCTTTTAGCTTCCTTTATCTTTTGCTCTGATTTGCAATTGCCTACTAATTTGTTTCTCCACCCCACCTTTTCCATTCTTAATTCTGACCAAATTATGTAATAAATAATTGTCAAATTTTACCATATGCATGAGTACTGTCTGCACCGTAAAGCTGTGTCCTAAGTGCTACACATGCATCAATTCATTCAATGCCCACGTCCACTAGAAAAGAACATTGCTTGACCTCCACTGGAGGTCCAGGCCAGGCACTCAGTGGGGTGCGCCAATGGGAAGATGGGAAGGTGGGTCTTGGGCTCAGCAGGGAGGGAAAATGGTGGTCTCTGTGTTAGTATCTACACAGAAAACTAGTGGGAACCACAAGATTGGTTAGTGTTGCTAAGATAGAAAAGGCTGGGCTGTTTCATCCCCGCTAAGCATCATGAGCAAAAGGCCCAGTGTTTATAAAAACTTTTGAGACTTAAAAAAAAAAAGGCTTCAGAATATGAAGGAAGAAAACCCAACACAAGAAAACTGAAATGGACAAATTTTTAAATGTCTACATAATATTATTGTATATCTGTGAGCGAACTATATCCAAAGTGGGAAGGTTATGCATTTCATTATGTCTGGAATGATGTGAGCTCTGGAAGTACAAGTGCATAGAGGAATGAAGACCTTAAAATGGCCATGAGAGGAAATGTAAAGAGAAGAGGCATCACTGTTGGGGGCTGCAGGCAAAGAGAAAGACCTGCACATCCGAGATGCTTTCCATGCAGTGGTTCAACTAATCTTGTAAGAACCTTCAGAACTAGTGTTACACCCATTTTTCAGGTGAGAAAGGAAGGTTCAGAGTCGTTTAGTCACTTGCCCAAGCTCACATATGTGGCTTGTTAAGTAGCATGGGTAACTCCAAAGCCAGAGAGGTGTGCCCCCTAGCGTTCATCACTGCAAACAGCAGGCTGCCTCTCCTTCCCGACAGCCATCATTGGTTTTATTGGAACACATTTTGTTTATGCAGTTGAGTGAATAAGGCCACAGAGCTAAAAAAAAAAAAAATTACAGGGCTTGAAAATCAAGGGGGAAAGACAAACAGTTTAGCAGGTAATTCTGGGAAAACTCGTTTGCTATATGTATAAACCATAAAACTGGATTCTTACCTAACCGTACAACAAAGATAGACTTGCAACAGATTAAAAACCTAAATGTGTATGATATAACCATAAAATTTATATGGCACATGTAGGAAAATATTTCTGTGACCTAAAGGTGGGGAAGAACTTCCTACACCATGGTCTCATAGCACAAATCATAAAGCAAAAGCGTTGATGTGCCAACTGCCTCTGATCCATGAAGACCACCATGGAGAAAGTTATTTAGGTTGGTGCAAAAGTAATTGTAGTTTCAGACCGTGAATTTTAAATCATTATAACTAGGCTTAAACACATCTTTATTAATCAAAATAGGAACCATTACAATCAATACATTTTTGCCAGCAAGAAATAAGTTTGTTCACTCCTATAGCATAAAAATCTGTGCTTCAGGATTCGATGAATTCCTGGAAAGCATTTTCTGCATCTTGATGGTTGTGGAGACGTTTTCCCTGCAAAAAGTTGTCGACATGCTTGAAGAAGTGGTAGTCGGCAACAGATAAGATGAATGTGGTGGATGAAGCAAAACTTTGTAGCCCAATTCGTTCAACTTCTGAAGCATTGGTTATGCAACATGTGGTAGGGTGTTGTCGTGGAGAAGAATTGGGCCATTTCTGTTGACCAGAGCCAGCTTCAGGAGTTGCAGTTTTCAGTGCATCTCATCGATTTGCTGAGCATACCTCTCAGATGTAATGGTTTTGCCGGGATTCAGAAAGCTGTAGTGGATCAGACCACCAAACAGTGACCATGACCTTTTT
>VBSM01003169.1:22204152-22245511 GCA_008086735.1 Cheirogaleus medius
ACCTTGGCCTCCCAGAGTGCTAGGATTACAGGCGTGAACCACCACGCCTGGCCAACATTGAGTTTTTCAGCAACTTCTCATGTAGTTGTAAGAGGATCAGCTTCTATGCTTGCTCTCAATTGGTCTTTGTCAACTTCCGATGGCCAGCTACTGCGCTTCTCATCTTCAAGACTCTTGTCTCCTTTATAAAACTTCTTGAACCACCACTGCACTGTACGTTCATTAGCAGTTCCTGGGCCAAATGCGTTGTTGATGTTGTGAGTTGTCTCTGCTGCTTTACGGCCCATTTTGAATTTGAATAAGAAAATCACTCAGATTTGCCTTTTGTTTAATATCATTTCCATAGTCTCAAATAAATATAAAATAAACAACAAGTAATGTCATTAACAAAAATCATAAAGTGAGAAATGTGCATTAAGATGATGTGTAACATAACCACAGTTATTTAAGAATGTATTCCAATGTCAAATGGCAAATTTCAACAATGCTGAAACTGCGATTACTTTTACACCAACCTAAATAAGAGAGCAGTGACAACATGGGAAGAAGACATTTTCAGTGTCTAACGGTGACAAGGGACATAGACCCAGATGACGATGAGGAATTCTGGCCAATCAAGAAGATGGGAACCCCAAAAGAAAATGGGTGAGGGACATCGAACTGAATATTCACCAAAGATAAAACCCACAAGTTTAACAAGATAGGAGAGATGCACAAACTCATGAGTCATTAGGAAAGGAAATTAAAATAATGAGAAATCACTTTACAGCCTTCAGATTTGCAGATATCAGGAAGTAGGTCAATGCCATAGGATGGGCTGGGGGAAGGGACTCCTGGGCCCTGCTTGTTGGAGAATAGACAGTTTACTGCTTGGTGTTTAGACCTCAAGCACCGTGCACCCCGTGACCCAGCAATCCTGCTCCTGGGCATCAACTCTAGAGAAATTCTCACGATGTCCATAAGGGAATGTGCACAAAGGTGTCTGTTGTGGCATTGTTCATGGTATGGGGAAATTGGACTCAATCCTGACGTTCCTCACCGAGGGATGGATGAATAGACCGTGGTGGATGCAGGATGATGCAACGATGCTTGGAATGTACTCATGACATGGGTAGGTGCGAGTGGAATAAAAAAAAAACAAGGAAGGGAACGAGCCCTATAAACTGCCTCTGTATATTAAAAATGCATACATACAAAAAACTATGATGCATGTTTTACAAGCACCTCTACAATCAGAAGCATACACATGGAACACATGGAGAAGGGAACAGAAGCAAATGGAAATAAAAGGGAGTTAATGAGAAAGGGCACCGCCCAGGCAGGCTTTCCTACAGGCAGTGGCTACAAGTACCGACGCTGCAGGAGCCCCCATAAAACAGGGATAATCACCGTGCTCACCCCTCAGGGTGCCTGTGAAGGTCAAGTTAGTTAACACACATGTAAAGCACTTAAAATAGGGGCTGGCACAAAGGTGGTGCTGGGTGTATAAGGATGTTCATCACAGTGTTATTTATATCAATGAAAATTTTTAAATGATTTAAATATTCAACTATGGGAGAAAGTTTATCCAAATGATTGGGAAGATCTAATTGTTCTTATATCCTTCCTTCTTCCCTTTTTACTTTGGGTAATGGAAACCCCTCCCTCTGCACACACATACATTTTAGCAATGCGCTTGGGTATCCAGCTATACACTACATTTCCCAGCCTCCCTCATAGCTAAGTGCGCCCTTGAGACTAAGATCTTGTCAGTGAAATGCAAGTAGGTGTTATGTTCCGTGCTTGCCCTCCACCTCCTCTTTCTCCTGCGTCTGTGAACGTCCTGACACCCACTCTGGAGGGTGGAGAGCCAGCCACGGGCAAGCAGATGGGGAGCAATGAGATGGAAGGAACCAGGCCCTCAGAGGACCCATGCCCTGTACTACCTGTACTTCCCTCCCCACCTCCATCTGGAGTACAGTGGTACGATCATAGCTCACTGCAACCTCAAACTCCTAGGTTCAAGAGATCCTCCTGCCTCAGCCTCCTGAGTTGCTGGGACTGCAGGTGCATACCACCACACCTGGCTAATTTTTTGTTGTTGTTGTCTTTTGTAGAGACAGGGTCTCGCTGTGTTGCTCAGCCTGGTCTGAATTCCTGGCCTCAAGCAATCCTCCTACCTCGGCCTCCCAAAGTGCTGGGATTGCAGTCATAAGCCACCACACCTGGCCTTAAATCATTTTTTTTAAAAAAGAAGATAGTTAATGATATGAAATAAAGCTTATAGTTAACAGCTCAGTGAAAAAAACCATCAGTATATAAAAACTAGATTTTTTAGGGCAGCAAAACTACTCTGTACGATCTTACAATGGCAGATACATGTCACTGTACAATTGTCCAAACCTATAGCGTATACAACACCAAGAGTGACCCCGAATGTAAACCCTGGACTTGGGGTGATGATGGTGTGTCACTGCAGGTTTACCAATGGTAGCAGACGGGCCACTGTGACGGGGCAAGTTGGTGGTGCACTGTGCATGTGGGAAATCTCTGTACCTTCTGCTCAGTGTTGCCGTGGACCTCAAACTGCTCTAAAAATAAAGTCTATTTAAAAAAAACTACACAGGTGTACACCAAACCTGTAAGACCCACACATTCTTCTGTGGTGTGGCCTCAGCCTTCTCAGGGCTTGCTGAGAGAGCCACACATTTATCTGGAGGCAGTGCCTGGGCCTTGAGCTTTATCTCCCGATGAATCCCTCCCTGCATGACGCTCAGGTGGGTTTTCCCAAGGTTCAGCTGGGCATGAGAGTCACATGATCCCTCCAACCGGTGAATGAGCAAGAACCCAGTGGCCTCAGGAAAATCAAGCCCGTTACTAGGTAAGTGACTCTCAGTGGTAAATGCAGTGGCTGTTTGTGGCCATTGCATGCAATTCTCAGCGTATGTTTTATTTTATCCTTTTGAAACTAATCTCAGAATTGTTCTGTGCCAGGGTAAAGATTTGCCATCTCTCTGGAATTCAACACAGCTCCCAAAGCTGTTGATAAGATTTGTACATGCTTCTGAGTTATAAGGGCTGATTTTGACACTCTGTGTATATCTCTGGAATCTGAATTTAGTTATGGATAATGACAATATGTGGCTCTCTCTAAACTTTGTTCATTAGCTGCATGATATGTTGTATCTGAGAAGAATGAGATCGTTAATTGTATTTATAATGAAATTCATTAGTGCATAAATAAAATGCATTAATATTTTATTCATGACTATTAAGCACCACCAGACAGAGCAGCGCCGTGCTGGGTACAGCGAGCTTTGAGTCACTGCTTCGTTTCTGCAGCATCTCTGCTCCTTCACTGACACTCACACACTGGACTCACAGCCACGCATGCGCACGCGTGTGCACATGCCTGCACCCGTGCCCGCCACGCGGCAGGGGGAGGGGCGGCTTCAGGTAACGCGTTCTTTCTGGAAGCAAATTCACGTCAGTCGTGTTCTAACCCAAACCTCCATCACTTCGATGTGGCAATAGAGACAGAGAGGCCCCAAACACTCCTGTCGTTCTGTCCACGTCCCACCTACAGATGCCCTCAGTGGCCAGGAGCCTTCTTGGGCAGGGTCTGTGCCCTCCACTGGGGCTCCCCGTCCTTCCCAGGTGAGGAGGGGACTTTTGTGCGTGTGGGGCGGCTGCTCTTCAACTGGAGGCCGGGATCTAAACAGAACACCCCCCAGCCTCTCGCAGGAAGCGTCATCGCATGCCTCAGTGGCACTTTTTGTCATCTCTGTGTATTTACTTAACACTATACTTTAAAGTGCTCACTCTTCTTTTAAATGTAAACGCATTTATTTGAAAAGGAAACCATATATCAAAATCATAAATGGAAACCAGTCAGTAAGTAGAGACTAATTTTTAAAGCGAGTGCAGAGCACGCAGCTGTGTGTGTTTGCATGTGCACAGGATGCTCCCGAAAGGATGCACGAGAAGCACACGGGGCAACTTTTAATGCATACCCCTGTGTGTTCCCAGTTATGCTTTATGCTTTTGGAATTAAATGATAACAAATTATGAAAAATGATAAGAAAACAGAACATTGGCGTTAAATTCTGGCTGGATACTGCCCCAGCTTAAGTTGCCAGGCCTGAGGCCTCACCTTGCTGAGAGGACCAGCGAGCAGAGCAGGGAGAGAGGGTAAAAAAAGTCTGCCTCCCGCGGAGGCTTTCCCTTTGATGTTCTAGAACTAAGACCTCGCGAGGGATGATCTTTCCCACTCTGTGATGGTTCACCTTCTCTCCAGGTCTCTGATTTAGGGTTTCCCCCACGGGGCCAGCATTGCTCCAGGCCCAGGAGTTAGGACAGAAAGCTACCTTGGAGGCCTCCAACCGAATATTCCTGACCAGGTTCATGTACCCTCAAAGGGGTCCTGTGATGCCTCTGAAACGTTATGCAAAATCTTGTGCTCGTGTATATTTTCTAGGGAGATGGTCCTGGTCTCCATCATGTCCCCGTGACTTCTAAGAGTCCCCGTGTGGTTCAGAAAGGAGTGACTTCTCCGAGGACATCCAGCGTGTGCATGGCATCAGCATCAGATGCATGGCTCTGGGCATCTCTCAGCAAACTGTTGCTGGATCCGTTCGTGCGTTCATGAGGAGGGGATCTCTGATCTCTGAGCTGGAGGACCTGTTCTGTCCAGCACAAGAGGCGAAGGCTAAACATCCTACAACGCACAGGACAGCTCCTGCAGTAAAGAATTATCCAGATAAATTATCAACAGTGCCGAGGTTGAGAAAATCTGCTCTGGAGTAACAATGTCTTTCAAAGCTGTGTCCAAAACTCTACACAGAAAAAACCCACGAAATTCTAAAATGCCCCAGCATACAGTATTGGGTTGAGTATTAGGTACCTTGAACAGAATTAAACCCATTTCTCCAGGCAAATGATTAGGTGATCTTTGGTAGGTATCAGAGGCTACTAGTTGTTAGAAGTAGTGAGGGTGAGTTGTTCTCCCACCTTGCTATTTGGTTAAAATGTTACCACTCGCAATGACATCTATTAGCAAGAAGGCACAAAGTAGTCGTTTAACCTGCGTGGTAAACCCAGAGAAGTCCCAAATCTTTGTCCTTTTAAGTGCTCCACCAGGACCTTGGATAAAGGGCTCACTGGGGCAAAGTGTCCCCAGATCTTCTGAACCAGCAGCTGGACTCAGGCCCCGTTAGGACTTGAGCATCTGGCACCAGCCTTAAAGCAGAAAGGGAGGGTACACCGGATTCCATGCCCTGCTCATACACGGATGGGGACTGGCTCTGGGAGTTTTGAGCCTGTATATCTGAAAATCACAAATTTTACCAAGGACAGTTTCTAACTTCCATTACATTCATTAAAAAGCCATTAATTTCACCAACTAAACCTACTTCTAACATTTATTCTTGCTGAATAGCACAATCTCCAGTAGGCAGTAGCCCCTCTAGACTGTGGACTTTTGATGAAATGCCCCATGACAACTCCCAAGCATGCGATCCTGATTGGGCCAGTTGACCGCCTTTAGGGTAGCTTAAATCTAACAGCTACCCTACATCACACCACGTGGAAGGATTCTAAAGTACATTCCAGGGGGCAGGAGTCCTGGCAGGGCTGAAGTCTTGCCCAAGCCGGCACGGAACCCGCATGAAGACGAGTGGGCAGAGAGAGTGTACATTGTGGCTTCCACGTAGGAGGGCACTAAAAAGAGAACCCAGCAGGTTCTTCCCATGTCACAGATTTGATTGTCAGAGCAAGTGTCCCTTGGAATTTTCTTCACAGAGCCGATCTCAGTGGGTGTGATGGTTACTTCCAGGCCTCAACTTGACTGGGCTAAGGGATGCCCAGATATCTGGCAAAACACTATTTCGGAGTGTGTTTGTGGGGGTGTTTCTGGGAGAGATGAGCATTTGAATCAGTAGACTGATTAAGATGATCCACCCTCACCAGTGCGGGTTGGCAACAACCAATCTGTTGAGAGCCCAAATAGAACAAAAAGGCAGAGGAAGGACATATTTGCTCTCTCTTCTGGAGTGGGACATCCATCATCTTCTCCTGCCCTTGGACATTGGAGCTCCTGGTTCTTGGGCCTTTGGACTCTGGGACTTACACCAGTCCCAGAGTCCACCCACCATGGGCTCCCCTGGTTCTGAGGCCTCCCGGCTTGGGTGATTTACACCAGTGGCTTTCCTGGTTGTCCAGCTCGCAGGTGGCAGATGGTGGGACTTCCTGACTTCCACACTTCTTTGAGCCAATTCCCATGGTAAATCTCTCCTTATCTGCCTATAGATCTACATATCTATCTCCTACTGAGTCTGTTTCTCGGGGGAACCTTGACCAATGCAGTGGGATTATTGGAGTAACATCTTTCTCCTTAACTTGGCTGGAAGATCCAGGATGATTAAGGTCATTTCTACTGGAGAGCACAGAGACGTACGGGGAGCACGCAGCCCAGAGTCCAGGTTGAATTCTGCATCTGCCACTTATCTACTGTGTGACCTTGAAGAAGATGACCGAGCTTCTCTGTACCTCGAATTCGTCTTCCAGGAAATGGAAATAACAGTAGCATGTTCCTCAGAGAGTTGGTATGTGGGTTAGATGAGATACTGTGCTACGTGCTTTACCACAGTGCTTGGCCATACTAAAGGATCGATAAATGCTAACTGCTATTTATAATCATCCGTATTCACCTCTGTACTCTCAAGGCCTAGAACAAAAGCCAAATCACAAGAGGAGGAAAAATGGCAGCTTCCAAGAGAACATGTCAGCTTCTGGAGCGGCATGCAGAGACTGGGGGCTCTGATTAGCAGGGAGGAGAAAGAGCCACCAGAAACACCCAGCGATCCCCTGACAGAGCCTGTCGCCAAGGGCATGCTGCGTCCAGGCTCCATGCAGACTTGAGGGTGTGTCTGGGAACAAGACCAACAGGATCCCTGCCCACCTGGAGCTTGCAGTCTTGGGGGAGAAACAGGCCTCAGACAGACAACTGCATAAGTAACGATTCAATTATCACTGTGCTAAGTAATGAATGCCATGTGCAATACAGAGGACTTCAGAGTAACAGGAAAACCACCGTAGCCTGGGGCTGGGGGTTGGAAACTCAGGTACGTCTCCAGGAAACCCCCCTGCACAGGAGGCAGAGGGACGGAGAAGTCCTGCCCACTCAGCCTGTGGGGGATGAGGCCACAGGAGCAGTGACACAGACAGAGGGAGGCCAAGGGGACACAGAGCAGGCCATCAGACAGTAAGTATGACTTAAACTGGGTTTAGAGAACAGTCCTAAAGCTTCTGACAGCTAAGGCAGTTTACTCTTTGCTTTCTGTGACCAAGTCTCAACTGGGTAATGTCTGAAAAGTAATTGAGGGAGCCTTGTTACTGTATACGAGCACTTGGACCACTGACCCAGCAAAACACATGAACTGCCTGAAGGAAGTACTAGCTGCTCATGGGCAATGCATTGTTCAGCTGCATGGAATTCCTGCCAGGCCAGTGGAGGCAGCTGTAGAAGAGTGAGGAGAGGCCAAGATAAGGCATGAGAAAACTTTAGTTACGTTTGGTTGGTTAACAATAAGACTTCGAACAAGACACTCAGTGTCTCTGGCCTCACTTTCCTTTTCTGGATGATGGAGATAATAACACTTAAGTGTATTATGTAAGAGATTTTCTGGCTTCAAGTAACAAACACCCATTAACAGGGGCTTAAACAAATAGATATTATTTTCCTCCAATAGAAAACCCCAGGCAGTTAGCTGTGACCACTGGAGAAGAAACTCAGTAATGTCAGGGTCTGCTCCTTTGCAATTCTCTCAGTCTTTCCCTCATGGTCACAGAATGGCTGCTGCAGCTACAGCCATTAAGTCTATATTCAAGGCGGTAAGAAGAGGAGGTAAAAGGCAGGATTACCTCTTTCCCTTCTAGACAGCTGTCCAATGTTCCCTGGCAGACTTTTGCTTTTACCTCCTGGGCCAGGTCTATGTCCCATGGCCATCCCTATCTGCAAGGGAGGCTGGGAAAGTGAGATCTAGCTTTTCTAGTCCATAGAGCAAATGGACAGTGTCTGCCTCAGCATGTAGAGTGGAGACTCCACTCAGCAGTGAAGGGAGGCAGGGGAGAAACGAATCTTTGTTTCATGTCTGTCTACTCCTCCAGGCTCCATCTCTCCCCTGCGGTTGTCCCAGGGCTCAAAGAAGACTGTGTGTGCGTGGAAGTGCTCCGAAAGGGAAGGCAACACCAATCACCCTAAAGCAGCCTGGGTTTTTTTTTTTTTTTCCTGTTCAGAAGGTTTGGATTTGAGATAAATCATCATTAAGCAGCCTAGGCATTTGTTTTAAAAAACCTCACCTCTTGCAATCCCTCCTTATTCTGTGCATTCTTTGTTCTGAGTCCAGCAGGGGCCAGTCAGTTCTTTCTGCAAATAAAATCAGTGAGAAACCTTCCAGATACACTTCAAGGTGTATGCCCAGGGGCAGAGAGTGCTGCCCGGGCTGGGGCGTGCGTTAATACAGCAACAGGGAAAAAACTTTGTCAATATTTGCAAGGAAGAGAAGTCTCCATGAGGAAGAAAGGCCACATTATGGAAATGGCATGTTTTATGCAGAGAGACATTTTCGAATGAGGGAGAGTCAACAAAGAGGCTAAGAAGGGTTAAGTACTTGGATTTGAGAATAGGGCGAGTCTACGGGCTAAGAAATAAAATGAGACTTCCATAACCTACCCCTGCCTGCCGCCCCACGGCTCCATCTTAGGAAATAACAGAAACTTCCCAGGGACTGTTCTGTGGAAAAATCCAGAGGTGCTTACGCCCAAAGGACTGAGGAGGAAACCGCCGCTACCAACCACCACAGCGTCCCGGTGCCCTGAATGGATTGACTGCTTCGTGCTTCCTCAGGCACAGGGGTTTGGGGGAGCGTGGCTAAACCAACAGCTTCTGATGCCAGACAGCCTGGGTTCGAATCCTGGGTTAGCCGCCCACTGTGTGGCCTAGGGCTTGTTGTTTAACCTCTCTGAGTTTCCTCAGATGTAACGTGGGGATGATAACATCAGCACCTCCCTCCAGAGGTTGTCATGAGGACTAAGTAAGTTAACTCAGGGCAGTAGGGAAAGCTAATATGTAAATCAGGCGGGCAAATGAGTTACCCTGAGGTGAGAAAGGTCTTGAGGACAGGGCGGGCAGGTAGAAAGCACTACATCGGTGTTAGTGATTATTACACGCGAGCCATCTGCAGGTACAAGCTCTGGCCACTGGGTGATGCTGGTTTTGTCCTGGCTGTGACCATGAATGTCTTGTGTGGTTTGTCAGGAAACACCTTTTCTCTTTCTTATCCTCCGTGGTAACCCAAGAAGTGATTCTGAAAGCAATTTGTACATTTTAAGGAAGGAAGGAAGGAAGGAAGGAAGGAAGGAAGGAAGGAAGGAAGGAAGGCAGGCAAAAGAGACGGGTGGGAAGGGGGGTCGTCAGGTGCTGTATAAACAACATCGCATAGAGGCTAGGAACCCCAACTTTGGGATAGGACACATTTTACTCTTGTGAAAGTTGTCAGAATCAAATTGGGGTCATTTGTGTTTAAAAAAAAATCCTAACAAATAGAGCCAGGGGAGGACATGAAGAGAAGGTTCTCATGCACAAATGCCTGATAACAAAAGTGTCAGAAAAGACTGCAAAAACCACAACCTTGCGCAAGGGCCATCACAACCTGACACACACACACACACACACACACCCCTCTGGGAGGACATCTGCCCAGCAACTGCCTGTCTGATCTTGGGCTGATGCCACCTTCTTATTGATCCTTGTAGCCAAGGATCATTATCTCAAAACAATTGTGCAATCCTCCACGTTTTTTCTTTAAAAACCTTTGTCTTCCTTTGCTTCCTGAATACACACACAGGTTACTATGGCACCCGTGTGCTCTATTCCCAAATAGACATCACTTTCTTTTCGAGAGCCCCTCTCTGTGTTATTTAGACTCGTGGCTTGGAGCCAGTTGCTTCCACTTAGCAGAGAGATCCTGGGGGAGTCACCTGCCCTCCCGCATGGAGGAGACGCAAGTGCTCCTGGGTCCTAGGGTTGCTCAGAGGATGCGATAGCACGGTCCCTTGCCTGGCACAATGCGTCCATTTAGCCACGGCAACTCAATCAAAAACCAGCCTGCCGCTGAGGGAGAGGGATTCACCTTCTGGCCGTCTGCCCCCAAGTCCATCACCGCGCTGAGTGGCAGACCCTGCGAAGTGCGGGGTGGGAGCGCATCCTGGCTCTGTAGGGAATCCTGCCATTGCCCCACTCCGCCACTGCCAACCGTCTCTGAGGCCGTGGGCACTGCACGTCGCTGGCCTGGAAGGACTGCTTGACAAGACCCCGGGGACCCGGCCAGGCTGGGCCAGGCTTTGAGAGGAGGCGGGTGTCAGGAGCTGGTGCGGGGTGGGGAAGGGAGCTGTAAGCGGCAGAGACTGGACGACCTTGTCCATTGCCTTTGCAGTCGGTTCCTATGACTCCACGCGGAGGGGCCCCGATGAAAGCAGCGTCCTGGCCTCCGCCAGGAGAGGAGTGAGGAACCCGATCAAGTATCAGTAGCTCGGGAGAAAGAGCTCAGAGTGTGCTCAGCGCACCCTCCCCCGTGGGAGCCGGCCTGTCCGGAGGAGGCAAACCTTCCACTCCCCCAGCCCCTGCCATCAGTGTGGAGGGGCTTGGGTGCTGGGCAGAGGCCTGCAGAGGGCCCCCAGCCCCAGATGTGGGGGAGAGTCCAGCGTGCAATGCAGTCTCAGCAGCTTGCCCCACCTCCCTCCCCCGGCCATCTCTTCTAGAAAGGAGCTGCCACTTTGCTCTCGGTTCCATGACTCCAGCATGTTTGTTAGCACTGGGGGACTGCGTGTGTCACACCTGCCTCTGGCGCAGGCAGGCCCCCATCTATACTTCCTTGGCTGCGAATGCTACAGTTTTTAATGCAAAGGACTTTTAAAAACATATCTGAGCCCCACTCGGGAAAATCTGAAAATTATTAAAATTTAGAATGTTTAGACCTTGGGGCAGAGACTGCATCTCTTTTGTTCATTTAGGGCCTAACGTACATAATAGGTACACAATAAACATAAGCTGGATCAGTAACTGAAGATTAATTTGAGTAGCTGCTATGTGAAAATAGCACATGCACGAAGATGTTCGTTGCAGCATTATTTATAACAGTGGAAAACTACTTTTTATAGTCTGGTTAAGAAGTCTGTGGTATATGAATGCAATGAAATGGCATGCTGTTATTAGAATTAACATGAAGACTATAAAACCACGAGCAAGTGTTTATAGGATACTGTTAAACGAAAAAGGTACAAATGAAATCTAATAATACAGTGATTAAAACAAGGTGAACATGTAAATCCATATAGACGAAGATGGAAAGGCCCGTTTAGAAATAAAGTTACTGCCGTGGAAGATTAGCGAGCTTATGAGCAATTAAGAAACGCCTTTGGTGACGTTTTAGGATGGATTCTAGAATATGTTTTAACTCTTTTAAAGAAACCTCTGCAGTACTTTCTAAACAGATGAGACTGTTGTTTGCTATTTTCCAGGGTCTATTGGGTGAGCTGTGAAAGGGCCCATTGGATAGGGGGCTTCTGGAAATTTCCATCTCCTGGCGGATAGCAATTCAGATCTGGCAAAATTATTCTTAGCAAACACAAGCTCATCTCAGAAAGAGTTCTCAGTGCAAGGAGCCTCTAGCAACCGAGGTGCTATAATCCGTGTTGGTAAAACTTTGTAAACAGAGGGATTGACAGAGGGCTTTTCAGGCTTTTATTTCCCACCCTGTTCCTTCTCCTCTTGCTTTTTCCCCCAAGTGTAGTAAACAACAACTCGGTGAGTCCTGTCATCCCCAAGGTGTGTGTGGGTGGGGCAAGGTGGAAGGAGGCCACCCGCTCCACCCAGTCCCTGCAGACCTCTGTCCCTGCCACCCTCGAGCCCCAGCAACCACCTGTGGTCTGGCAGAGGACACCAAGCCTTCGCCCATTCTCACACCGCCCGTGTCCTTAACAAGGCAGCTCGACTTTTTGCGGGACCTGCTGGTGTCCTGCCCGGAGGCTAGCCTGCCCCGCTCCTGGAACTGCAGCTTGGAACAGTCTGGGCCTTCACTGGCAACAGCCACACTCTGGGACACTAAACTAGGTCTCTGCAGAGGTCCAGGTTGGGCTGGCCTGGGCTTAGCCCCACCCATGTAGGGCACCAGGGGGCAGAGGGCCCAGGCCACCGAGGCTGGCGGCGCCATTTGGGGCCACCGGGGGACATTCCACTGCGGCTCGTGTTGGGCCTTCCTTCCACCCACATCTGCGGGCTTGCTGCTTGGTGAGTCACAGTGGGAATTCTGGGCATCGGCTTCGGGGGCTTCGGGATGAGACAGGTCCCACCTGGAGCTGCAGGAAAGGCTGGGGCTGTCCCATCCCGGCTCTGCCATTTCCGAGGGAGTCTGAGGCCATGACTCTCGCTAGTCAACACCATTTAGGCGTGTGTTAAGTATTTTCATATGCATTGTCCTTTGTCATCTCTCACAGCTCTGGCATGGGGCGCTCTTCAGAGACGAGAGAACTGAGGCCCAAAAAGGGTAAGCCACTGGCCCGCGTCGCCCAGCCTACTGTAGGTGGATCATCCTCCCAAGCAGATGACATAATCACTATCTCACTACCTTCTTCTGTCCCGTGAACTCGGTTTCCCTGCGAAGCTGCAGAGCGACTTTACGCTGGTGCACATTCCCTTCTCCACACGTGCAGACTGCAGAAATTCTCAAAACTGGATGCGATTTTTTTTAACATACTTTTAGCACCCAAACCCAGGTAGTGGCAAAACCTGCCCCAAGCTGCCATGAGACTCAGTGGACCTGATTTATCTCACTCACTGGGAGTGTTCACGTACTTTTCTGAGGACATAACAAGGAGCTAGACCATGGTCTGTCCCGGTACCTGCTGGAGGTCGGACAGGTGGCGGAAAGCACGTTGCACTTCTGTAGAAGGTGGAAAAGTCTGCATTCTGTTTTTTTTTTGAGACAGAGTCTCACTCTGTTGCCCAGGCTAGAGTGAGTGCCATGGCGTCAGCCTAGCTCACAGCAACCTCAATCTCCTGGGCTCAAGCAATCCTTCTGCCTCAGCCTTCTGAGTAGCTGGGACTACAGGCATGTGCCACCATGCCCGGCTAATTTTTTCTATATATTTTTGGTTGGCCAATTAACTTCTTTCTATTTTTAGTAGAGACGGGGTCTCACTCTTGATCAGGCTGGTTTTGAACTCCTGACCTTGAGCGATCCACCCGCCTCGGCCTCCCAGAGTGCTGGGATTACAGGCGTGAGCCACCGCGCCCGGCCATGTCTGCATTCTTAAATGCAACCAGTCCCAGGGGATTCAGATAAGAGCTGCAGATCTGTATACAATTGTCCACTTTGCCCGTGGGGACCATCTGCCCATAAATTCCCAGCAGGAGCTCTTTCTGCAAGACAGTTTGGCAGTAACTATCTACAGTCATTAACATGTACATGCTCTCTGACTCATCAATACCTCTTCTAGGAATGTTTCCTAGGGACTTAGCAATAAGAATATACATTACAGCAAAAATCCGGAAACACCCTAAAATCTCAAACTAGGGAACTGGGTAAGTAAATGCTGATACATTTGTTCAATGGAACGTTATGCAACCGTTATAAATGGTGCTTTACTTGTACGTTTAGTAATATGGAAAATATTCATTATATGCTGTTAGGTGTGGGGGGGGGACCAAAGTTACCAAATAGTATGTATTATAGGACCCCATTTTTGTTAAAAGGGAAAAAAAATAACAACAAAGAACTGCAAATAGAGTTCCACTCCTGGAAAAACAGGTCTGGGTTTTGCAGGTCTCCCTTCCACAAAAGGCAGGCCTGGGCTGAGAACACCAGCTGGCTGGGCTGGCCATTGGTCTGCCCTATAAAGATGCCTTCAGTCCTTAAGTGACACAGAACCACAGTCCCCATCACTGACCCTCCTTGAGGGTGGGGGCAGGCCAGGCCTCTACTGCCACAGCAGTGCTAGAATGGATTTTTGTGGTGGCACCTTCTGCAAACTGATTTGAGGTCATTTAGGGATTTTCATCCATTCCTTCAACAAACGTGTCTTGTATTTGCCAGGCACTGTGCTAAATGCCAAGGATGCAGAAATGACTGAGAATGAGGCTCTCGGATTGTACACACCTGGGTGGCTGTGTCCTACTCATCTTTGCCTTCCGTGTTTAGCACGGTACCAGGTACCTCCTAAGTGGGGCTCACTAAACGAATGATGAATGAACAGGGTCCCTGTCCTTAAAAAACTCACACGCTAGGGGAAACTGATAAATAAGTTTGTGAAAGCATTGTTGGTGGCATGTCCCAGCTGAGCAGGCAGGAAGGATGATCCTTTCTGGAGGGCGGGGTAAGAGGGAAGACTGGTGCTCATCTTCCTTTATTGGTTTCACAAGTGCACTCTTCCAAGTGGATGCTCTCATGACGCCTACCTCCACGGTTAACTCTGCTACATTCAAAGACAACAAGGCTGTTTAGTGCCTCAGAGCAGAGAGAATGTGTGTGGATGCCACTGAGGGCCAGAACAACAGGGCTCTTGTGTTAGGTTCCTAATAAAGGATGGTGAGCAAGAAGATGATTTAGGCTCCTGACTACTTAATCTAGTATGTTCTCTTTCCTTCTGCTATCTCTCAAGTCAAGGGAGATGTGGGGAAAGGAGGGGGAAGGATTTCCAGGTGAATCCATTTTGCTTATGGCCATTCTGCTTCCGGTTTCATGACCTGACAGGAAGGACACAGCTGGGCTTTGGTCAAGAGCGGGGCCAGAGATGAGGCAGATCTGGGCACTGACAGACCATGGAGATTAAAAGATATTTAGACTCCTTAAAATTAGTCATTTAGCAAATGGTTACAAAGGACCTACTCTGTACCAGACACGAACGAGGTCCTGGGGACTGAACCGTGAACAGAAGGGCAGCCCTCCTGAAGGTGCCTTTCCCTGGCCCCCGTCGTGTGCATGTGTAGTTGTAGGTCAGGTGCCCTGAGGCCTCCAGAGGCACCGGGGCATCTGTCTCAATGGGAAACGAGGGGGTGCCGGAAGGGAGACACAGGCATGGGAAGCCCAGTGGCAGCCTGAAGCCTTCCTGTGTTGTCACGTGCCCCTCGCCAGCAAGGACCACGCAACACTTGGAGTTCTTCTGTTGTGCTTTATTGGGGTTCCCTCTTACTCTTACATTCTGCGGAAGACCCAGCGTGGCGGGGAGCAGGCACTAATATACACTCACACAAACAGGAAGCAGCAGGGATAGGCCAGCCAAGGCAGCCAAGGACCGGATAGGGCCACGTACTGAGACACCCTCACGCCCCTCTGGCGCGCAAGCGCACTCAGATGTTTACCACTAAGCTGCACCCGGAACTAGGCGCCATCTTGTAATGGCGGAACACCGCGCCCCACACTGTGTCATCTTCCTGAGCCTGGAAAGTTCCCTCTTGACCCTTTGGAGGTAGCCAGAGACAGCTGCCTATCCACCATCCAGAAAATGCAGCCTCCTGTGGCTTCTGGCTCACCGTGAGGTCACTTCCAATCCTTCACATGGGGAGTGTGGGCTCCCCTCCTTGACCAATAATTTTAGCTGACATTACTGAGCACTCTAGGTATCCAGACACCATTCTAGGTGGTTTACGTGCAGTCACTCATGTGAAATTCTCACAACAACCCCAGGAGGTAAGTGAGTCCTGTGTTATTCCTATCATACCCATTTTTCAGATGAGGACACTGATGTGGAGAAAGTTGAAATAGCTTGTCCAAGATCACACAGTTGATAATCCATAGAGTTGGACTTAAACCCAGGCAGACTGTGCTCAGCTCTCATTCTCTTTCCCTCTAGGCTCTGATGCCTTTGATTATATGACCATGGTAGGATGCGGTCCACCAACAGGATGAGCTCATGGGGGAGAAAGACCATAAATAAGTAGTTATAATACAGTACAATCAGAACTATAATCATGGTATGTGTCTGGTAGTTGAGAAATACTGAGAGAGTGACTGCTAGCAATTGTCTGTCTTCCTTCTTCTCTCTCTCCCCTCCTTTCTTCCTTCCATCTCCAAATATTTATTGAGCACCTATTATAGACAAGGCTGTAGACAAGGCTATACTACCAGACACAGGGTCCTGTCCCTATGGGTTACAGTCCAATGGGGAAAAGAGAGAGTAAGCAATGATTATACCAATCTGATAGTCCTGTGTAGAGGGACCACCTGGTCCTGCCTTGTCCTGGACTTTCCTGGCTTTAGCACAGAAAGTCCCCAATTCTGGGAACCCCCTCAGTCCCTAGAAAACTGGGTGGTTGTGTTAACATAGTTGTGTGAAAAGGAAAACATAAAGTATTATCTTTTGTTTGCTTTATTTTTAAATTTGCCAGTTTGACAGGCATCAAATGGGATTTCACGGTTGTTTTCCATTGCTTTCCTTTTGATCTCCAGGGAGGTTTGAACAATGTTCTTAATGTTTTTGAACCAGACGTAGGAGGTCTGTCCGGAAAGTATCCAGCCATATACTATGTTGATATACTATGTAATATTATATGTCTGGATACTTTCCAGACGGACCTAGTATTTTCTAGTTAGGGAGTCGGCTGCTCCTGGAATCTGTGTACTGAGCAGAGGCTCTCAAATGTGAGCGGCACCAGAATCCAGGGGAGAGCTTATAACAAAGCAGGTCTCTGGGTCCCAGCCCCTGATTTCTGATTCAGTAGGTCTGGGGTGGGGCCTGGGAACGGGCATTTCTAACAAGCTCCCAGGTGAGGCTGGTACCGCCACTAACGGGGTCAGGGACCACGCTGGGGGAAGCACCGTATTGAGGGTCTTTGTGGGAGCTCTTCATTTAGCTAAGTGGTTCCCACATGTGCTAAATGTGCACATTCGAATCACCTGGGGAGTGTTAACAAACTGCGTGTGCTCAGGCCCGACCCTGGACCAGGCAAATCCAATCTATGGGAATGGAATTTGTGCTTTGCTGGTTCACTTAAAAAGTTTCCCAGATGATTTCATCAGCTCTGTAAGTGTTAAAGTAAATTGAAGACTGGCATGAGGAATTCCTGGACAGACAAAGCCAATCAGGCCTCATAAATGACCTTAACCTTGCTTGATTTGCAGACATAAGCAAAGCTGCCTTTTATTTCCTTTTCTTGCCTTACTTCACCGGCTAGAACTTGCAGCACTGACCCTGGAAAGTTCCCTCTTGACCCTCTGGAGGTAGCTGGAGACAGCTGTCTATCCACCATCCAGAAAATGCAGCCTCACGCGGAACACAAGTGGTGAGAGTGGGCGTCCTTGCCTCGTCGCCAGTCTTATGTGGGAAACATTCAGTCTTTTAAGCATGAAGTATGTTAGCTGTAGTTTTTTTGATAAATGCTCTTTATTAAGTTAAAAAGGTGCTCCTATATTCCCATTTTTCCGAGGGTTTTATCATGAGTGGGTGTTGAATTTTGTCAAATGCTTTTTCTGCATTAATTTATAGAGTTATGTGATTTCTCTTCTTTAGCCTGTTAATATGGTGGATTGCACTGACTGATTTTCAAATACTCAACCAGCATCTGTGGAATAAACTCCACTTGGTTATGGTATGCAATTCTTTCTTATATATTGCTGAATTCTCTTTGCTACTGTTTTGTTAAGGATTTTTGTTCCCGTGTTCATGAGGAATGTTGATCTGTAGTTTTCTTTTTGTACTATTTTTGGTTTTAATATCAGGGAACTACTAGCTTCATAAAATGAAATGCAAAGTGTTCCCTCTTCTATTTCCTGAAAGAGAATGTATAGAGATGGTGTTAATTCCTCTTTAAACATTTGGTAGAATTCTCCAGCGAAACCATCTGGATCTGGAGAATTCTTTTTTAAGAGCTTTAAAATTACAAATTCAATTTCCTTAACAGTTGTAGGCATATTCAAATTATCTGGTTCATATTGGGTGAGTTGTAGTCGTTTGTATTTTTCAAGGAATTGGTCCATTTTATGTAAGTTGTCAAATGAATGTGTGTTCTCGGTAGCTTTTTAAAATTCCCTTTCCTCCGTTAGTTTCTCTCACATTGAAATGAGATATGCTGATCCCTCCACATGCCTTTCTACCCTCACTCAGGAAGATAGATAAATGACAGAAGGCATTATTCTGTGACTTCACCAAGAGCAGCATCTGGAAGCTCAGGCAGAGCCCAGGATGGGGCAGTCCCAATGTAAACTCACAGAGTTTGGGGGAACCACTTGGCCTTGGGCCTCTCTGAAGTGTCCTGGAACCAGAGGTGGCTGGCAGCCTCTAGGTCACCTAAGCCTCCATGGAGAGACTTCAGAAAAAGGAGGAGCCCCTTCCTCAAGACCAGGTTTGGGAAGGCAAAAGTGCTAGGGGCTCTGGCTACCACTAGGTGGCGCTCAGAACATACACTTGCTTGCAGAGGCCACCGGTGGATCCAAGAACCTCAGTGCAGCCAGGCAGGTGTGTCGGGCATTGTGTTAAGTGATGTGCACTTTACAGTCTAGAACCTGCAAGGACCCCAAAAGCACTGTGCTGGTGGACTTGGAAACACCTTCTCTAACTTCGCTGCAGACAAAGGCGGTAAAGCTTGAGCGGTGGCACTGGCTGGAGGCTCCAGGAGATGGAGAAACAGGTGCTCAGACGAGCGCGACTACCCGAGCCTCCGTCTGGGCAGGACGCAGGCACACCCCAGCCAGGCCTGGGCAGAGTCCCAAAGAATCTGCCTGGAGGCAGCAGTCACCCTCCAGGCCTGGCTCCTCCATGCCGCACCCCCACCAGATCCAGCCCCCTGCAGGGGTGCAGTGATCCTCTTGACTCCATTTGAAACACTTTAAGGAAAGAGCCCACTGTAGTCAGTTGGGACGCCTGAGGTTTCGTCCTGCCTCTGCCACTAACGGTGTGCGGTGGGCGAGACTAGTATAGGGTCTTTGCTGGATTCAGGACTGAGCCCAAATCCTGACCCGACCACTCACAGCTGTGTCTTGTTGAGAAGGTTTCTTAACCTTTGTGAGCTTCAGGTTTCCATCTGTCCTATGGGGATAATGAAGACACTCGTGTCATAGCGTTGTGAGGTATTTTATTTATTTATATGTTTATTGTAGAGACAGGTCTCACCCTGTCACCCAGGCTGGAGTGCAGTGGCACCATGACAGCGTGCGACTTCTAGGCTGGGTGGCTCTTCGGCCTCTGTCCTTCCCTGCCGTGAGAAGGGTGGAGGCTTTCTCTTGGGTTGGACTGAAGCAGCCTGGACTGCGGATCACTGAATGGAGGACAGCCACTCTGGATTGTCACCCACACCCACCTGCTTATATGAACAGGCAGTGCACTTGTGAAATTTGGGTGAGCTCGACACTGTGGCAGAGCGTATCCTAGTCTAAGCAGTGCACTAAGTTAATGGAAATGCCCAGTCTTTAAGGCCCACATCAAAACTAGGTTACGTGTAGAAGAATCGTACATACAGCATGCCCAGGGAGTGGACTTTGGCATGCCCAAGTGGGTGGGCATTTCCCTCTGCTCCAGCGGCTCCCCCAGTATCTAATACTGGGTAGGTAGCCTCTGTGCTTTGGTTTCCTCATCTGTAAAATCAGGAGACTAATGGTGCCTACCTGATAGGACTGTTGGAGGAATACATGATTTAATACACTAATATATAAAGGCTTTAAGACAGTGCCTGGCACATGGTAAGTGTATGTGTTTGTCATCATCATCATCTTCTTCATCAGGAGGAAGAGGAGCAGAAGGAGGAAGAAGTGTCATTCTAACTTCCAGTGTACAAAGGGGATAATTAATTTGCTCAAGTTTAATAAAGATAAAATGCTGATAATAGCAGTCTCATGTTGTCAACTTTAACTAGTGAAGCCAGTGGAAATTAATTTTAAAAAATGTTACACATTGTCATGGTTGTTTCTTCCTTTGGGAACATCAAGGTTTTCTCCTCCTCCTCCTCCTCCTCCTCCTCCTCCTCCTCCTCCTCCTCCTCTCCCGCCTCCTTTCTAGATTTGTGACTGATTAGAAATCTTTCTGGGATGAGTAAGAGAAGCTGGGAAGTGAGAACATAGCCCATAATGAGACTTTAGAAATAAATTTCTATGTAATTGATGTAGCTCAGTAATTTCCCAGAGAAACTGGTTTCTCTGCCATGGCATCCGTCATATTTTGAGCCGGTGAAAGCAACAATAAAAGTGTCAGACCCAGGTGACAACTTCCGAATGCTAGGACTCTAGGCTGCTCTGATGTGCTTGCTTAGGGGTGCTGGACTGTCATTTGATAAATCCTTCATTCATTCACCAAATATTTACTGAACACCTGCAAAGGGCCAGGCACTGCTCTGGGCAGCTCTGGGGTTGAACTGATTGGTGTGAAGAGACTCCCTGCCCCCCTTTTGTGATTGGTTCAGGGATGGACATGTGACTGATGCAGCTGAGGAACTGTTTGCTGGAGGCTCCTGGGAAGGTTCTTCTCTCTTGCACAGGACGGGAAAGGAACTGAAAATCGTTTAAGCAGTAGGTATGTAAAAATGCCGTATACAATAGATTTTCATCACAGCATTGCCTGCAATAATCAATAACTGGAAGAAAACATAGAGTTTTGTTAGGTAAACTGTGGTATCTGAATAAAAAGCAGTGTTGCCAGACACAATGGCTCACACCTGCAATCCCAGCACTTTGGGAGGCCAAAGCAGGAGAAGGCCAGGAGCTCAAGACCAGCCTGAGCAATATAGCGAGACCTCATCTCTACAAAATAATAAAAAAAGAAAAAGTAGCCAGGCATGGTGGCACATGCCTGTAGTCCCAGCTACTCAGGAGGCTGAGGCAGGAGGATCTCTTGAGCCCAGGAGCTTGAGGTTGCAGTGAGCTATGATCACACAACACTGCACTCTAGCCCAGGAGACAAAGTGAGACCTTGTCTCAAAAAAAAAAAGCAATGCCATATTGTTATACTGTTATTTAAAATAACACAATGACTATAAAACATGAAGAAAGGATTATATAATTATATAGAGAAAAAATTATGCACAAAACTATAAATATGTTATGATTATGACTATGTAAACATTACATGGGTTTACAAAAATTAAAATTAGAAGGCCATTATTAACAAATGGAAGTAATTACTTTGGAAGACTGCTGGGATTATAAGTAGTTAAAAATATCGTTTGAACTATTTTCCAGTGGACTCTATATTTTACTTCTCCTAAAGAACCCTCACAGTAATTTCTGAACAGGTGAACCAGTCGGTTGTCATTTCCAGGGTCTTCTTGGCGAGCACATTATTCTCATTTTCCTGGCAGTCACCCCCCCAGTCTGGAGGGTTCCAGCCTTCATATGCAGCCAGTGCTGAGTGTGGCAGAGCGGAGGGACAGAAAGGGACAGATGTCTCATGACCTTAGCGAGCTGCTCAACCGCACTGCTAGACTCCTTCTGGGTGGGCCAACATATTTCCAAATTGTTTCATCCAGCTGGGATTGGACTTCCAATTGAGGCAGAAAGCATCAGAACCCAAATCTTTCCTACAGCTGCCTCCACATCGCTCATCTCATTTTAACAGCACTACGAAGTCACCGTAGTACCTTTAAAAAGCTGTTGAAAAAGAGCCACTTTGGGAATGTTCTGTAGAAACAGCCATTCCTTACTCTCCCCTCTCCCCCGTGTCTCTTGTTCCATCTTTTGCTCATTTTTCCTACTTTTTTTTTTTGCTAGACCCGTGACTCTCAACCTTTGGTTGCATCAGAATCATGGGGGGGGGGGGATCACTATTCTTTAAATTCAAATTCCCAGGTCTCTCGTATAGAGCCGGTTTAGTCCATTCCCGGAGTCAGTCTTTGTTATCTGCCTTTTCACTGAGCTCTCCAGGGGACCACACTGCCACCTGCTTTGAGCACCATTATTCAGTCGCAACTCTAGTTCAGGGTGTGCCCCCGGAATCCCGGGCAAGGACAGCCCAGCAGGGAGAAAGAAAAGAGACAACTGAATCCACATCACTCTGGCTTCTTTCTCCCTCAAATGCATAATCAAGCACACAAGTAAAACATGACTTGGTGTTTCCTTTCAGAGCTGTTTGGACAGTGACCTGAACATCCCAAGACAGACCTTGGTGAAGACTTACGTGAACCTGATTTGGGTCAAAATTACGCAGTCAAGCTGAAAACCATGCCCTTGTGGAATGACAAATTGAACGTGCTTAAAAGATGCGTTTGAACAAGTGATTGAGATCCTGGTCTAGGTTAATGGTTCTTTACCTTAAAATTAGATGAAGGCGTGGATTTTGATGATTCAACAATTTTAGCAAGCTTTATTTGCTCTATTTATAATGAGAATGTAATAATAGTAACATTTCATTGATTCTAAAATGCAATTGCCCCCCCCCCACTCCATTTATTTTTAACAACCGTGTAATTAGGATGTGTTTTATGATCAACGTCTTATGGTCATTGGCACAAGGTCAAAAGACTGTTGTCATTGCCGACACCTTCTGGTGAGACTGAGAAAGTCCCAGCAACAAAATTTGCAGAATGGGTGTCAGGAGCCTGGGAGAAACCTCTGAGACGGCAGAGTAGCCCCTTTGTAAGAAACGCCTCCTTATCAATGCTATGGTGGCAAGAGCGTAACTTTTTAAATATACATAATTTTTCATTTTTATTATGGACACATAATAGCCACATAAGAGAGTGGCTTTGGGTTGAAAAATATGATCGTTGACAAGATCAAGTTGAAAATCACTAAGAAGATTTAGACTCTGTGAAAAAGTTTTGGGAATAACTTAACCAATTTATTTCACTTATATTTTCCCTTTTTGAGTGCCCAAGAGTGACATGTGATATGTCTGAGTAAGTCTTAAAAGGTATTTTCAATAAGCGTTTAAAAATTTAAGAGCTAGGGAAGCATTACATCGTAATGTAATTAGCAGCTTTTTCTTTTCTTTCTTAGTGGAACATAAAATAGCGGTGCATGTGACGGTGAATGGCGTCTTAGAGACAGTGAAATACGGTAACAGATCATACACATGGCACTTCGGACCTGCCAGACGTCAGGACTCCACACCTGCTCACCCGCTCAAATCCTCATTATGGTTAGCCCCACTTTACAGGTAAGGAAACTGAGGCACTCAGGAGATGCAGCCACACAGCCGGAGGCTGGCAGAACCAGGTGGGATTCCGGTGCAGGCAGCTAGCCCCAGGGTCCCTACACTACAAGATCTCACCTAGAGGCGTGTTACTTTGCAATGCGTCAGATAATAACCCGTGAAGAACTGTCAACTGGATTTGTAGTTTAGCAAGCATAGTATCGATTAGGAAAAAAAAAAACGTGCAAATATGTTGTAAAGATGAGGCCAGTTGTGTGGCTGGTAAAATGGCAGCAGGGGTCGCCTACATCAAGGCTATTCTTCATCCTGACCACTCGAAGGTGCTGCCTCGTTTATTGGCGGTAGCTCAGACCAGCGCGTTTCTCGTGGTTTCTCATTGTGTTTCATGGTGGGTTGAGAAGAGTAGAAACGAAAGAGGTTTGGAATCTCATCTTTTCCCATAACTTACGCTGAAATGGGGAGCGACAAGTAATGCTGACTTCTCCACAGACGTTTGCAGCCTTCGTCGAGGCAAGAGGCAGTCTCTGTTGTCAGGGACTGAATTCAAGGTGCAGTTATTATTCTTTGCCAAGTATTAAGGAGATATCAGCAGAAAGGGTAAAAATGTGGATTCAGTGTTTGACCTAACAGGAAAGCCTAGCTCCCAAAGTTACTTTATTTAGCAGATTTTTTTTAAAGGCTGAATTAGTGAGGATTTTATTTTATTTTATTGCTTTTTACTGTACATGACAAGACTTGATATGATGACAATGAAAATCGAGGTATCGGTGGCTAGAATTGATTATGGAGAGTGAGTCGTTGGAGGCTTAGTTTATTTACAGGTGACAAAAGTTACAGCCTTGGTGATAATATAGGAACAAAAGAATGTCATCTTTGTTCATGGAAGACACATACACACGAATCAGAAACTGTTAAATCCTACCATCTGATACTAGCTTCTTGCCCTCTCCGTAAGAGGATGCCTATGGAATGTCCATGGATAGAAGCCTCAAAGAGGTGCATAGAACTTCCTCCCTGACAGCACTTTCTCCTCTGTGACTTTCCTGTTGTCTGCCACCTGCCATCTGTCTTCTGCGCCCTAATATTTATGAGCATCTGAGTCCTTAAAATACTATGGAAAGAAATTGCCCTGAATCTGCTATGTAGCCTGCACTTGCTTCAATTCAGCCCAAAGTTTCTGACATTTCTTTAGCATTGCACTCATTGATTGAAAAAGGTTAAAATTTTTAGAAAAATGTATAAATAATTTAGAGCTCTATTTTTGCATTAAACCCAATGCAGCTATATTACTGAGGAAAATGTAAAATCTAGGTGGATTTTGAAGTGAAAATTAAGACTAGCAGATACATTTCTCTTTTTTTTTTTTTTTTTTTTTTTTTTTTTTTTTTTTGAGACAGAGTCTCACTCTCTTGCCCAGGCTAGAGTGCCGTGGCATCAGCCTAGCTCATAGCAACCTCAAACTCCTGGGCTCAAGTGATCATCCTGCCTCAGGCACCCGAGTAGCTGGGACTACAGGCATGCGCCACCATGCCCAGCTAATTTTTTTTCTATATATTTTTAGTTGGCCAATTCATTTCTTTCTATTTTTGGTAGAGACAGGGTCTTGCTCTTGCCCAGGCTGGTTTCGAACTCCTGAGCTTGAGCGGTCTGCCCGCCTCGGCCTCCCAGAGTGCTAGGATTACAGGCGTGAGCCACCACGCCCGGCCTAGCAGATACATTTCTGGCTCCCTGGCGAGCTTCATATTAGACCTCCAAACCCCCAGGGTTGAGTGATCATTTTCGTCTGCCCCAAGTGATACTGGTGTGGAAAAATTTGAGGAGCTCCATTTTACAAAAGAGTCCCTTGAGCCTCTTGGCCATTGGTCATTAAGCAGAAAAATATGCCAGGTTCGTTCTGTCCTGGGCTGTCTTCCATTGCTGGCCACCCACCTCATGGTCTGCCCATTGGTGGGCAGCGTCTTTGGAGTTGAGGGCTTCCTTGGCAGAATGTTCCCTGTAGTTTTAGCCCAGGAGGCTGATGGAGTGTGGTTTTCAAGGCTAAATTGGAGACCACCCTGGAATTTTCAGGCTGAAGTGGAGCCTTTTCCTTTGCCCAGTCTCACCTAGTGTTGGTGTAGTAGGGTTAGGAATGAGTGGTTAGAGCTGTGATGGGCTCAATTTGGGAGCCCAGTGACACCAGCAGAGTCTATACTTAGGTTTGCGTAAGTGACGGAATCTTTGAAACTCTTGGAATAAGCTTTTCCCTATTGTATTGGGCTTTTAAAAGAAGAGAACACATTTCCATGTATTTAATATTCGTTCATTTAACAATTTTTTTGCACAGTTCCATGCATAGGCAATATAGCAGCAAACAAAGCAGGTAAAAAATGCTACCTTCATGGAGCTTACATACTAAGGTGGGAGACAGGTCATTTAAAAGATGATTAAAATATCTAGAATGTCTGATGGTGATCCATGCTATAAAGAAAAACAAGGGAAGAGAAATTGGAATATGTGAGTTAATGGGTGAGTTGTAATTTTAAGTAGGATGGTCGCATGCTACTGAACGGGTGACATTTGAGCAAACAACTGAGGGTGCTGGATCAGTGGTTTTGAAGGGACAGCCTGTCAGGCTGCCTGAAGGATTGCATATAGGATGTGTGAGAAGGAGAGAGACTGAGGAAGACTCCAAGGTGTGACACGGTTCACAGTGATCACACCTCCTTCATTCCCCTTGTGTAATTCCTTTCCTCTTGGGTCTGGGATGGACTTAGTGACTTGTCTCTAATGAATAGATTGTGGCAAAGTTGATGGGTGCTCACTTCTGTGATTAGGTTACAGAAGATCATGACTTCTTTCTTGCTATAGATGCTCTCTGTTGCTTTCTTGGCTGCACACTTCAATGAAGCCAGCTGCCTTGTTGAGGGGGCCACATGGCAAGGAACTGAGGGCAGCCCCTGGCCAACAGCCAGAGAGGAACTGAGGCCCTCAGTCCAACAACTAGTGAAGAACCGAATCTTGGTGATAACCACACGAACTTGGAGCAGGTCCTTCCCAGTTGTGCCTTAAGATGGGATCGCAGCACCAGCCAACAGTGTGATTGCAACTTGAGAAAGCCACTAACGCAGGGGAGCCAGCTGAGCCATGTCCAGATTCTTCACCCAAGAAACTGTGAGCCAATGCATGTGTGTTTTAAGCTGTTAAGTTTTGGGATAATTTGTTATGCAGCAGTGTATAACTAATACACAAGGTTTCTGACCTGGGCAACTGAAAGAATAAAATGACCATTTACGACATCATAAGATGAGTGTAGATAGAAGTTTGTTTTTGGTGGGAAGATTGCAAATTTGATTTTAAATTTGTATAATACATATTTCTGTTTTTGTGATGATACTTCTCATTAATTTTTCAAATGGTAGTTAACTGTCTATATATGATCTAAATGCTCTCCCATAAACTACTTTAAAACAAAAATTTTTAAAGAATCTTCAAAAATCATATTCAGAAATCATATTCTGTAATAATTCAAGCCATAATTATTTCTAGATACTGAGACCATCAAATACAAATACCAACCCATTAATTCTGATGTCTTGCTTTTAGAATTTCTTTGTGTTTTTTATAGTTTACACAAAAGCCAGCAGAAAATTCATCTCCGTTTATCTGTAAGAAAAATATTTGCTGGAGCAACTTGACGATACAAAACATTTAAGTTAAGAAAAGTTTAATTTTGATCATTTAGGAACAACTTATATGTTAATGAAGTCATTGATGGTTAGAAGTTTGCCTTACTTCCCAAGGTTTGGAATTAGCGTAAATGAAGATCAGAGGTAAGGCATGGAATCAAGAGAAATGAAGGGGATGAGATTGGCAGGCCAAGATGATTGGTTAGAAGTAGGAGTAAGGAAGAAGAGAATGTGCAAAGACAGTATGGTGCACATCCGTGCGCATTGTTCTTGCCAAGGGAGGGCCATTTTGGTGCTGGCATCAGGTGGCCAGTGTGACAAGAACAGCCAGGTCTCGACACAGCCCTGGAAGTTGGATCTTATTAATCTCAGCCATTCTGATAATTCCATGGATAATAGTCCTTGCCCACAACTGGTTTTGCAAAAGAGTATTGCGCAGGAAATTTCTTTTCTGCCTCCGAACGTTACTGTCTATGTGCGTTACCTGGGACCAGGGCAGCCACGTTGGGCTGAGATTGAGCCCACAGGCTGGGGGTGGCCAAGGGAAAGACGGGCGAGCTTGGGTTCTTGATGCTGTGGTTGAACCACCACATTTACCGATCCTGGAACCACCACATTTGGAGACTTGTTATAGGAGGGGGGGCATTTTCTAACAGTTTAAGCCATTTTTAGTTGGGTTTTCTGTTAGTTGCAACTAAAAGCAATCTAAGTGAGATAGGAAAATTCTAGAAGCAGTTCCAGTTTTCTGGCTTGGTCAGTGGGCCCACTGTCTAAAACAGGACATTCAGAGAGAGGAGGCGATGGGGCTGGGGAGGTGGGGAGGAATGATGACCTTGGTTCAGGACATGCTGAGTTGGAAGTGCCAGAGGGACACCGGGTGAGGACATCTGTTGAGAGTTTGAGGCGCAGATTTGGAGATGAGGAGCGAGTTCTTGGCAAGAGGTAGAGCTGTAGGAATCCTTGAATTGCACACGGGGGAGGTTGCAACACAGGCTTTGACTTGGGCTTGGATCCAAGCCTAGCTTCTCAATACCTGTGTCACCTGGGGCAGGACACTTCACTTTTTTAAGCCTCCATTTCCTCATTTGTAAAATGGAAATTCTTGCTTTAGTGTTTCCTAAGTAGGAATTCTTCTCTGGGTGGGGCAGAGACAATGCTAGATCTTCACCAAATCTTGTCTTCCTTTCCTTGGGGGCCCATGGACAAACCACCTACGCCCACATCCCCCGCTGTTAGGTAGGGTCACATGGATGGATTCCGACTGACGGAATATGGTGGTCTCTCTTCCTTCCCCCGTCAGCTGGATGCAGAGAATCCAGTGGTGGTGGTGGGAGGCGACGGGGGCCTCTAGGGCTCTAGGGATGATGAGTCTTTCAACGGAAGGAGCCCGGGTCCCTGAGTGGCTTGGTAGAGAACCCCCATGGCCTAATCACCCACACTGGACGTGACACAAGCAAAAAACAAACCTTGAGCCTGTTGTTTTTATAGCAGCTGACATTCTCTACCCTGCCTCCTTACCCAGTATTTGCCAATGTCTGGTATTCAGGATGATTTATGTGCACCCAAATGGTTTTGAATTTTGATTTGTTGCACATTTGCTTTATAGGTACGCTTTGTCAGTTTGGGCTGCTATAACAAAGTACCGTAGGCTGGGTGGCTTAAACAACGCTTATTTCTCACAGCTCTGGAAGGCTGAGATCAGACTGCCAGTGTGGCTGGGTGCCGGTGAGGGCCCTGTTCCAGGTTGCAGACTGCTGACTTCTTGCTATATTCTCACGTGATAGAAAGAGCTAGAGAGCTATCCGTGTCTCTTTTAAAAGTAAGGTCACTAACCTATGCACGAGGGCTCCACCCTCATGACCTCATGACCTCCCAAAGTCCCCCACCTCCTGATAGCATCATATTGGGGGTTAGGATTTCAATGTATGAATTTTGGGGGGACACATTCGGACCACAACAAGGTGTCAAACACACATATTATACACATAAATCTCCCTCTTCAGTCTTATGATTTCAGAGTTATTATTCTTCAGGACAAGGATTGGTTTAATTATCTGAGCTGGTTAAAGAAAAATGTCGTGTAAACACCAGCGAAAGTGCTATGTGACAATGGCACTAATCGTAACGGTGGCGCACACGCTGGCTGACTCAGCCAGGTTGTTGTGAGGATAAAGTGACGTCACGTATATGTAAAGTGCGTCTCCTGGGCCTGGCATAGTACGTGTAGGATAAATAGTGGTCCTTACCTTGCAGCGTGCAAACCCGCAGCGCAGGACTTACTGCACCGTGTCTGGTCCACTGTTCACTTGCCGTGGTCCTTCCTCTCTGAAGCTCCAGTGGTAGCTCAGGGCCCGGCTCCTACTGGTGGCCCCGTAAGTGGAGGTTGAGTGTTGACTATCTAGCCGGGGCATAGAGTTCTTTCTAGAACTGTGGATTCGATGCGCTGGACTGTGAGCTGTCTGTCTCGCTCACTGCTGCATCCCCAGCACCCAGCCCAGGACTGGCACATAGTTGATGCTCAAGAAATATTTGTTGTGAACACATGTATTTATTTGTGTCCATCTCATAAGCTCCCACACTGTCCAAACTGGCCTGAGCCTGGAGAACAATACTTCTCAGCCAAAGAAGAGGAGAGGAGAGTCTGAAAAGCAAAGTGACTTCAAAAGGTTAGACAGCCACGGGAACGTGCAGTGGGGGCCTTTGAAAGTCACGTGGACATGCAAGAATTTTTCGTTATGCAGGACTGATATGAGCAGTGTCCCTGTCAATGCTCGCAAAGCCAGGACTGTCCCACGTCATTGTGATCATCAAGGACGCTCTCGCAGATCTCCAAGACACCCCGTGGGGACAAGACCCCCCACTGGGAACTGCTGGTCCAACCCACCCTCCTAAATAGGCGAAGAAAATCGATGAGACTTGCCCAAATGACGGAGGCAGTATTTGGTCACAATCTCTGGTATTGCATCAAGAATCTTCCCCCAGGCATTGAGAGGAGGACTTGTTCCCTAGAGGGAGCAGGGTGTGGGCTTGGGCAGGACTTAGCACCCCAAGGTGGTGTGACAAGCGGGGAGCCTTCTCCCCTACGGCTCAGCCCTACCTGGGGGAGGAGGGCAGTGTGGGGGAGTGGGAGAGTGTGGGCAGAGATAAATCTGCTCCGAGGCAAAAGCTGTCTCTGACTCCTAATAGAACTGAGACGAGGGTGTGTATTTTAAAGCAAATAAATGTTTCAGGACCAGAGAAAGGAGATGTTAATGGCTCCATTCGAATTCAGTGGAATTTATTTTCCATTAGGGCTTCTTTCTGAGAAGTGCGGTTCAATCAAGGTTAGACATGAAAGCAGCACTGTGTCTGGTGGACACCAAGTCCCCTCGGCCCGCTGCACGCTTCTTAATTAGATCTCCCAACCTGCAGCTGCCCTGTGCTCGTACGCAGACAGACACGCTGGCTTTTTCTTGCTGTTTTTTGGCTTTTTCCATGTTGGATATGATCATCTTTGCAAATTTGTTTTCACAATCAGCACGGAGATGACCAAGTAGCCAGGCTCACCCGTGTGCCTGCCACCTCTCCAGCCACGGGGTGTCCCTGGGCTGGTAGTGAGAAGTCTGCTTGCCCTTTCAAAGGATTATTTCAAACAATGAATGGTGTTTGCAGAAGTGAGGCTGGGAATTTAGATTCATAACAAACAGCTCCAGCAATAAGTACTTATTTTCTATATTTATCAAAAATGACTACATACAGTATTGCTGTTTTCTCTGAAGAGAAAAATGCGGTAATTATCACAGCTATTTTAATGACTAGCGATCACCATTTTTTAATTACTAGGGAACAAAAAATTGTTACCCCTTAGATGAGATGGCTCTAGTGTCATGAAGAATGCATTTGCACATTAATATCAGTATCGGTGTGTAGAGAATAAATATCAGGTGTTTGAGCTTTCTGACATTCCACCCATTTTTAGGCCTACAACAGAAAGAGCAACTCGGGGTTGAAACAGTTTGTCTCTGGATTCCTCAAATGAGTTAGTTGTCTTCAGAGTTGTTTGAGAACCAACTCTTAAGGAGACATAGTCCAATAGCACTTGTTCATTTGTGTCTAGTAATATACTGCTAGATGTTTAACAACCAGCTCTCCAGGGGGGAAAAAGCCCTGACACACAGCATTGGCCAATTCCTGTGGTGTAAATACTCCCATCACGGCTGATTTTAAGATGCTAACACTACATCATGAAATACATATTTGGGGCCAGATGCGTGCAATTGACTCTTGTAAGCTGGTGTGAGCTGGCTTTAACACATCGCTGGATAGGAATTATATCTTACCACATTTATTGAGGACCTACTATGCTCCGGGCACTGTCCCCGGTGCTGAAGCGATAGACAGCCCTTACCCTTATGGGGTTTATTTTTTTTATTTTTTATTTTTTTTGAGACAGAGTCTCACTCTGTTGCCCTGGCTAGAGTGCCGTGGCATCAGCCTCGCTCACAGCAACCTCAAACTCCTGGGCTCAAGCGATCCTCCTGCCTCAGCCTCCCGAGTAGCTGGGACTACAGGCACGCGCCACCATGCCCTGCTAATTTTTTCTATATTTTAATTGGCCAATTAATTTCTTTCTATTTTTTTAGTAGAGATGGGGTCTCGCTCTTGCTCAGGCTGGTTTTGAACTCCTGAGCTCAAACGATCCGCCCATCTCGGCCTCCCAGAGTGCTAGGATTACAGGCGTGAGCCACCACGCCGGCTGCTGATGGGGTTTAGATTGAGTAGGAGAGACAACAAACAAGGGAACTAGTAAATATGTACCTCAATGTCGAGCACTGGTGAGTGACAACCGAGTAGCAGGGCAGCTTGTGAGAGGGTGAGGGTGGGAGCTCTTTTCATACAATGGACAGGAATGGCTTCTCTTAGGGGTGTCATGAGCACAAATTTCAATGCAGTGAAGAAGCGAGTCCATGAGGATGCCTGGGCAAAGAATATTCTAGGGAGAGAGTAAAACAAGCATCAAACAGATAAAGTGGGAGGTGGGAGGAGGCCTAGGGGTTGCTTTTAGTTTCTTTGTTTCTGATGGTCCTAAAATCTGGGAAGCCTGGGGGTATCTTCTAAGACAGCGGTCCCCAACCTTTTTGGCACCAGGGACCGGCTTCATGGAATACCATCCTTCCATAGGGGTAGGGGGTACGGGTGTCCTAGGATGACCCAAGCACACCACTTTCCTTGTGCAGTCAAAGCTCTCTGCCAGTGACAGCCTGCCCTTGCAGCCGCTCCCCAGTACCAGCACCACGACCCTGGCTCCACCCCGGATCATCAGGCGCCAGACTCCCACAAGGACACAACCTAGATCCCTCACATGCACAGTCCACAGCAGGGTTCCTGCTCCTATGAGAATCCAATGCCGCCGCTGATCTGCGGGAGGCGGAGCCCACGTGGTGACGTGAGTGACAGGGAGCCGTGCAAATGCAGACGAAGCCTTGCCTGTTGCCCGCCTCCTGCCACGCAGCCCAGCCCCCAGCAGGCCATGGACTGCACAGGTCCGCACCCCCGAGGGTTGGAGACCACCATTCTACGACACAGGTATAATTCTGGCCATGCTCCAGTGAAACATCCTTGCTCTAAATTTCATCAAGTCTTGAGACCTGGGAGTGACCCACAATGCTCTGTCCCTCCATTTTTTGCGGGATGTGATATCCTCACTTTTATTCTCACTTTGTTTCCTCGTAGAGATCGGCTCCTAATCTCATTCCTCTTACATTCAAACTCATGCCCCTGCCTGGAATGACAACTCCACAGGGAAAGGATTTGTTCACTCCTGACTTCCCATCCCCTAGAACAGTGCTTGGCCCCCGTCAACGCTCAGTAGATATGCATTGAATTCATTAACGCAGGGGCTGCAAGCGCCCGATTGTCTCGTTAGGACTCCAGGAAGGTCTTGCTGGTCTTCTTAGCCCACACTCTCAATACGCCACGTCCGTCTTCCTGCCGGTTTTGTTCACAGCTCAGCACCTACACCCTTGCCTGGTGGGAGGTGCTCAGAAACATTGGTAGAAGGATTGACAGCATGGATATTAGTTTATTCTAAATTAATTTTATTTTTTATTTTAAATACTTATATTACCTCTTCATATTACAAATAGGACAGTCTATTGATTTTTTAAAAAACTGTAAAAGACACAGTGGCTCATGCCTGTAATCCTAACACTTTGGGGGGCCGAGGTGGGAGGATCACTTGAGGCCAGGAGTTCAAGACCAACCTGAGCAAGAGCGAGACCCTGTCTCTACAAAAAGGAAAAAATAGAAAAATTAGCCAGGCATGGTGATGTGCACCTATAGTCCCAGCTACTCGGGCAGCTGAGGCAGGAGGATTACTTAAGCCCAGGAGTTGGAGGTTGCAGTGAGCTATGATGACGTCACTGCACTCTAGCTGGGGTGACAGAACCTGTCTCAAAAAAAAAATGTATGTGCAGGGAGGCAAAATTATTTGTGAAATCTCATTTCAACACAATGAATCTTTTGTTCTATTAATATAAAGGGGAAATCATGTCGAAAAGTATGAGGATAACTGGGCTGGACAAAATGACCCTAAGCTACTTTTCTGTTCCAACAGGCCCAGGGTCACCTTGAGCATCTCTGAAGTCACAAGAGAGCTTGGGCAGTTGGCCACTGAGGCCAGCCTGGGGACACTGGGAAACTCGAAGGAAGACTGCTGGTGACTTCAGTGAGACACGTCCAGTACAAAGACAGGGCTTCCTTTCTGGGCATGTCCAATGCACACAAGCTAGAATCAGGGCAGAGGGGCCTTTCAGCTCCAGGGTTTTTAGAACCTGTTCAACGATTCAGAGAGGGGGGCTTAGAAGTGGATTTCTCACTTCATGCCATATTTGATGTTCAGCACACAAAGAAACTACAAAGCCAGACAGGTGACCTGAGAAGCAAGGGTCCTTTCCTTGTGGGACCAAAGTCTTGTTGGGTTTAAACATGGGATCAGTCTGCTCTATGCTAATAATGAGATCGGGAAATGTATTGACATTGCAGGTGTTTTAAGTGTGAAGATAAAACAGACGGTTCTTTTTATCTATTCATCAGTGACTAGAAAAGTCTCCCAGCTCAAGAGATTTTGTTGTTTTATTTTACTTTTTTTTTTCCGCACTGACTTCTCTTGCAAAGAAATTCATGGAAGTACCTACTCTTCAGAAATAGGTAGCTGGCAGCTCAGTGTTGAGACAATTATATTAAGGATGGTCACAGCAGAAATACCATTGGCTCTGTCCCTCACGTTCTCCAGTTGAGGCCGGAAATAGCCAGTCACTCCTGTGTTAGAGAAGAGGAAACCAGGCTCAGGGAGGAATAGATTAGCCCGAGACCAGCTTTCTGGGGCTCAAACACAGCCTTTCTGGCTTCAACACTGCTGTTATCTTTGACGAGAAGTTGATAGGAGACAGAAACCGTACTGTGTTAGTGAGGGTTCCCCAAAGAAATGGAATAGACAGGATGTGTGTTCTAGAAACACAGAGGGAGAAATTTTAAGGAATTGGCTCATACAATTATAGAAGCTCAATGAATCCAAAAATCTGACGGGGTGGACCAGAAGGCTGGAGACTCAGCGAAGACTTGCAGTTGGAAGTCCAAGAGCAGCCTGCTGGCAGAATTTCTTCTTGCTTGGGGGACGTCAGTCTCTGTTTTATTTGGGCCTTCAGCTGATCGGATGAGGCCCACTCGCATTATGGACAGCAATCTGCTTTCCTCAAAGTCCACTGATTTAAATGTTCATGAATTTCACCCCGGAAAACACCTTCACAGAAACATCCAGCATAATGATTGACCAAATATTTGGGCACCATGGACCAGCCGGGTTGACACATAAAATTAATCATCACACAGACCTTAATTTTAAAATATATTTTAAATAATAATAAATGCAAGAGATGTTCAATATAAAATTTGAAAATTGCAAAAAAATATATATAAAGAAGAAAAAAAATTTCAATCTTACCAGGGCCCATTGGGACATTTATGATTTAATTCTAGGTATACGAACACTATAATATCTTCATACCTCTGAATGGTCTCATTTCACAGTAATGTTTTGCAGCCTACTTTTTTCACCTAGCAAGACTCTACAAATTCTTCCCCAGGTTAATAAATATCCTTCTACATACTGATTTTTAGTGTTGGCACAGCAGGGCTGTCTTATGCTGGCTGTGCAATATCCTTTCTCTTCTTTTTCTGGTAGCACCTGGATTTTCTTTTGGGGACCCCCCTGCCCCACTCCCAGTCTCTTTGGCTCAGGTAGTGCTAAATCTTACCTCTTGACCCCTCCATGGCCTAAGACCAAAGTTGTAAATATTAAGAAAACTTCTTTTCTCCAGGTTGTTAGGCTGGTCCACTATAGGTCTGGGACTACTGGAGGCCATTTTTGTCAATACTTGAACTTGATCCTAAAGATGAAACCCGAATGAAGGAAAGCAACGTAGAGAAACGAAGAGAAACAGATTCCTGATTATGTTGTCTGAACACTTGGATCCAGCCATGCCTGAAGCCACTTGCCTAACATTTCCATTATGGGAGATGATGAATTCTACCTTTTTTCTTAAAGCTGGTACAGTTGGATTCTGTCACTTTTCCCTGAAACAGTTCAGAGTCCTGTCTGATATGCTATCACTCCACCTGGCATGCACCAGCACATGACTATACTACTTTTTTGTTTTTGTTTTTTTTCCCTGATAATTTACCCACTGTGGGCAAGACGCTGCAAGGGGACTTGGAAATTATTAATACTAAGATGACTAAGACATACTCCCTGACCTCGAGGAGTCTGTGATCCAGTAACTGTATCAAGTGCATTCTAATCACCTACAAGGATATAAATTCTAACAGCTTATGAGGATCAAGCCAGGCTCCTGAGAGGAATAAGCACTTGGCATTGACCTTGAAAAAAGGGAGAAATAATTTCAAATTCCTTTCCTTGGCCTAAAAGGCCCTAAATGGCCTAGTCCTGGCCACAGTTTTAATGTGCATAGGAATCATCTGGGATCTTATTACAATGCAGATTCGGATGCAGTGGGTCTGAGGTGGGGCCAAAATCCCACAGCACATCGAGTGGACTCTGTGGGTCCCCAGGCTGTTCTGTGAGCGGCGGGTCTGGCCTTGCCCCCTCGTCCGGCTTCATCTCACCCTCCTGACCACTCTGCTCAGCCTCACGGGCTCCTTCTGCTCCTCCCAGCTCTGGGCTGCCTCGAGGCCTGCACACCTGCCGGAATGTTCTTCCCTGGCCTCCCTACCTGGGCTTCTCCCCGATCTCAGACAGGCCATGGGTGGCCCCCCATTTCCCATGGGACTTGCCCAGCACTCGCTCTCCTCAACCCATTCACATCGGGGCAGAGGCTGAAGACAACGCTCGCTCGGCGTGGCTCACTGGACTAGACGGAGGAGCCACAGGCGGCGCCAACACTCCGAGGGGCTCCTCAGTTTGCCCGCCTGTGAGCCAGTCCCGGCACGGGGACAGGAAGCTCAGCAGAAGTGCGTCCACACGTTTTACGTCTTTCATAGCAATCAGCTGGATCTGCGAGGATCGTGTCGGTCGATTTGTTCGCTGTCTTTTCCAGTCCAGGGCAAAGCCCTGTAATACACAACCCGGTTCACCTGCCCACTGTTCTCTCCTCAGCGGCGTCTGGCACGTGACGAGTGCGCAGCAAGTCTGTGAACTGAATGAATGTGTCTGCACGGGAGGGGATGCAGTGCGACAGGGAGCAGGAAGGACGTTTCCGACAAAGGGAAGATCAGGGCAAACGTGGGGAATGGGACGAGTCACCTGGTTCAGCGGGACCCTCAGCAGAGTACGTGCAGCAGGCGACAGGTGGTGATGAAGGCAGGGCTCCTGTCTGGGGCTCCTGCCTTGATCTGGGGGGCGATGGGGGGCTTGCATCAGGTATGATCGGAGCTGGGCGTGAGGCGTGTCCGTCTGGCTGGTGGGGACAGGGAGGGGAGGAGGGGCACTGAGAACGAGGCACCAGCAGCCACCAGAAGGCTCTAAAGGTGAATGTGGTGGTGGCCGTGGAAAGGGCAGAAGGGAACAGATGTGAAGGCAGGTGAGGGCTGAGAGCGAGGAGGACATGGGAGACACAACTTGGTGGCTGAGTGGCACCAGGGCTGTGGACCCAAGGAGGGAGCTGCTCTGATCAGAAACAGGAGGTAGAACTTGAGTGGAAATAGAGGCGTTCATTGGTTCACTGATTCCAATTTCGAAAACTGATCAGTTATATCACCTGAAGCCTCAGACTTAAAGGAAGTGTCCTGTGATGCTGATGGCAATTCACAGTGGGGAGAAGCGAAAGGGCACACCCAGGACCTCCGCAGACCCCAGAGCCACCCAGGTAAGCCCCTCCGGCTGTGCTTTGCTGATGTATCACCTGCTTGCTCTGAACTTCTGTCTCTCAGATGCAGAATGGGGTGACAAGCATCCCCTGTAGAGTGGTTGTGAGGCGTGGAGAGAGCTTGTGTAGGTGAGTGATTCATGGCAGGACGCAGTGTGGGGCGGGTGTCATGGTGGATGTCATGCTGTGCTACCCAGAAACCCTCCAGGACAAAAGCACTTATTTTCCCAGTTGCTGGGCATGCTGGTAGCTGGTGGCTAAACAGCTGAGTCCCCGCAGAGCCTTGCCTCACCCCAGGACACCTCCTTCCCTGGGCCCAGCCACATCTGATGGGCTGAGGCCTTCGTTGTGATAGCAGTACAGCCCAACTTCTCCCTCTGTCCAACCCTGCCTCTGGCTGCTCCTGCAGGACAGGTTTGCACAGTCCCCAGTAAACTTCCTGCACACAAATCTCACTCTGCCTCTGCCTCCCAGTGAGCCCAACAGATAGTGTTATCTTGGGAGAATGATTTTAAGCCATTAGAATATCAGGTGTTACTGGTTGGCCAGAATGTTAGACACTGTACTGCAAATTCTCAATCCGGGAGCTGAGAAGGAAAACAATGTGTTGGAGGCCCAGCTTGTGGGTCCAGAGGCTTCTCGGCCATGTCAGATACTCTTTTTTGTGCTGTGGACCCCTTCTTAGATGAGTGTTTATGAATGCCTAAAATAAAATACATGGGATTGCAAAGGAAACTAGTTCTACTGAAACATACTTATCAAACTATTATGAAACAGAAATGACATATTAATATATGACGGAGCAATATAGAAATTGTGGCACTGTAATACAGTTAAAGATCGATCAGTTGGGCCAATAATCTAGAAGAGGCAATGAATGTCAATGATATTTCAAGATATATACAGCAGCTGTAATAGGAGATGAAAATACGACTTCTGTTGATGACAAAGAAGGTCACAGGTTTTACAAATAGTGAAGTCAATGAAAATAGAGATGTAATTTTTCCCCACCCCAAATCATAGACGCCCTGAATTCTATGCATGGACTCCCTGGGGGGGGGTGTCTGTGGCCCACAGGTTAAAAGAAAAAGCTTTGGTGTTATGAGGTCTGTAATCTACTATAGGATACTTAGCTCTAGATGGCGTGATATACACGTATGTGCTAGTGCTGCTGACCGAACGCTCGTGTCCTCCTACAATTTATATGTTGAAGCCTAATCTCCAATGTGATGGTATTCAGGGACTTTGGAGGTGATTAGGCCCTGACGGTGGAGCCCTTTTGAGAAGAGGTCACAGAGGTAGTTTGCTCTCTTTCTGGCATGTGAGGACACAAGGAGAAAGTGGCCGTCTGTAAGTTAGAAAGCAAGTCAGACACCAAATCTGCCAGCATCTTGATCTTCCCAGCCTCCAGAACTGAGAGATAAATGTTTGTTGTTTAAGCCGCTCAGTCTATGGTAATCTGTTACAGTAGCTCAGCTGACTAAGCCAGGTACAAATGCACACTCCAGGCGTGATTAATTAGCATTAGATCAGAAGGGTCACAACTCAAGACACCTGCTGCAAGCTCTTCTGTTTTCCATATCACTGACCAGCAGCAGGTGTCTTAACTAATTAGCACAGAAAATAGCAGAAGTGGGTGGGTTTTTACTGGCAAAACTTGTGGCTAACAACCTAATGGATGTTAGAAATGGGCTCTTGTTCATAAAACGAGTGTTATTTGAGATTAGAGGATTGGCTGAAATATCTTTGAGACACTGCATGCTTGGATGACTGGGGCATAAGAATCTGACAAGGATTGTCTTTCTCCCGTAGGCTTAGTTCCTACCTGTCCTGTGTCCAGCCATGGGGTCGGAGGGTATCTGATTGCCTAATACCAACCCTATGCGTAATAGGATCTTGCCTCTGAAATTTTGTTGTCTCAAACTCAAGAAAATGTTCCCTGCAGGGTATTATCAGGAATGGATCACAGTCCAAACTAATTCTTCCTTTATACCAGTAATCCCTTTAGATGGAATCATGGAGCAATCACAAGGCTAGATGAAAGAAAATATAATAATAAGCTGATGCATTCATCAAGTTCAAGGAAAGGGAGAGTAGAGAGATCAGAAGGAACCCAGCCTAAGCCACCCTAATAAATACTTTATTCACCCAAAAATGTAAATTAGAGACAAACTGTCATTCATCCATGCATCTACTCGCTCATTCATTCAACACCTAATTTTTGACACCTGCTATGTGCCAGTCCTGAAGATTGAATCGAACATTAGGCATGGCATCTAGCAGGTGAAGTGTGTGAGTGTATGTGCATGTAAAGAGCATTCTATATAGAGCTCAGGCAAAGATCTTCAGGTGGGATGTGGCCTGTCCAAGTTCAAGAAGCAGAGAGAGGCAGTGGGGTTGGGGTGGGGCATAAAGAAGAAGAAGAAGAGGCAGGGATTGAGCTGAAAACACAGATATGACTTAGACACAGCCACTGTCTTTGGGGCTTACCGTGAGGTGAGAGATGACTGTGTGACTGGGTGAAGCTTAGCACAATAGAGATATCTACCAGGGAGCTGTAAGACTTTGGAGAACAGAGTGGCTCATACTGTCTGGAGGAGTGAGGGAAGGCTGCCCAGAGGAGGTGATATTTGATCTGGGTCTTGATGGTTGCATAGGAGTTTGTTAAGCCCAAAGAAAGGCAGAGGGAATAGCATATGCGAAGGCCAGTTAAGCAGTCAGAGTGATTAGGATGTGCTCCAGAAAATATTGGGAAATGAGGCGAGACAGAGGTAGGTTGTAGCAGATTGTATTAATTAGTTAATTCATCCATCCATTCAGTCAACAAAATTTGAGCACTTAGTACATGCTAGGCACTGGGAACGCAACAGTGAACAAGGCAAAATTTGCTGCCCACTTAGAACTTATATTCTATTTAGGGGAGAGAGTCAATAAAAATAAGGTTTTTCAAAAGCACAATATAGGATTCCAAATGGCAGTTAAGTTGTATAAAGATAAATAAAATTGGAAATGGGGAGAGCAGTGCAGTCGTGTAGGAAGGGCTTGCAATTTGCTATTTGAACGGTCAGGGAAGACTCACTGAGAAGTGGACTTTGGAGAAAGACCGGAAGGGGGTCAGGGAGGGGCATGCAGATATGCGAGGGGAGAGCTTTCTAGCAAAGGGAACGGCAAGTGCAAAGACCCTAGGGTGGGAACATGTCTGGAGTGTTCAAGACAATAAGAAAGCCAGTGTGATTGGCACAGGGTAAACAGAGCGAATGGTTGGAAATAGGCCCAGCCAGGTGAGGATCTGATCATGTAGACGTTGTAGATCAATGTCAAGACTGGATTTTCCTCTGAGTGAGTTGAGAAGCTGTAGAAGGTTTTGTGCAGAGGAGAGATGTGATCTGACTTACGTTTTAAAAGGGTCAGTTTGCCTGCTGCGTTGAGAATAGGGTGCTGCAGGAGGTCACCAGGGAACCTATTGCAGTAGTCCAGGGGAGAGAGGACAGTTGGTTGGATCAGGTGGTATCCGTGGAGGTGGCGAGAAGTAGTTGAATATATTTTGAAGAGCCAACAGGATTTTCTGATAAATTAAACGTGGAATGTGAAGGCAAGAAAAGATTCAATGATGATGCCAAGATTTTTTGCCTGTCCAAGTAGTGATGCAATTGCCATTAACTTCTGAGAAAGATGGTGAGAGAGCAGGTTTCGAGTGGGTTGATATTAAGAGCATGGTTTTAAAGTTTAAAGATGTCAAATGAAGATGTCAAGTAGGCAGTTGGACATACAAATTGAACATCCACATATTGGAGTTCTTTACGTATTTTTAACATTAATCCTCTGTCAGATATGTGTGTTGCGAATTTCTTCTCTTAGTTTGTAGATTATGTTTTAACTTTCTTTAAGCTGTTCTTTAATGAATAAAAGCTCTTAATTTTAAAGTAATCAAAATTATCAAACTCTTGCTTATGGTTGATCCTTTTTGTGGCTTGTTTAAGAAAAATATTTTCCTACCCAAAAGTTAGAGAGTTGACCTATTTTTTCTTAAAAGTTATCAAGATTTGTTTTTTACATTTAACTTCTTAATGTTAAAATAACTTAATTAAATAAAAGAGAGCCTTGCCTAGATCAATGATAAGAGGGTGTCATAAACCAAGGACTCTATGCCCTTGAGGTTAAGTGCCAAATAATAAAAAAAAAAAAACAATATGAAGGTAATTGGACTACTCATTGTTCTCTCAA
>VBSM01003169.1:22245611-22272585 GCA_008086735.1 Cheirogaleus medius
TAGCTCACTGCAGCCTCAAACTCCTGGGCTCAAGCAATCCTCCCACCTCAGCCTGCTAAGTAGCTGGGACTACAGGAGCACACCATTACACCTAGCTATTTTTTTAAAAATTTTTCCTAGAGATGGGGTCTCACTATGTTACCCAGGCTGGTCTCAAACTCCTGGCCTCAAGTGACCCTCCTGCCTGAGCTTTTCAAAGTCCTAGAGTTACAAGGCATGAGCCACTGTTGGACAGAATCTGTTTTTTTAAAAAAACTTCTTTAGTTTTTAAATCGACTTTATTAATGTGTAATTTACATGCAATAAAATATACCCTTTCTAAATTTACAGTTCCAGGAGTTTTGACAAGTGGATACAACCATGTAATCACCACCCTAATTAAGGTCTAAAATATTTCCATCACCCCCAATATTTCCATGTGTCCCTTTGCAGTCAAGCTCCCTCCTAACACTCCTAACGCAAGGCAACACTCATCTGCGTGACGTCACCATAGATCAGTCTGCCTGTCCTAGAATTTCATATCAGTGTTATCAGACAGGATGCACACTTCGTATCTGGCTCTTTCTGCATGTCCTAATGCTTTTGGGATTCATCCATTGTATAGATTAGTAGTTTGTTCTTTTTATCACTGAGAAGTATTCCAGGATGTACCAGAGTTGGCCTATTCATTCACCTGTTGATAGACATTTGGAGTATTTCTAGTTTATGACCTTTATGAATAAAGCTGCTATAAATATTAATGTACAAGTCTTTAGGAGGACATGTGTTTTCCAGAAATCTGTGTTTGATCAAGGTCTCCCAGACAGTCTTATGCTGGAGTGTGAAAACCACAGCTCTAAGTGCCCAGCAGGCTCTGGGTGAGAGAGAGTTTACTGCTGGACAAGAAACATTTGCCAAAATGCCACCAGCCACATTCTTTGCTCAAGAAGACAAAGGTCAAATAATTGAGTAGTTAGCTACAGGCTTCTGCCTTTTTGGGACACTGATTCTTTTACGTTAGAGAAAGGGTTTTGCTACTTAAAAATCATCATCGTCATCGTTATCATGAATATCTAACCTCCCCAAGGTTTGGGAGGCTATTGAAAATTCCAAGCCATTTTCTTCATCATTTACACATGCTTTTTTCTCCATCCCTTCAAAGTCAAGATGGAGCTAGAATTATTTCTTCTCTCAGAGTGGCAAAAGGAGTTATGGAAAGTACATTTTTTCCCAATGTTTTTATTGTGTTAAAATACATGTTACATAAAATTGACCTCCTTAACCATTTTTAAGTGTACGGTTCAATGGCATTGAATACATTCATAATGCCATAAAACCATAACCACCATCTCTCCCCAGAAGAGGAGGGGATCTTGCAAAACTGAAGCTCCATACCTGTTAAACAAGGGAAAGTCAATTCTTACCTAGAACCTAGCGGTCTTCAATCCAGCTTCTGGATCTTTCCCCAGAAAGGCCTGTGAGTAAGGGAGAAGTCTGGAGCCCAACAGAGCTGGGTTTGAATCTTTCAGTTGCTCCCAGCACTGTACCCGCCTCTCTGGAGTCAGTTCCCCAATCTGTACAGTGGGGACAATGACTTCCGCCTCTTGACGCTGCTGTGAGGATTAGAGGTGACACAGATAAACCCCCTGCACTGCAATGGGCCTTGGTAAATAGTTACTGTTAACTAGCATTTGTTAGTCATCTACAGTCTATAGGATAGAGGTTAGGAGCGCAGCTGCGTGACCCTGGGGAACTCGCCTAACAGCTCTGTGCCTCAGTTTCCTCATCTGTGCAAGATCTTCACATAGAAGGTCCATGTAAACCACCTGGGACGGTGCACGTGCCTGGAGTGCTCCAATCTTTGCCATTATTAATTCCGTCCTCACCAGCCGTCAGGGTCCTGTCCTTCAGGCTCAGAGAGGTGATGGTCTCTAAGCCATCAGGTGAGGACTCAAACCCAGGTTTGTCTGATCCCAGAGCCAATATTTATTATACCTCTGCTTCCGGCAACCTTTTAGTTCACTCTCTCAATTGCCACCAGGAAAAAAAAGCATTCGTGGGCAATGATGAAGAAATGAACAAGACAGTTGCTTTAGATCCAAGTGTTTCTAGTCCTGAAAGTTTTAGTCAAATATATCTTCTGGAAATTCCTACTTTTGTCACCAATTCTTCCACCCCTGGGAGGCAGCAGAATTCAGCATGGGCAGCCCAGCGGTTATCATTGACTTTCTCCAGCTTCTTCTCCACTCACAATCTAGCATACCATCCAGTCCCTATTCTGTGGCCAAAACAACATCCCGGAATCTGTCTCCTCCCTTGAACCTTTATCTGCCTAGTGAGGCTTCCGGTGTTCAGGCCCCCGAGTCGGTCTGGTCCGTGTTACTCGATCTCACCCACCTCTACGGCTTCGCCCTTTTTCCCTCTTCTCTCTCTTTCTGGTTCCCAAGGTACCTCTCTTGCAGCCCTTCCTTGTTTGAAATTATTTTTACAAGTCTGTTTCCCCCAGGGGACTCAAAGTCAGGATCTTTCTTCCCTTGAAATGGCTCCAAGGCACACTCAAGACCTCTATAATCAAGATCATATTAATGAATTAAGATGCCTAAAGGAAGACTCTAGAAAGTGTGCAAGAAGCATGGATGTTCACAGAAAGCAAAGTGAGGAGAAAACACACACAAAACATTGGCGTGCCGGCTGAGGAGAGGTTCTCCCCGTCTACGCAGAGTGAGGAGCTCGAGCTCCCGTCCTACTTAGGATACGGATGTTCCAGTTCAGTCCAATGCCAGGTCAATCCTCTGACACCTGAGTGAACTTCTCCCAGGTTAGGGCCTCTCCCAAAGGTCTACCTGAGGGAAAAGAATGGGTCTACACTGCAGAAGGCGCTATCATTCCTGCCGCGAATGAGAAATACCGGCGTTTCTGTCCGCACACTGGCTTAGGTCAAGGTAACTGAGTTCTTGCAAGTTGATTCTCCACCTCGTGCGGACAAAGGCCAGTCTGGGAGTCAGCAGGGACTTCAGGGATGGCCCCACAGTGCTCTATCCACAGTTGGTGAGCTGTTCTTTCTCAAACACACCCTGCCTGGACCTGATTTTCCTGCCTAAGCGCAGCTTTGGGGACCTTGTCAGTCTTTCCATTTCTCTGGGAATTACTACTGATAACAGTAGCAGTCACCATTTTTTGAGAATTTACTCTGTACCAGGCACATAGTTTTGTTCCTGCCCAGAATACCCTCCCGACTCTATCAATCTATTTACATCATAGCCAACCTTTAAAGCCAACCATTTGTTTATGTATTCAACGTTTACTCAGCACTTTCTATATGCCCGTATACATGGCAATATTGAGTTGAGTCAGATACAGCCACCGTCCTCCGGAGCTCACCATCTAATGGGGCAGAAGCATAAATACACACCTGAAATGGGGCACAAAGATGGGGAGATGCACAGGATCCTGTGGGACAGAGAGGAGGGTTACTTAACCCAGCTTTGCAAGGGAGGCTGCATGGAGGAGGTGGCACGTGAGCTGAGCAGGAGAGAGACAAGTGAAGAAGGTGGAGCAAGGTACCCTGATCAAGGCAGCAAGTGAGAAGCATAGTGTGTGTGGGGTAAAAGTGAGCAGTGGTTCCACGTATTTATGCAGGACAAAGCAAAAAACCAGAGTCTACATCCCAGAGGGAGAGAAGAGAGCCAACTGTTCCCCAGTTGTATTTTCCATGCCCCTTGTGTGGTATGAGCACCCTGCTTCTGCACTTAAAGTGCCTAAGGACGCATCATAGTATGCAACATCTAAGTGCAAGCCTGAGGCTTCATCTTTGGGGACAAAGAAATAGGAATCTGCCCCAATACTGTAGAGAAAATTGGCCATGCTAGCTCTCAGAGAGGCGAGAGGACTGTGTAGATAGTACTTGGTGAGAATTTAAAAGGGATTTTCATGGGTAATTTCAATGCCACACATCCTTGCTCAGACTGTAGAGCCAATCTCCTACCCCACACCTTGCAGTTCTAGGGCTTGTCAATGTGTTCACCTGCATTTTGTAATTTTTCCCAATGAGATTGTAAGTTGTGTTGACTGAGGATGGGTCATATCACATAGATGATGCTCTTGCATTTCTTCTGGAGAAGAAATCCTCTAGCGTGCACAGTGGGCTGGCTGGTCTTGATGAGATATCAGAGAGGGCTGCTTTATTTTAAGCAGCCTGTGTAAAATAACACATTCCACCGTAACTTGCAATATTGTCAGGTTACAGGTTTTCATGGCTCAAGATAGCACTTGTAGCCCACGTGGAGGGGCAGAGCACACACTGGAAATTCCCAGTGGCTTCCTCAGGTACACGAGGCCAGCAGAAGAAACTGTCAATGACAAACCACTGACACATGGTGATGAAATGACTTGACTAAAAGCTTCAGTACCATGATCAGGTGGGGAATTAAAAGAAGAAAAAATGTTGCAAACTTGTCAGAGAAGGGATGATCCAAGACCTACAATATGAGCTGAGGGCCAAGGATATTTATTTTTTCTTTTACTGTTAGTTCAAATGTGAATTTCCTCCACATGACATACCCCCTCGCATCCATTGTCTGATATTTAAACACTGTAAAAATCTTGCCACCAGCCTTGTTTAATGGGCCCTTAAGTAGACTAAGTTCCTGTGGTTGGTTAGGTGGAATCTTTTCAATGATTCCAGAGTGAAGGCATGTGCAAATATCTTTAAAATAGTTACATTCTTGCAAATGTATTCTACACTATCAAGCCCTGAAGTCTCTGATATTTACATAAGTCAGATGTCTTCAGCCAGAGGACTTGACACTGATTAAGCTTTGAGGAATTTACATTTTTCTATTTGAAGATCTAATGAAACTCAGAGTCAATTCTGGTTGTGTCCTTAAAAATCTGCCTATTACACAAACACACTACATCACCTGGATGTCTGGGGATTTATTATTTCTGGAATGTTCACGAATTCCACCCAGTTCCCAATCCATCAACAACATACCTGGTCTACCATTTTCTATCAATAGGATCATATAATTGATTTTGTTAAATATTAATATTTCAATCATACCGGTTATTAGCTATGCTAGTAGTGGGCTAGGTGGAGGGGAGGGGGAGCCCTGATGTGTAACATTTGCCAATTTCTGTGGTGGTAATATTCCCACCATACGAATTTCAAGCTACTGATGTTTAGCAACAGACTTACAAAATTCCTGAAGATTTAACAATCAGCACCCCATTGGAGCTGTGTGAACTTTGTCGATTTACTTAACATCTTCAGCCTTGTTTATTCATCTGCAAAAATGGGGATAATAATAGTATTTACCTCCTAGGTTGTGTGTGGATATTAAATAAGTTGAGACATTGAAAACATTAACCAGAATAGAATGCCTATATAGAGAGTATACACTCAATAAATAACTATTGCAATTATTGTTATAGTTTATGAATACCTGATTACTATTTAATGAATTAAGCCCCTAAATAAACAAACAAACAAAAGATCACTCTCAATCCCCTATTTAGTTTGTGGATATCCACAGATTGCCAGATATATGGGTCCTTTGATTGATTGATTGACTGATGGGGTCTTGCTATGTCACCCAGGCTGGAGCACAGTGGCTATTCACAGGTGTGACCATAGCACACTACACCCTCAAATTCCTGGGCTCAAGCCATCCTTCCCCCTCAGCTTCCTGAGTAGCTGAGACTACAGGCAAGAGCCACCCCACCCAGCTCTCACTTTCATTTAGCAAAAGACAATTCTGTAATTGCTTCAAGAGTGCCCTGCTAGTATATTGTTGGACTTTCGTGACTTTGTCATTTTAAAAAGAAAACTTTTTGCTTTTCATGATTGAAAAAAAAAAAACCTTTCTGAAAACTTGAAAAATATTCTTTATGATTTTCTCTTTAATACCCAGAAAGAACTGAATTATACCCTGTTCCTTCATGTATTTCAGAGGGAATGGAATTAACTTACCTGCTTTATGCAGCTAATAATATAGTATAGTGAGCTGTCAAAACAGCTTTATAGATTAGCAACACTACTTGCAGATGCCCGGCCTGCCTTCAGAAGTTATATTAATGGGCACCTGCTGAAATTCTGGCAGAGGGAGTATCTGAGATAACAGTGTTGGCGAGAGCTTCTAGAAAGTCTCTTGTGATCCTTAAGGAAAAACAGACTAGGGGTGTAATAATCTTTCATTTTTATAATAACGTGTCAGGATATGTCTGGCTGCATGTTACAGAATACCTAACAATGGCTGGAGCAATAAAGCATTTACTTATCTCTCATAACAAGCTGTCTTGTGGTCGCAGTGCCAGGTTGGGATGGCAGCTCAATGGGGACTTTCTGTCTCTCCCCACTGTCACCTCCAGCCTGTTGCTCTTTGAGTTAGGCCTGTTGCCTCATGGTTGCAAGATGGCTGCTGCAGCTCTAAGTATCCTGCCCTTTCACACCATGGTCAAGGCAAGAATTGGGGAAGAGATGGTGATAGGGAGCTCTTCTTCCATGACTTTTATCAGGAAGGAAACATGTTCCCAGAAGCCCCTGAAACAGACTTTTCCCTGTATCTCATTGCCTAGAACTAAGCACATGGTCTCCCTTAGCTGCAAGGGAGGATGGGAGAGACAGTGCCGGGCAGAGCGCTGCAGGGTTGCCATGACAGATTTAGACCAATCTCGATCTATCCCCTGGGGTTTGGGGAGAGGTCCACTGTCCCTGAACTAAAAGGCTCTGCCCCTTCTACTAGAGCAACATTTGGGTTCCAGGTTCTATTAGCAAGGAATTGGGGTGGGGAGAGGGACAGAGTGTATCTACCACACGTGATGCATAAGTGTCACACACGTGACCCTCATATACTGAATTTGACTCTGGGCACGTCAAGTAGGGGAACAGACACACCTGATTCTGCCTACTTGCCATTCATTCCTCTTTCTTCTCATGACTGAACCTTGACTTTCCTTTGGAGAATCGCGTCTCCCCGACTCCCAGGGTTCAGGTGGCCCTGGCCTATCAGCCCCTCTGCTTCCTGCCCACAGTGACTGTCCCAGGGATGGGCACACGGCCCAGTGGCCCAGTCCTGTCTGATGAGCTCCAATCCTAGGTCTTTTTTTCTTTTTTTGGTAGCCGTTAAAAGATTCTGTCTTTTCTGGGGATGCTGGTGGGAACCTTTGCCGTCTCCAGGGGAGGGTTGGCCTGCCGGACAGGAAAGCAGGCAAGAAATGAGGAAAGACAGGCTCCCAACAGCACGGTTAGAACTTCTCGTTCCCACTTGGCTCATCTCCTGGACTTTGCACACACGAGCCATGGCGTTCCTTCCCCTGCTTACACTAGTTTTTGAGGTTTCATCTGTCATCATAGAAAGAGCCCTAAGTTACATTCTGTGTGAGGCTTTCCCGGCCTCACGAGGGAGGGTGGCCCACTCTTTCATTTTTGCCCCCACTGACCTTAGATGGATGCTGTCATCGCACCCTCACTGCCTTGAGTTGTGATTTTCTTACCTATGGACTTGCCTCTCCCACTGGGTTGGGAAACTCCTTGTGAAGCAGGGACTGTAGTCGCTGAGAGTGTGGGTGCTGGAATCAGACAGACCTGGGCCTTGGTCCTGGCTCTGCCCTCTCTTGGTGTGATCCACTGAGAGTCGCTCTCCAGGCCTCAGCTTTCCCATCTGTAAAATGGGGAGGATAATGGCACCCACGTGTGTTAGTTTCCTATGGCAGCTGTAACAAGCTACCACACATGGAGGGGCTTAAAACAATGCAATTTTTTTTTAAAACCTTACAGTTCTGTAATTTGGAAGTCCGACACCAGTCTCACTGAGTAGCATCAAGAGGCAGGCGGGGCTGCATTTGTCCTGTGGTCTGTAAGGGAAGATCAGCTCCCTCGTCACCTCCAGCTCCCAGAGGCAGCCCACGTGCCTTGGTTCGTGGCTCCTTTTTTCCATCTTCAGAGCCAGCCTGGGTGGTTCAGGTCCTTCTCACTTCACATCACTGTGAACTTGCTTTATGGTCGCATCTCCTTCTCTGACTCTTCTGACTCTTTTTCTATTTTGGGGGACCCTCGTGATTACATTGGGCCCATCTACATAATCCAGATAATCCCCTTGTTTCAAAGGAAGCCAATTAACCTTAATCCATCTGCAACTTTAATTTCCATGCATAATAATATGACATTCATGGGTAATGTAACACAGCTGCGGGTTCCAGGAATTAGCATGTGGGCATCTTTGGTGGTGCATCATTCCACACTGTGTCACAATTTGTTAAGGTTTAAATGAGATAGCACGTGTATGCTGATACGTAGCTAGTGCTCAGTAAATGTTGGCTATTATTCCCACTTGCCAGTGCTTGGCATGCAGTAGGTACTTGTAGTGGCTACTCCTCCCACTGAGAAGCAGAACCTACATCCCCTCTCTCCAATCTGGTCTATGAATTGCTTGGCCGATAGATATAATGGAAGTGACATTGTGCCAGTTTTGGGGCTTAGGCCTTAAGAAACTGGCAACTTTTGCTTCCTATCTTCTGGGATACTCACCCTGAAAACCCAGCCACCGTGCCCTGGGGAAGCCCAGGCTGCCCCAAGGAGAGGCCGTACGGAGCAGAACAGCCAGCACCCCTCTGGCAGCTGTGTGAGCAAGCCACCTTAGCTGTGGCCGCTCCACCCCAGGCGAGCTGCCCCTACTGATGAGCAGTGGGGCAGAGACAAGCTGCCCAGCCAGCCCTGCTTAAATTGCAGATCTGTGAACAAACAAAATGATTATCATTGCTTAAGACACTAAGTTTGGGGTGATTGGTTATGCAGCAATAGATAACCAAAAACAGGGCTCAAAAATGATTCGAGGAGTGACTAAGTGAATAAAACCATTAGGATGTAAAGAAAGGAAACAGTCTGCTGCTTAAAGGAGTCTTGAGCTTTTCGCGCACATCACTTCAAAGCTTGGGAAGTGCTTCAAAAAGGCAGGGGGAGAGGACCCCTTCCCAAATGCCTAATTCCTCACGTGCATTTGCACCATGTTGTAACAACCAACTGAAAAGTAAACAAATGCAAGAAAGAACGGCCACTACACTTAGATGGCCGAACTGGCCATAGGTATTGACACAGCCTTTGTGACGCTACACAGGAAGGAAGATTCCAGAGATCACTCTGTGGCAGAATTGATCTCCTCCCCTCCCCCAACTAGGCTCAATCCGGAGCAGGGAGCTGGAATCGGGTTTCCAGGAGAAGGGGGATTATTTCCCACCAAGTTCTGGAATCATACAGGGTGACGTTCTCATTCAGGCGCCACCCAAGTTTCGATGACATCCCTAACAAGTCTGCTGAGAGAGGAGCACAGGCGCCCCTTCCGAGGAAACAGGCGGCAGGAGTGCAGCATCGGGATCTTAATTTATAACGTTCACATCTACCTGTCAGTCTCCTTGGATACGCCTCTCCGTGGCAGGGTCAGGGTTTGGCTAGAAATTCTGCTCACACGCCACCGGGCTTGGCAGCCGCATAATTAAGCAACAAATAGCCACCCAGGGAAGCTAGGAATGCTGACTGCTCTCGGGTGGGTGGCTAGGATGCACCCAGAGGACCTCAGGGCTGGAAGGGGCTTCAAAACAAGCTGCGGCTCTCTGCAGTTTCTTCCCTCTGGAGCACAAGGCGTGCTGCTGCCTGCAGAGGCAGAGACTGCCAGAACTCTCTTCTGGCCTTTATTACTGGTGATGTGATATTGGATGTGTGGCCTGGGCCCATCTGACCCAGTGGCTTATTATTAATAAACCTGTTACCTGTGCCCGCCCCCACTGTGCATTAGACCAATTCACCTGCTGAGGGCGAATGCAGGGCCAGCCCACTGTCATGGGTTGTAGTGTCCCCTCCAAAATCCCAAAATTCATGTCCACCTGGGACCTCAGAATGTGACTTTGTCTGGAAATAGGCTCTTCACAGGTGTAACTAGTTAAGGTGCGGTCACTCTGGGTCAGGGTGGGCCTTCAACGCAATGACTGATGTCCTGTGAGAAGAGAAGAGGACACAGACACACACACAGAGGAGGCCACGAGGAGATGGAGCAGGTTGAGGGACGCAGCTATGGCCAAGGAAGACCCAGGCTTGCTGGGAGAGAGACGTGGGACAGATCCTCCCTCAGAGCCTCCGGGAGGAGCCAACTCTGCTGACACCTTGATTTCAGACTCCCAGCCTCCAGCACTGGGAGAGAACAAATTTCTGTTGTTTTAAGCCACCAGTTTGCAGTCATTTGTCTTGGCAGGCCTAGCACGCTAATGCAACTGTCAAGGACAGTGATGCTGTCAGCAAGCTGCAGAGTGGACGATGAAGGGAAGGACAGAGCCGGGGATGTCCTGGTCCTCTCCCAACTCTCCAAGAAGGTAAATCACTTTTGAAGGGGCCCGGAATTCGACCTTCTCGCAACACCACCACTAGTGAAAATCGCACCGGTGGAGCAAAGCTTTCATTAACGCTTTGATTCTGACTAAGCCAGAGTCCTCATGGAATGGACTTTCATTCTTTCCTCTCCCCCCACTTGTTGGAAAAACAACTAACCCAGCTGACCTCACGTCCTTAAGTAGGACATGTTGCGTGCAGGGTGGGTCTCTGGTCGGCTAAGGTGGTTCCATCTGCAAATTAGCATTTGTACTGGTAGTTCTGAGCCACAGCTGTTCAAAATGACACGCCAGACACCTTAGAGAACCACATTCAAATGGGTTCACGGGGCTAAAATTACTGAGGCAGGAAAGGCCACTCACAAATGTTATATTTTCCACCACAAGTCTGGGTATGACCTAGAAAATAGGAACGATCTATTGAGCAGAACTCATGTTTGCCTTGAAAATTGCAGCTAGTCAAGTTTCACTTCTGCCCAAACCAGACTGGGGGTAGAGCCCACTCCAGAGGACATAGGGCAGAGATTTAGAGCTGGGGACATTGCCCGAGGCCTGGATGAAGCTGTGCCTGAAGCCATCCCTGCCCACGGCCCTCCAAGGAGAAGGCTGAGTTCATCATAATCCCCATCACCACGACGTATGCAAAATCTCACCTCCAACAACTCCTACAGCTTACTCCCTCCCCCAGCGCTTCCCCTGAGCAATCTGTGTTTAATATGTCGCTTTGTGTTTGTATGCAATAGTTGTACATATTTTTATTTTACGCATATGATTTTTTTTTTTATCATATCTTCTTTGTTTTACTTTTTTCACTGAGCACCATGTCTTTGAGGACTAAACATGTTGCTATGTGTAACATCATTTTTCCATTGCTTCTCCTTCTTGGATACTTCTCCATGTATATTTACTGTATTTTACACATCCACCCCCCTCCCCTGCCACCCCCACAAAATGCACAGCCTGCGATGACTATGCCGCATGTATGCCCTGCAGAGCTGTGTGAGAATTTCCTCGGTTCGTAGCGCTAGCAGTGGGATTGCTGGATCCTAGGGGGTTCTTAATCAGACTAAGCAATGCTGCTTTCTCTGGGTAATAGATGCCCTAATCTACACTCCCAATGGCGGTGCCTGAGGGTGCCTGTGTCTCTATTTGCCACCAGCACTTAGCGTTGTCCAGCTTTCTAATTTTTGCCCGTCAAATAAGAAGAAGGTAATATCTCATGTTTTAAAAATTGGCATTTCTCTGATTACTAATGACTTTGAACATTTCTTCATAACTGTAAGTATTTTGGGTTACTGTTTCAATAAACTGCCTATTTGTGTTCTGCACCCATTTCCCTACTGGGGTTGCTTTCTTCTTGTGGGTCAGCAGGGTTCCTTATATAGTATAAGTATTATTAATAACTCCTTGTTGGGTTTTAGAAATTAAAAATATTTCCCCTTTTCTTTCATCTGCCCGTTAACTTTGTCCACAGTGTCCTTTGTAGATCAGAGATCCTTAATTTTAATGTAATTCTGGTCTGCAGAATTCTAAAGATGTCACCCCCAGATTCCTGTCCCCTGATTATCTAATCAAACACTGACTAGGTACTGCAGAGAAGGGACCTTGTAGATGTAAATAAGGTTCTGGACCTTAGAAGAGAGAGATTATCCTGGATTATCTGGGTGGGCCCAATCTAACCACTTGAGCCCTTAAAAGCAGAGAAATTTCTCCAGCTGACATCAGAGCATTGGAGGAGGAGAAATGAAGGAAAAAGAGTAATCAGAGATTCCAATCATGAGATAGACTTGACCAGGCGTCCAGCTTAAAAGATTGAGGAAGGAGGTCAGGAACCAAGGAATGGCTTTGGCCCCTTGAGGCTGAGAAGTACCCCTGGGCTAGCGGCAAGCAAGGAAATGGGGACCTCGGTCCCACAATTGCCTGGAACTGAATTTGGCCAACAACCTGACTGAGCCTGGAAGCAGAATCTCCTCCAAAGCCTCAGGATAAGAGCCCAGGCCAGTGGACGCTGCTGAGAACCTCAACAAAGTACCCAGCTGAGTCCAGCGGACTTCTGACCTGCCGAACTGTAAGATAATGAATGAAAGTTGATAAATTTGTGGTCATTTGCATGACAGCAATAAAGAAAGTAATATAGAAATCACATTTATCTTTTGCCTTATGGTTTGTACTTATGGATTTGTTTTAAAAAAATTTCTTGTATACTCTTATGCATGCATACATACATTCTCAGCCAGTGGGGGCGAGAGGAGGGGTGTGAATATTTCTCCCAAAAGAGTGAATATTGGTTCTTGGGAGATGATAAAAAACTTAACTCTTTTTATGTATAAGCACAGATATGCATAAATATATAAACAGAAAATCAGCATAACTGGGGTATTAAAATCCCTCACTGGGGGAGGTTACATTTAGGGGGGGAAAAGTCTTAAAAAAACTTCTTAGGAGTTTTAGGTGATAATTTAAAAAGGATACAAAACACTGGCCCATGTCACAATGATATTCTTCTACATTTTCTTTTATTAACTGTATACATTTATCTTTCATATAAAGTCTTAAATTTCTGTAGAATTTTAGCTTACTGATTTCCTCTAACAAATCCATATGAAATTTTTATAGAGATTGCATTGAATTTATAGGTTAGTGTAAGGAGAAGGGGCAACTTTATAATATCAAATCAACCCATCAGGAACAAAGAACATCACTTCATTCATTGGGATCATTTTTTGTTTCCTTTATCAGAATTTTAAAGTTTTCTCCTTGGAGGGCCTCTGTATTGTTTATTTCCAAGGCACTTTAGAATATCTATGGCTATTGTGAATGGTGTCTTATTTCCTATTCTGTATTTATTCAAATCTAAGATGTCATCACTGTAAGATGCATCCCAATTTTAGAGACATTAAAATGTGAAAAAGTGTGTGTCTTACAGTTATTTTTTTTCTATCGTTTTATTGCTAGTGGAGAAAAATGATATTCGTTTTTATGGGCTAATCTTGTATCTGGCGGTGCTGTTTCTAAGTTCTAATAATTGTCTGTTGATCCTGTTGGTTTTTCTAGGTAAATGATGATAGTTTTATCTTTTCCCTTCCAATGTTTACATTCTTTCCCTCTCCTTCTCTCCCTCTCTCATCGGCTGTGACCTCTAGCACTATGTAATCATTAGTGGTGCGAGTCAACTATGAATTTTCAGCTTATGGGATCGATAAGTTATTTTTCCTAACTCAGTGTGGTTGAGTTTTCTGAAATTTACAACCCAAGAACCTTAACCGATATAACTTCTTCAAGGATCCTGAGTGCAGACCTATAGCCAGTTCTTAAAGAAATCCAGTTTTAAATAATCTCTCTTCTCTACACAACCTGGCACAAATGTAGTGACTTAACATCACCTTGGTTTGTAGATGAAGGCAAATTCTCTTAGGAGGGGAGTGTGGGCAGGAAGAGAATAATTGGTGGCTTAAGTACAGTAATAATAATAATTAAGATGATTACAAAGATAATGATGATCCATCTATCTTTATGACTTTACATTTTCAAAGTAATCCTTTATCACGTTTGATTCATGACAGTCCTGTGAAGTTGGCTAGGAAAAGAATCATTATCTTTATTTTCCACTTGAAGAAAGGAGAGCTTGGTTTTCTACTTGGGTCCAAGGATAGCTTCTTGGGACTGGCTTTCAAGGCTGGGAGGAACAGGTTGGCAGGGTAGGAGGGCCCGGGGACCAAGCTGAACCAAGAGGGATGCTTATTTCAGACAGCTTGCACAGCACAGCTCAGATGAAGAAGTTACTAGCAGAGGGTGGGCCCTGGCAGAAGGAACCTGGGCTCTGAATGGAGAAGGAGGGCCATGCGTTTTTCAAAACTAAGACATTGACCCAGAGTTTCTAAACTCGGCTTCTACAGACCTGGTTCTGTGAGAGACTGTGGTTGGGAAAAGCTCGCGTCGTATTTGAAGATTTTATATGTTGCACTATGCGAGCATTTCCAATAGAGGACTTCGACAGGGCAGCCCTATTTGCAATTTGGTTAAAGGCCCTTTAGCCCCTGAATCAGTCAGGGTTCCAGTGGAGAAGCAGAACCAGCAGGTTCTATCCATTGCAAGGAATTGGCTCAAGCCAGGCAAGTCCAAGCAGGGCGGGCCCCAGGGAAGGAAGCCTGGGACCCTTGGAGCTGGAGCTGAGGCTGCAGTAGATGTGAAGCTACAGGCCATGGGCGGGATTTCCTCTTTGGCAGGAAAGCCTCGGTTCTGCGCCTACAGCCATTCCACTGGTGGAGTCAGGCCCAGCTAGCTCGTCCAGCATAATCTTCCTTCTTCAGAGTAAACTGATAATAGACTTCGATCACATCTATAAAATGCCTTCACAGCGACCGCAGGGTTAATGTTTGGTTGAATAACTGGGGACTGTGGCCTCGCCAGGCTGACACGGAAACTCACGGTGGCGGCCCCAGCGGCAGTGGGCAGAGCTGCGCGTGTTCCCTGGCCTCCACTCTCAGTAAGTCCATTGACGCACACTGGGAGGCTGTCAATGAGCAGCGAATTCTGAATTACCGGGGAGTCGGATGACAGCATCAGCCTCTCCAGCCTCTCCCTCCCACGTGACCTGCCCCAGCCTCCCCTTACTCGCTGCCGACTGGCTTTCAGGAGCAAACAGGCTCTACTGGCGTATTATAAAATCACAGAGAAATTTTAAGACCCACAAAGGAATTTTCACCCACTGTGGCTCGGCTGCCCTCCCCATAGCTGTCGCCGTAAACGTTGCAGAACAGACTGTGTAGGTAAGCAGAGAATTGTATTGTGAAGTTTCGCATTTGTTCAATTCTCTTGTTCAGTTACATATTATGGCCTCCTATGCTGTATTTTATTAATGTCTGTGTTTGACAGTCTCTTTTGAGGGTCACGTGGTGAGTTTTGAAGCTGAGTCAGGAAGTGAAGGAAGGTTCCGGGACTAGACCCACGGACAGCCCTGGTAAGATCGGGTGATGATGAATCACATGTAGGACCTGAGACCGAAGTCAGGGATAGGAATTACAATTGCTGTGGACTGAATGCTTGTGTTCCCCAGTCCGTGTAGTGAAGCCCTAACCCCCAATGTGACGGTATCTGGAGGTGGCGCCTTTGAAAGGTGATTAGGTCGTAAGGGTGACACCCTCATGAATTGGATTAGTGCCCTTATAAGAAGAGACACCGAGAGAGGTGATATCTATCTATCTCTCTCTCTCTCTCTCTCTCTCTCTCCCCCTCTCTCCCTCCCTCCCTCTCTCTCTCCCTCTCCCTCTCTCCCTCTCTCCCTCTCTCTCCCTCTGTCTCCCCCTCTCTGTCTCTCTCTCTCTGTCTCATATGAGGCCACAGAAAGAAGGTGGCCATCTGCAAACCAGGAATGGGGCCCTTACTGAGAACCTATTCATGTTGGCACCCTGATCTCAGACATCCAGGCCCCCAGAACTTTGACAAATAAATGCTGTTCAAGCTCCTCAGTCTACGGTATTTTTGTTATAGCAGCCTGAACTGCCTAGGAAAACAATCTGCAGGACACAGAGAAGCTGTTCCTTGTGATGAAGCCGCTCATCAATGAGCTTTTTGCAGGCTGGTGGTCCGCGTGGTCCTATCCCACTGTGTGTCTCTGTGGCAAACAGCTCGCAGGTGCAGCAACGGCCCCCTAAAAGGACGCTGACCTACAGGCCACAGCCACTCGGTAAGGGAAGAGGTTATTTTAAATGGCCACTGGAATCTTAAAGAGCACAAAGCTTTTGTTAAAAAGTCACACTCAGGCACAGGAGGCAAGTTGTCTAGTAGCAGAATTTATTGCCCAGAAAAGAAAAGGCCACACAGTTGGTAAGAACCTAATAATGCCAGTAAAATGTTAGTGAATCAGCTGCCAGCACAAGATGCAGTATGAGGAATTGAAAAGGTTTTACTCCCAGAAAACACAGTATAAGTCAACGTATTGATGACATGTCGCGTGGTGCTGAAGAGGTTAGTTGCAGTAAGTGGAAAAACAATAGCTTCTCTGTCCAGGTTGATATGTCAACGGATTTCACCAATACATGTCTTGGTATAGTATTTGCAAGATTTGTAAATGATGAAATGTAAGAACACTTTTTCTACTAGAAAGAGCTGCCCCAAACAAGTAAAGTCCAATATATATTTTCTATTTTTTTGCATAATATTCTTTTCTTTTCTTTATAGCTTTATTGAGGTATAACTGATATGCAATACTGCATGATTAATGAGTTTCGATGTATTTGCATGTCTGTGAAACCACCACAAGAATCAAAATAATGAATATACCTATCATCTGCAGAAGCTTCCCCACGCCCCGGTACAATCCATTTCTCTTTACTTGCTACTCCCGTGCTCACACAGTCATTGATCTGCTTTCTGCTACTATAGATCAGTTTGCATTTTCTAGAATTTAATATAATGTGATCATGTAGTATGTGCAGTCATGCGACACAGCATGACGTTTCGGTCAACAGCAGACTGCACGTGTGACAGTGGCCCCAGAAGATTATACTGCTGTATTTTTACTGTACCTTTTCCATGTTTAGATATGTTTAGATACACAAATACTTCCCATTGTATTACGATTGCCTACAGTATTCAGTACAGTAACACGCTGTGCAGACGTGTAGTCTACGAGCCATAGGCTAGACCACACAGCCTCGGTGTGCAGTAGCTAGACCATCTAGGTTTGTGTAAGTACACCCTATGATGTTTGCACAATGACAAAATCACCTAACGACACATTTCTTGGACTGTGAACCTGTTGTGAAGTGACACATGACCATGTATTCTTTTGAGTGAGGAAGAAGGACTTCTGTTCTCTTGGAAGTCTCAGTCTTGTGACCCAGCTGCTGTACGAGGAAGCCCGAGCTACCTGTGCGAAGAGGCCATGTGGAGAGACAGAGGCATTTTGAATGTTCCAGCCCCAGCTCCATCTCACTGAAGCCACATGAGAGACTTCAACTAAGACCAGCAGACGTGAGCCAGCTGGGCGGCCCACAGAATTGTGAGCTGTGATAGAATGGCTGTCATTTTAGCCATTCCTTTTTGGGATGGTTTCTTACCAGCAATAGACAATTGATTGAGCCAGTGTTAAAGCCCCTTCAGAAGCTCTCAGGATAATGAAAATACCCTTATTGTAGAGGGTGACATCTGCTCTTCTCCAGCCTTTGCTGACTTTGTTCCCACTACTGAGGAAGAAGAGGAGAAACCGAATCTCTGCCTCCCTTCTAGTCCTGCAGCCCCTCACCCACCCCTCTGAGTTCAGCCAGACCCACCTCCGATGTGCCCAGAGCAGAGTGGGGGCTTCTGTGGGTCAAGGATGTGGACTCAAATCGCCCCTGCACCCCTACCTCAGAAGCATTGGCACTGCAACCCATCCCCCTTCCTGCCTCTTTTCTAGAAACATCCCTGGCTCTCAGGTTTGTCGAGGGTAAAAACCACCTGTGACTTGTTAAAATGCAGGTTCCTAGGCCACACCGCCACAGCTTCTGTTTCCGTGGGTCTGGGGTTTGGCTGAAGAGGATGCAGATTTTCACATAGCGGATGATAGTGATGTAGGATGATGTTGGGACCATGTTTTCAGAAACTTTTGGGTTTACAAGGTTCTCCTGGTAGACAAGGGACGTTTCTTTGTCGTGAGTTTTGTTGTTCTTGTTGTTTTGTTTTGTTTTTTGAGACAGGGTCTCATTCTGTTGCCCAGGCTGGAGTGCGGTGGCGTGGTCATAGTTAACTGCAGCCTCTAACTCCTGGGCTCAAGTGATCCTCCTGCCTCAGCCTCCCGAGTAGCTGGGACTCAGGCATGTGCCACCATGCCCGGCTAATTTTTCTATTTTTTGGTAGAGACAGGATCTCACTCTTGCTCAGGCTGCTCTCAAACTCCTGAGCTCAAGCGATGCTGCCACCTCGGCCTCCCGAAGTGTTAGAATTACAGGCGTGAGCCACCGCGCCTGGCCTGTGAGTTGTTCTTGATGAGGGTGCGAGTGTGTATGAGAATGCGTGTGGGCATGTGTATGCGTGAGCATGTGCTGTGTGTATATGCATGTGACGGTGAGCACGTGAATGTGTGTTTGTGAACATATGACCGCAGTGTGTGGAGGGGTGGTAGGATCAGGGTTGGGTGTTATTGGCAGGAAGATACAGGACCGAGAAGGGGTGTAGGCGCCCCGTGAGGAGGAGAAGTGCTGGGGAATGGCACCGAGTGATAAGGGCCTTGGGGTGGGACACGGTGAGCTTTATGACAGTGTGTTCCTGGCACTTGTGGCCGGCAGCCTCGAGCAGCTGCTCTGCCTTCCCTAAAAGTACACGCGCCTGTGCTGGGTCTGAGTCCAGAAGCCTCACGTTATAAAAAGGTGTCTTGTGCGAGTAATGGAAAAAAAAGGGCAAAGAAAAACCATATGGCCATGGGAAGGGCTGCGCTGGAGCTTGGCAGGCAGCTTGGCCCTCCCATGGCACACGGCCACGCGGGGAAAACGGCCTTGGCCTTGGCCTTGGCCTTGGCCCTGGATGGGCCTGGCGGGGAGGGATTTTACCTTATTTTTGTACCGTCCCTCCCTTCTTTTAAGGTGGACTCTTGGCGCTTCAGCTGGGTTTTCGTCTTCATGTGCTTTTAAAAAATTCTCCACTGCTGTTTAGAAAGTAAAAGATTTTGTAGGATAATAATAATATTAATAGCAACTGCTAGTGTTTATTGAGCAGGGTCCTCCATTCCAGACACGCTGAGTGCTTTGAGGGTATTAGCTTATTGCATGTCAACTTGGGCGATCACAGACATTTTCTAGGATACGGATCCTGCAAGGAATGCTTGAAACAAAGTATAGATATCCCCCACTTCAAACATGAAACGTTTAAATTAAAATGTAGCATATAGGGAAAAAACAAACCAGTAACTATGGCCCTCAGTGAGTTATGCCAGGTGAGCACACCTGTGTAAGCAGCGCCCCCAGTGAAGAGAGAGCTTTCCCACCTCCTGCCGGCCTCCAACCCCTTCCTCCTTCCCAAAGGCAGTTGCTGTCCTGACCTCTCACAGTGTGGCTGCTGCTTCACCTTCACACTGTGCTTGTGAGAGCCACCCACGTGGTTGCCTGTGGCAGTGCTTCCTTCGTTTTCTTTGCTGTATAATATTCCATCGTGTCTAGACCACATTTTATTGGTCCAGTCCTCTGTTGGGAGAGGGTTTCCCCTCCCTGGTTTGGCTAGCTCCACTTTCTACTGTTTGGTTTAAGGAAAGATTATTTCCTGTCCCCATTGACCTCACAGTCGTAAGTGCTGGAGGCACGTCCTGGAGGCACCACTTAGTAGCACTGTGGACCTTGGGAAAACTACTTGGCCTCTCTGAGTCTCATTTGTCTCTGGAAGTAATAATACCTAATGTCCCTCCATTTCCTACGCAATCGACAAGTACTTATTGATCGCCTACTACGTGCCAGATGCTGTTCCAGGAGATTAGCAGGGAATGGCACAAAGATCCCAGCCCTACACATCTGTGACTTTGTCCCTTCAGTTCCCTTTCTTTGGGAAACTTTCTCCCCAGATCCCACCTGCTTCTGCACCCAACCCCACACTACATTTTTGCTTAGCTATAGCCTGCTCATCCTTCCAGGCTCAAATCTGACGTCCTTTTTGCTCTAAGAAGCCGTATGCAGCCCGCGGCAGAGCATCCGCTGCTATTTGCTGAGATGCTGGGGGCTCGGCCTGTACACCTGTCTTCCCCGTCACCTGTGAGCGTCCTCGGGGTAGGCCTGGATTTCCTGTACCTTTACATTCCAGGTGCCTGGCCCAGGGCTCAGCTCATGGTAGATTCTCAGCACAAGTTAAAGAGAACTGTTGTACATGTGGCCACGGGAGCCAGTGTGGCGGCCACGCAGGCCATAGCTGCGGAGTCAGCGCAGCGAGGACACTAGTCCTGTCCCCGAAACCAGAACTTATTCCAGGTGGTCTGCAGGGGGTTCAGCCACATTAGGGGGTGATGAGGCTTCCTTCCAAGCCTCTGTGTTCACATCAGTTACATGGAAGAACAGTAGCTGCCTTTACAGGGTCATTTGGGAGGCTTAAAAAATATGCCCAGCATCTAGTAGTAATGATTTCGTTGACTGAATGCTTATTCTATATGCAGCCTAAAAAGCAATTTACATATTTTAACTAATTTAATCATCACGACACCCTGCAACAGAGGGACTATCATTATGTGTATCAATTTACAATGAGGAAACTGAGGCATGGGGGGTTTAAGGCACTTGCCTAAGGCTACACTGGCACAGCCAGTAAGTGAGAGAACTAGGAAGAAGACTGTTGTGATCTTGACCGCCACAGTCCACACTGCCCGGGAGCTGTGGCTGCCACCCTGGAGACTCAATTCAGAAACTTCCAGACAGCATGTTAGCACAGGCTACAGAAACCTGGCTGGTCTTTATCTTCCCTGTTCATTTAGGGCCAGTTCCTGCTTCAGGCAGTAAAGTCAGAGCCAAACGCGGCTTCCTTTGAAGTCCAGATTCTGTTCTCCCATCTCTCCCGATGGGGTCTCAGGGAAAAGGAATTGTTTCCTTATTTGCAGCAGAGAAACAACTGTCCAATGACAGCAGCAGCTCGCCTATGTGGGAAGCTCGGGAATATTAAAGATGAATTGAATTAATAAGTTCAATTTCAAATTTATTGATGATAAATGAATTGATAAGTTCATTCATTTACTTATCAGATATTTATTATCTACTCTATGCCAATGTGGAGGATTCACCCTAAACAAGAGAGTTGAGGTCCCTGCCCCGATGGAGCTTATGTTCTTCAGTTGGGAGACATTAAAAAAAATAAAAAAGTGAAAGATATTTTCAGAGTAATTTTGAAGTGTTTTGAAGAAAATAAAATAGGGTTATGTGATTGCAGCTAGCTGGTGTGGAGACACTGTCTTAGAAAGGGTGGTCAAGGGGCCGGGCACCGTGGCTCACACCTATAGTCCTAGCAGTCTGGGAGGCTGAGATGGGAGGATGCTTGAGGCCAGGAGTTCAAGACCAGCCTGAGCAAGAGTGAGACCCCATCTCTACTAAAAATAGAAAAATTAGCCAGGCGTGCACCTGTAGTCCCGCTACTCAGGAGGCTGAAGCAGGAGAATTGCTTGAGCCCAGGAGTTAGTTTGAAGTTGCAATGAGCTATGATGATGCCACTGCACTCTAGCCTGGGCAACAGAGTGAGACCCTCTCTCAAAGAAAGAAAGAAAGAAAGAAAGAAAGAAAGAAAGAAAGAAAGAAAGAAAGAAAGAAAGAAAGAGAGGTAGGTAGGTTAGGGAAGTCCCCAGTGAGGAACTGACATTTGAGCTGAGATTGGAGTAATGAGAAGTCAGCCGTGTGCAAACCTGGAAGACACATCTCAGGAGGAGGGAGCAGCAGACACAAAGGCTCTAAGGCTGGAACAAGCTTGGCATATTCAAAAGGCATTAGAAAAGGCCACCAAGGCTAAATTGTGTTGAGCAAGGTTGAGGAGGAGAGGTCAAAGAGCAGGCAGGGGCCCCTGAACACAGAGCCTCACAACCCACAGATGGCAGAAACTTCTGGCCACGTCCTCCCACCTCGATATCTGGTCTACCCTTCTTCTGCAGTAGTAAAACTCACAACTTTTAGCTAAGAACATAGTCATGTATTTCAGGTATGAATGCCTGTAATAAAGACTACATCTCCCAGCCTCTCTTGCAGTTAGGTGATACAGTCATGTGACTAAGTTCTGCCAATGAGATGTTAGCAAAATTACCTTTCTTAAAAGATAGCTAGTACCGGATATATGCTCTTTGCCTCTTTTCCATCCCTCCTATACTGCTGGTTGGACCCCTGATGCAATGACTGGTGCTTTAGTTGCCATCTTGTGTCATGAAGAGCTAGAGCACATCCAGGGATGGTGGAAAAATGACTTGGAGAATTTTAGTGAGTGGAGATGTATTCACAAGTCTGGACTACCTACCTCCTTCTCTATAGGAGGAAGACATACATAAAATAAATTTCTGTTTTGTTTAAGTCATAGTCATTTTGGGTCTCTGTCCCCCTTAATTGAACAATAGCTGCGTTTGCTATTGATATCCACCCTAGAGATTATGAGTGCCTTCTAAAGTTCTGGCTTGAGCAGTTGGGTGGGTATCGCCATTTAGGGAGTTGTTGAAGACTAGGGGGAGAAAACAAAAAAACAAGATTTGGGTGCAAATCAAAAGAGTTATCTTTTGGTTATGTCTGAACTGAGATGCTATTATACATCCAAAAGGGTCTACAGACAAGCAAGCAGATGAATGTTTGAGTTTGAAGCTCAGGGGTTGGGGAGGAGGCAGAGCTGAAGGGATAAATTTGGAAGTCAGTGTAGGCTGAGATGTCCCCAGAGTCACAGAGAGAGTCACCAGCAGCACCCAATCTTCCAAGGGGAGATGACTTTGCCTTTGCTGTGATAGGTAAGCTTCACTATCCCACAGACTCTTGGACAAAAATTGAATTTTGGTAAATTAAATTTCATTATACACGTACTGGACAAACTTGCTATTTCAAAAAATCATTTCATGAATCGTTTCAGGAAGGCCAGGTTTCTTTCTATCACTTTTCCTTCCTTTACCTGTTTAGTTTGTCCAAATTTGCGTATTCGGTATTTGCCCAATTTTGGTTTTTTTCTTTCAAGCATTTACTCTTACATTTTCTTTCCTAACAATGAGAGTTTTAATGAGGGATTCATACTACTTAAGAAACATGAAATTATAGCATTGGAAAGGAGATTTCTGGTCCAGACACCTGCCTTGAGTGAATTCCATATGAAAAATCCCGGAATTAGAGCTGGCAGGCACTTCTGAGATCTACTAGGCCAATGTTTCACAGGCATCAATTTATGAAATGGCTCCAGATTTCAGGGAATTTTTTCCCACTGGCCAAACTTTCAATGCTGAAGTTATTTACATTTGGCCCACCTAGACACAAATGGACAAACGCAAACTTTATTCTCCATGGCCAAGCTGAAACTGAATTTTTTATGAATCCATGTGTAAATATAATTTCTTTATGAGGATTTACAGATTTTATTAAGGGTAATGAATAAAAAAAGGAAAGCTTAATAAAAAATTCCTAAGTCTGCTGAGGAATGGAATATATGCTCAGCATATATTTGTCTGAAGATATAAATTCAAGTCCAAGCTCTGCCATTAACTAGCCCTCTCTGACTCAGTTTCTTTGTCTGTATAATGGACGTGCTTACTCCAGTCGCTGAGTTGTCGGGATATAATGTTCACGAAAGCATGTTTACACTGGAAAGCACCATACAAATGCAAATTATCGTTTATGGAATGAAATGTGGGAGAGATGAAATTTCACTCACATTTGCAGCCATCCACACCAAGCCTAGGCTAGGAGGCTTCTCCCCCAGAGAAAGAAAGTTTCCATCTAGAGCAAAAAAGGTCATTCCTCGGGTTTAGATTTTGAAGTGGCATTTAAAGCCAGGATTTGCCAAGAGAGAAAAGGATTTTCCATACTTCTTTAGCTCCCACTCTGGTCCCACAGTCCCATTATGTGGCCATTAGGTTATATAATGTGTTAACACATTAACAACAGTAGAACCGGCTGCCTGGATGCCGGAGTTTTACTCTGGATATGACGCTGTGGCTTTAAAGACATGGGAAGCCACGTGTTCCTACCTCAGGACTATGGGAAGGAGAAGAGAAGGAGGCAGAGTGAGCAGAGTTGAAATGCCAGAGTTCTTGTACCTCCTCTCTCCAGCCCCACCCCCAACCTTGAGACCAAGCCACAGAGGGGCGATAGGGTCCAAAGGGCATTTGGGTCACTGGGCAGTGGGATTGTCATGCCAAACTTCCCCATAGGTAGCTGGGGGGAAGATAGAGAAGTCCCTGTATGGTCACATCCAGTGCAGGGTAGTAGCATTGGTGGAAGGAAGTGTCCAGTTGGCTAGATAGGCTGCCACACCCCTCCCGGCTTCCCGTGGTCTGCCAGGGACGTGCAGGGACCCAGAGAGCAAATGGCCTCCAGCAGAACCTAGAACCTATTGTGACTTGGTGGCCACTAGCTTAAGGATCAGGAAGACACGGATCTGAGCCCTTGTGCAGAAAAGGGTGGCTGCCTCTGGGGGAATCACCCTGGTCACTACTCTTGGTCCATGTGATGTGGGTGGGGCTGTCCCCACTTCTGGCTGCAGGATAGGACATGCTCTCCAGGCTTGGTCACTGAGAATGCCACATTCTCTGGTCACCGTGGTTGATGAAGGGTGAGCAGGGCCCATGGGAATACAGCTCTAGACTCCTGCGGGGGCAGTCAGGAAGGAGGCAAGCTCTTTGCACTCTTTGCACAGTGAGCTGAAGGACAGCCTGGATCAGGCGGCAGCCACCTGAGAGTGAAGACAACACAAAAGGAAGCCCTGTGGAGGGAGGGCTGGAGAGAGGCATTGTGCTTAAGGCACAGCTTGAAACCTGAATCCCATCACGTCTACAGCCAGCTTGAAGATCCCAATTACAGGAGCCGATAAAGTCCCTTTTGGTTGAAACTAGTTGGAATTGGAGTTCTGAACCCAAATGTTGCTGACTCATATAGTGGGAGGGTCAGGGGCCACCTAAATGGGATTATCTGATGACTGATTTTGTTGAAGTTCAACACTACTGAGCATAATTTAGTGCTGCTCAAAAGAGGGCATGTTCTTATCCAAATGGCACTGAAGTTGCAATTAAAACCAGAGAGGAAATGTGTGTCCTTTGTTCCCCCATAGAATGGTCCTACTGAGAGTTACTACTTCAGTTCTTTTTACTTAACAGATCCTAACCCTTTACATCGGTGTGTTGCTTTCTCAGGCTTTATCTCACGCAGCTCTTGAGATGAGGGAAGGGAATGGCTTGCTCCAAGACACGTGGTCGGCTGGTGGCCAAGCTGGGATCAGAGCCCTGACCCCTCAGCACCAGGCGCTCTCTGGAGCTCACTGTCTCAGGCTGTCATGTGAGCACAGTCACTCCCATTTCCATGCCTCTGAAAATTCACACCCTGCTGTGTGCAATTAGTTCTTGTTGCTCTTCCCTTGCAGATCAGCATTCTTAATTTCATTTTCAGAGCCTAGGTCTATCATTATCATAAAGAGATTATCTAACAGCGTGAATATTAACAGTCTGACGCCACAGAATAAGCTCTGCCTCCCAAGGTGGTGGTGGTTTATCTGCAGCCACTGTGTGACCTGCTCTTTTTTGAGAAGCATCGCTGGGAGACAACCCCCCTCCACCCAGGTGGAGGTCATATTTAAAAGGCTCTCCATGAGTTTCTAATATTAATGGCATTGATTTGTCACATCTCCATGAACCAAACTCAGCCGACAATTCTAGAGCCGATCAAAAGTTAGAACAAGAAGGGATGTTAAGGCTTTCCTAGTCTAGTCCTTGCATTTTCCAGTTGGAAAAGTGAGACTTTGAAAGTCAAGTATGTATCAGTCAGAGTTCTTAGTTAAAGGCAAATACTCCGCTAACGTAAGAGGAACAGGAATATGTTAAAGGATCTTAGGTGGCAGGTCTGTGCCTACTCGCAGAAAGAGCTCCAGCGGCTTTTGCAGTAAAAACATCACTTTTTAACATCACACTATTAATACTATTACTATATGTAGCGGGCTGGATGCTGCCCCCCCCCAAAGATATGTCCATGTCCTAACCCCTGGAACCTGTGAATGTGACCTTATTGGAAAAGCGTCTTTGCAGATGTAATTAATTTAAGGATCTCGAGAAGAGACTGTCCTGGATTATCTGGGTGGCCCTTACATCCAATAACAAGTGTCGTTATAAGAGACAGAAGAGGAGAGAAAACACAGACGCAGAGAAGGCCGTGTGAAAATGGAGGGGACAGAGATTTGGGTGACAAGGCCCTAAGCCAAGGAATGCTCGGAGCCCCCAAAAGCCGGAAGAGGCAGGGAAAGATCCTTCCCTCGAGCGTTTGGGAGGCGCGTGGCCCTGCCAACATCTTGACTTCAGGCTTCTGGCCACCAGAACTGTGGGAGAATATATTTCTGTTGTTTTAAGCCACCAAGTCTGTGGCAATTTTTGACAGCTCATATGGATGAAGCTGGGGCTGGTTCCTGTAAACTCTTACAGCCGTTCCAAGAGCTGGACTCCCCCGCCGCCACCCTGGCCACACAGCATGCAGGCCTGCGAGGCGGAGCCTGGGCGCATGCCCACGCTAGCTGCAAGGGACACTGGGGGAGCCAGTTCTGGTTCCCCCCTTGAGTGGGAAGGACTCAACACAACGAGCATCCTCTACAAAGTGATTTACCTGCGGTCGCTGTATTAGTCTGCTCAGGCTGTTGTAACATAATACCGTAGATTTGGTGGCTCAAACAACAGACATTTATGTTCTCACTATTCTGGAAATAGGAAGTCCAAGATCAAGGTGCTGCAGGGTTGGTTTCTGGTGAGGCTTGTGGATGGCCGCCTTCTTGCTGTGTCCTCACATGGCCTTTCTTCTGGGCACACGAGGAGAGTGAGATCTCGGGTGTCTCTTCCTCTTTTTATAAGGACACCAGTCCTCTTGGATCAGGGCCTTACCCTCACGACTTCATTTAACCTTAATTACCTCCTGAAAGGCCCTACTGTGTTTCCCTGAAAATAAGACCTGCCCATAAAATAAGCCCTAGCAGGATT
>VBSM01003169.1:22272685-22308106 GCA_008086735.1 Cheirogaleus medius
AGGAAAAATAAATATAAGACCCTGTCTTATTTTCGGGGAAACACGGTATCTCCAAATACAGCCGCATGGAGGGTTAGGGCTTTGGGGGAGGACACAGTTCAGTCCAGGACACTTGCACAGCCAGGGGGAGGCATGCTGAGACTCGGGCACAGGCCTCCTGGCTGCTAATTCACCTCTTAGCTCAACTCCCATCAGATTTGGGCTGGGTCGCAATGCACCTAGAAAAACAAAGGTATTTTCGGTAGCAGAATGATATTCTCCCTCGACTGGCCTTTGATATCTTCCATTTTTAACTTCCTGCCCGGTAGCAAGAGGCCATAAAAGGAAGGAAAATAGGCCAAATCCCCTGAGACACTGGCGGCCCAGCTATAGGTTCTGCTTCTTGATCCATACCTTGTAATCTGTACATTCAGGGTTCTTAGCCGCAAGCAACAGAAACTATGATTTCAGCAAAAAAGGAATTTATTGAAAGGGTCATGGGTTAACTCAGAGAAATGCTAGGCAGGCTGGGAAGTAGCTCAGAAATCAGCAGGAAGAAGGAAGGTCGGCAGTAGCCAACATCATAGCACACAACCAGTCCAGCGAGGCCACCACGGCCACAGCCATTGGATTTTGCTGCCGCCACCACTAAAGTAGATTCTCTGCCAGTTCTGCGTCTTTGCATCACCAGCTCCTGTCTCAACCTGTGCCATGGGTGCCTCTGATTGGTCTGACTGGGCTCTGTGTCATCCTCACAACAAATCTGAAAGTGTGTATCATGATGCCCATCTTACAGATGAGGAAACTGAGGCTGCAATGTTATATGATTCACCAAAGGCAAATTCACGTCTGCCTGACTCCAAAGCCCACTCTCCCAGGAACCACACTGTGGTGCCCCAGCCCTGTTGCTGGGATAAAGGACTTCCAAAGTGTACTTCAAAGAGATTGTTCCAGTTGCTTCTACAGCAACGTATGGGTGATTTCAGCATCATGGGAAATGTATCATTTAATGAAAATCTTTGCAAAATTTGCTAGAATCATCATTTTCCTTTGATGTATAGGAGTTGCATTCTAGATCTACATCCTTAAATATGCTAGAGTTACATTCTTAAATAGTCTACAACTATTTAACAAACATTTCTCAGTCTGCCCACATAACACAAGGGATTGTTTTAGGCAAAAAAAAATCTGTAACACTGAATACTTAGATAATTCCTCTTTTTGGACTCCCTGCCACCTCACAGTACTTTGGGTCAGCAGGTTTATAGAGAGCCCTTTCATTTGCAGAGAGAGTCACAAACAACTCCCAGAGGCAAGACAAAGGTGAGAATTGTTTGCTGCCATCATTTACACAGACTCATCTTATCCTTCCTTCTACATGACCATCTGTGGGGAGGGAGAGCAGGGGCACACAGGGCTTTAAAAAGATTTGACCTGCATGAAGGAAGGTCTCCAAAAGTGAGCAAGTCTGAGGGCAAAGGCAGGGAGAGCCCAGCTGCCCAGTGGGAAAGTTCTCCATTAACTCCTTGTTGCCACCTGCAACTCCCCTGAACTTCTTTGGCCTCTGTCCCCACCCTCCTTTAAGGGTTGATCTGGAGAAGTCTGGAGAAGGTGCTTAGCTAGATTCTGTAGGGCACATAAGTATGGTCCATACTCTCCTAAGCATGGGCCGTGGTGCCATATAACCTTAGATCAAATCCTACCTCTGGCACTTCACAGCTGTGTCAATGTCATCAAGTCCCTTGATCTTCCCGAGGCTCAGTTTTGCCATCTGTGCAAGGGGATACTCATACTGTCCTTGTGTGATTGGCACGAGGCCCAGTGGTGCTGTTTGTGGAGTGCTTGCTAGAGTCTACCGTACAGCACGTGTGCAGTGAGAGGCCATGCTAATGGATCAGGGAATTAATTGGCAAGTGCTCGTGGGTGATCCACCGTGTGGCCAGCATTGCACCAGGTTCTGTGATCGCAGGTCCTGGCAGTCAACCTGCATGAGCTCACGTAGTGTGGCCAAGGAAAGAGGGCACAGCTCACAAAACGACTCTACAACTGTAAATGACAGTGTGGAAGTGCTGAATTACAGAGGAGTGGCTTAATTCTTACAAGCAGAAAGATAACTCTGTAGGTTGAAATAATTAGGGGAGGCTTCATGGAAGAAGTAGGGGCTTAAATTGGGTTTTGATGATTTAAGATTCTTTTATTAAACATAATATTTTTTCCTTCTGAAAATGAAAATAGCTATAGATTTTTCCTTTTTAAAAACAACATATACTCTTTTAAAAATACTTAGACAATATAGTAAATCAATTAAAAAGTCTTACTATTCAGCAATACTACTATTAACACTTTGTTATATAAAATGTGTATATATTTGTATATAAATATAAGTATGTTTGCTTATTTATGCAAAAAACAGAAACATATATACATATGATATTTTATTACCTTCCTGGATTATTATATCATTATCCTTTTTAGTGGCTGTAGACTGTTCCATTGAATGGACGATTTATAATTTAACCAAATCCTTACTGTTGAACATTTAGGTTATTTTTAGCACAGCTAGGTACATGAATGCTTCAGTTCTATCAATCAATAACTTAGTGATTTTAGTCAAGTTATTGCTGGAGCACTTTCCAGAAAGGTTATAAAAGTTGTATCAATGTATATGTACTTCCACCATCAGTTTATAAGGGTTCTCTTTCCCCCATGCCCTTCCCAGCACTGGCTACTGTCAATATTTTACAGTCATTGCTGAGATTCTAGGTAAAAATGATATCATTCAGTTAATACGTGTTGTTAGACTGCACTGTGTTAATCCCTGGCCATACAGACATCATCCCAGCCATCCTGTCACAGAGCTCAGAGACCAGCAGGAGAGAGTCATCAGACAAGTCATAACTGTGAACTGTGATGAGGGCTGTTATAATTTGCATTTCTTGGATTATTCAGTCAGGTCCTTAATGAACAAAATAATACGAACCCACTGAGGTATTGCAATGAGATGATCTCATGTTGTAGATGTGTTCTTTTGTTCCTTTTTAACTCATGGAACAACACAGATGGTAGAACAATATAGAACATCCTGGCCTTGCCTATGAGGATTAAATCCCGATGTGGCATACTTTGTGTAACATGGTATAAAATAATAATATAAAATGGTGCTGGAACAACTTGATGTCTGTATGGATGAAAAATGGGCAAATGATTTGAACAGCCATTTCATAAAGGAATTTGTGAATGATTAATAAACATGTGAAAAGACACTGGGCATCACCAGTCATTAGGGAAATATAATTAAAACTATGATGAGATACCACTTCACACTCAGTAGAATGGCTAAAATTGGAAAGACTGACAACACTAAGTGCTGGTGAGGATATGGGACTCTCTTATCTTGCTGATGGGAATACAAAAGGGTACAGCCACTTGGAGAAGAGTTAGGCAGTGTCTTATAAAGTGTCCTAGGTATTTACACAAGATAAATTATATGTCCATAAAAAGACTTGTATGCAAATGTTCATAGCATGATTTTTCATAATAGCTACAAACTGGAAATAGTGCAAATGTCATTTAACTGATGGATAAATGAGTTGTGATAAATCCATGCTGTGGAACACTGCTTAGCCATAAAAAGGATATAAATATTGATAACTGCAGCAAGATGAATGAATTTCAAAATAACTTTGCTAAGTCTAAGAAGCCAGACATGACAGGCTACATACAGTGTGATTCCACTTACAAGAAATTCTAGAAAAGGCAAAACTATAGCGAAAGCAAGATGATCAGTGGTTGCCTGGGGCCAGGGTCTGGGCCAGGGATCCACTGCAAAGGGGCAAGAGGGAGAGGGGTTTGTATACACTTGAATATAATTGCCAAAACTCAGCAAACTGCATACTTTGAATAGATTTTATTTATGTATATTAGACTTACATAAAGCTTGGAGAAAAAACATCAGGAAAAAAATCTGAACTTTGTTGCTCTTTTAATATGTACTTTCTGCTTTAGTGTTATTTCTGTTTTGAATTACAAATGGCAGTGGTGCATCGTAAGTTCCCCAGCGCTCAGAGGTTCTCAGTGTCTTAATGTGGCCCTGGCACAAAAGCCTGGGTGGCTCTCAGCCATCGTGGTCACATGGCCACCTCCAAGGCATCTGCTTGTCTCTGTCCTGGAAGCTCCCTGAGGTCAGTGGTCCTGCGGCTTTTGTACCATGTTTAGGGCACTGGAATCCCCGGTGACACTGAGGCCACTGTCCTGGCCTCTAGCCTCCCGTGGTGCCTCCCAGGGCAAAGGTGGCAGGGCACTCACGCTTCTCTTGACAAATCCCCCTTTCTCTCCCATGGTGTAAATTTTTTCTCCCAGAAAGCCTTCATCAAATCCCGCAGGCAAGATAGCACAAAGCCTGCTGGAAGTGGAGGGGGAGAGAAGTGAGAAATACCAGGAGAACAAACACAAATGAATATTTCAATAAATTACCATGCCATGAATGTCTAAGTATGCTCAGGAAATGCTAATGTTGTAAATGGGGAGTGGCAAGGGGCAGGCAGGGGGCCCCTGGAAAGCCCAGTAGAAAGAGCTGGAAGACCTGGTAGGTGGGCCGCAGGCTACAGGAGGGGCTGGCAGGGGTGAAAAGAGAAAAATCACAGTGAAGTCCTCCAGCAGCCACTGAGTCCATGTCGTCCTCTCCCATGTCCAGCAAGGCAGCTCCAGGAAGTGGAGTTCAGAGAGGCGAAGCGACCTGCCCCAGGACACACAGGGCCCACCCGGCCTGTCTGAGCCCACAGCCGACAGTCTGGACAGGGGTCGAGGAGCTGGGGCCCTGGGGCCACTGACCCTGCCTGGCTTCTGGCTTTGCAACCTCAGCTTCACATCTGCCAACACCAGCTGTGTGACCCTGGGGTGGTATTTCACCTTTCTCAGCCTCAGTTTCTCCCTCCGTAAAACGAGGATAATACTGGCCCCATCTGGAGGTCTGTGTTGAGGGACGATACATAGAGCACTTGGAACATGGCCTGGCCCCTGAGGGCTAGGTCAGCCACCAGGATTGCCAGGGAGTGAGGGCACTGGGGTGGGTGGGGAGTGAGAAGTGGAGGGCTTCCTTCCGAGTCCCCCAGATGGAGTTTGGGAGTTGACAAGGGGGCACCCGTTGATAACTATTTGAAAGGGATGATGAGCAGCTCCAGGAACTGATTTTTGGGCTGTGCCTGGAGACAGGGAGGTGGCAGGGGGGCCACCTGGAGGGAGCTGGAGTCAGCCTAGGGTAGGGCCTTAGGCACCAGCAGACCTCTGTCAGGGAGGGAGTGGAGGCCCAACTCGGGTGAAGGCACAAAGGCCACATCAGCAAGACAGAATGATAGTGGGTATTTCCTCCCTCCCTCCTTTCTATTCTTTTCTTTCTTCTTCCCTTCTCCTTCCTTCCTCATCTTCTCGTCTTCCCTTCCTCCTTCTCTCCTCTCCTGCCCTTTCCCCTTTCTCTCTTCCCTTCTTCTCTGTTTCTCTCTATCTCCCTCTCTCTTCCTTTCTTCCTTCCCCACCTGGTTCTGAAAAGCCTGCAGGGAAGAGCTTGCTCTCAGAGCCATGTCATGAGTAACCCACTTGTGTATTTGCGGTTTACCTACCTGTAGCAAATTTGTACCCTAAGATCTCCACCCACTGTGGGCAAATGGTTTTTCATTTAACTCCACAAATATTTACTGTGCTCTGGTTAACTGAGTGTCCTTTGTGCTGGAGGTGCCAAAGAGATGCAAATGGGCAGAGCCAGTCCTCAGAGGAGCCAGTCTGGGGCCCCTGGCTGATGTTGGCAGAAGACACATCCCACCTTCCCCCCAAGGATGCTAAAGAGCTCTCTGTCTGCTAGTACCCTGGGCCCACCTCTCTCTCCAACAAAGTGCAGAACGGGGCATGGCTGCCAGTTTCGCAAGATCTTAACAAGACAGTACATTGTAGGCATAATCTACAGGAACGAGGTAGAGCCCGCCCTGCGTGGATTGGAGGGGCTACGTAAATATCTGTCGCTTCACCGCCCATGGCACCCACAAGCCAGAATTCTGATTTTGTGTCTATTTCTTCCCCTGCTATAAATTTTATGAGATTGTCAACATAAATGGGACTTTCTCCTCAACCAATTTTTCAGGGCCATGCCAGGCTTTAAACTAGGCAGGCCCCAGTTCCATTTGCATGTTGTCGAATGAATGTGGAGAGTGAATTAATCGAGCCAGGTCCCACAACAAGCACAGTGTGGATTTGCAGAAGCTCTCGGGGCAGAGGGGAATTTAGATAAATGAGAGAAATAGGATCCGAAGGTAAGATCTTTTAGATCTTGCTGCTTTCAGTGTTCCAAGTGTAACATCTTCTCCTTTTCCCTCAGTCTTACCAGTTAACACTGTCCTTTATCTGGTCAATATTTATTATATTATGTGGCATGAGTAAAAGATGTGACAAAGTTTTGTCAGGCTAGGAACAGAAAGAAAGCAATGCCTTTACTCGCAGTTGGGCAATTTATAGTGCGATGAAGGAGATAAGAAATAGAACCTTTCCCCTCACCCCCAGTATGCACAGGACAGCAGGATCAGGGACCATTACCACCGCCATTACCACAGACCGTAGGGCGATCTAATTGAACCTCCTAGTCCAAGAAGGCATCACCTCTCCATCTCTGACTTATTTGCACATACCACGTGCCAGTCACTATGAGACAGAGACAAAGACAACTTGCATCTCCAGGAAGGAGTTTAGCCTGGTGGGTACAGTGGCCCAGGAGGAGTTTGGACCTAGTGATCACAACACAGAAGAGGGAAGAGGCACTTTTAGGTGAGAAATCAGGAAAGACTTCTCAGAGGAGGTGGTAGCTTACCTGTTAGAGCCTTACTCCTCACTTATGTGTGGGCCAATTCCTGATTGCGGGAATGTAAAAATGGATGCTAAGCACGGATCCCCACCCTCTCCCACCATGTGGGCCAACCCCATGACCTCCACAACCCACAAGAAATTAGACTTCTGACCTCTCCCTTGGCCCTGTGACCTCCCAAACTGCCTTATGCATGTCCAGGTTTTGGTACAGGTAGCAGTGTAGTCTTTGTCCTGTTGGGTGACCTGGGAGCAAATCCCTGGCTCTGTAAAACCAGATGAGACTGGCATTCCAGGTAAAAGTTTCTGTAAGTGCTCATGGAGCCATGATCACGGCAAGAAACCCCCTGCCTCGGTGCTGGTAGGGGGAACAGTGCAGCTCCTATCCCCAATCTCCTATCGCTCACCGGAGAACGACTTTGACTAGAGCCTGTTCAGCTTGGCTGCCTTTAGCAAGCAACTCATTCACAAGTGAGTACAAATTAATATAGCACAAACCGGCTTCGTAAATATTGTGCTGTAATTGATTGTCTTCTGTAATCAAAGGCAAGGCTGCTGACTTTGTTACTTTCCCTACCATGCAACTGCTGGTGGAGAACTCTGGGGGGAGGGAACTGACATCGCACAGGTGGTTTTCGCTGCACGTGTCTGACTGCACGTTGTGTCTCTGTTGTACAGAGGGGAGGATAAGGCCCATTACATTCAGATTTAATAAGAATTCATCAAATGCCTATTTTGTGAGAGACAATGAAAGGTGCAATATCTTGTTTCATTATTAATTGAGGTAGTATTAGTAATGACTTGATAGTAAGGCATAAAAATTAGCCTTTGCAATAACATTTTTACCCACACTATTTGCCTGTGTTCACTTTATTGATTGCTAAACGACCTAAAAGCATGGAATTGGACATTTTAAATCGCTTTACACAACACAAGAAAGCAACGCCATCTTTCCATCTACCTGTCAATGCTAAGGCTGGCTTGGTTTTGCCAGCAGTTGGGTAGACTTGGATGAGGTGGTTTCCTAGGGGCATCTGACATCCTCCTGGCTCAGACTCGTGTGCACTTTGGATAATCTGGAGGAAGCTCTGCCCTTTGGGGAACCAGAGTTTTAAAATCCATATACCCCTTTTGCCTTGAGGGGTGGGGATGAGGGTGAATGTCCCAGACTCTGTTTACAGAAGTCTCTGGGAAAGCGTAGCCTTCGCCTGACCCCTGAGGGTCATGCAGTTTCCCTAACCTTGACTTTAAGGCAGCCCTCTTTAACCCCTTCCCAAAACAACGCTCAAACTGGGCTGTCGATGGAAAGAAAACGAAACCGTTCAGTTATGAGCGTGGGGAAAAGGACACTCGTGTCCCGGGAGCTTAGGGCAACTTCCCCGCTATGTCGCCCAGGGATTTTAGATAATCGCGTGCCACCAGCTCCCTCATTCCCCCCTCGGATACCCAGCCGGCTCCCTGCCACTTCCCTCTCCTAACGCTGGCGGGGGTGGGTGGCAGCACCGAGGCGATTTTATTCGTCTTTTTTTCCTCCGGGTTTTGTCATGGAAACGCTGACACAACCTCCAGACGGCGGCCGAGCCCGGCCGGGGACTGAGGGCTTTTGGGACCCTGCGGGAGCGCGGGCGCGCTCCGCACTCCCCGGGAAACAGCTGGACGCGACCACATCCCGGGCAGAGGCGGGGGGAGCGCGACGCTCCGCCCCGGCGCTCGGCTCCCTCCCCGCTCGCGGCTCTCCGCAGGCGCCCTCCCCTCGCCGGGGGCTGCGAGTTGCATTTGGTAAAACCCAGCCCCGGAATATATAGATCACTGGAGCGCAATGAAGTAGCCTTTGGGGAGCAGGGAGGGGGCCCGTCCGACAGCCACAGCGGCCAGCGCAGCGGCGGCGGCACCGTCACCGCGCGCACCCCAGCCGCCCGGCCCGCGAGGAGGCAGCGGCGGCCGCCGGCGGGAGCGGAGGAGGCGGCGGAGCAGCGGGGAGGCGACGAGGAGCAGCAGCGGCGCGCGGCCGGCGGGTCCACGCATCTGGGCACTTCCAGACCAACTCCCGCGCCTTCCACACCCCCGCCCGGACAGGGGGCTCCGAGAGCCGCCGCCAAGCCAGCCCGATCCTCCCGGCGAGCCGTGCCCAGCCCTGCCCTGCGCCTCCCGGGCTCCGGTCCTCGCGGCGGGCTCCTCGCTCCTGCGCCCCGGGTGCGCCTCCCGGACAGCCCGGTCCCCGAAGCCAGGACAAAGCCATGAAGCCGGCGCTGCTGGAAGTGATGAGGATGAACAAAATCTGCCGGATGGTGCTGGCCACTTGCTTGGGATCCTTTATCCTGGTCATCTTCTATTTCCAAAGTATGTTGCACCCAGGTAGGGGGCGCGTTAGCGTGGTTTTGTTGGATATTTTCTTCTCTCTCGCGCTCTCGCTCTCGCGCTCCGCCTGGTTTCTGCCGCTTCCAGCCTTACCTCTTCCCCCTCGGCCTCTCCAGGGCTCCTTGCTGCCCGGGTCACCGAGTCGGGATGGGGAGGAGGAGGGAAGGTGTGCTCCTTCCTCTTCTTCCTCCCGGCTCTGAGCTGGAGGATGGGACCAGGAGGGGCGGTAGTTTTTTTTTTCCTCCCTCTTCTTTTTTTCTTTGTGTCCCTTGTCTGTCTGTCTGCGAGGTGGCAGGGAAAGGTAGAGGTGTGGGGAGCTGCTGGGGGTGAGGTGAGAACCAAACTCCTTCCCGGCTCCTGCCCAGGTCGGAGGATGAAAGAGGCCGCCTGGCTGCGCCGGGGCCAGCTGCCTCTTCCTGGTCGGCGGCGGGGCGGCCGGTGCACGCCCGGGCGAGACTGCGAGTCCCTGCAGCTGCCTGGGAGCCTGAGACTGGGCTCCCACGTGTCCGGGGCTCGGCGCGGAGCTGAGCAGGTGTGGAGAGAGGTTGGGTGTCTGCCGCTGCCTCTTCGCCGGACACCGATTGTTTGCCCCGTGGTCCAGCTCCGCAGTGACCTTGCGGCTGGTGCCCTGGGGCCAGCTCCACCCCTTACCCCCAACCCTTAGCTGGGGACTCCGAGCTCCTGGGTCACCGAGCTTTGGTCACCACAGTTTTGGAGGAAACTTTGGCCAGGTCCTGGGCTGACCGTCAGTTTGCATCCCCCACTTGTGGGTTCCCAGCACCCGGAGTCCCCTTGGCCATGTGGGAATAAGCCCCTTCCTCCGGTCCCTTGTGGCTGAAGGCAAAGTTTCACATCCGAAATCTGGATAGGGAGAGGGACGAGGCTCACCACTTCCGAGGGGCGCGAAGGAAAGTTTGGGACCTGGGGAAGGAGAGGCGCCCTGAGCGCGGCGGCCAGGGGTGGCAGCTGGGCGCAGCAGCCCAACAGGTAGACCCTTTCCGAGCAGCCTCCCCGCCAGCGCGGTCGCCCCGCCATGCCGAGGTTCCCGCTTCCCATTTCCCCCTCCCCAGCAGCGCCCGCGGGGCCACGTTGGCTCAGAAATCCATTTTTTACGCCTCCGAGTTGCCTTTCTCAGCGTAGTCACAGCAATAATTTGCTTTTCTAATTGCAGGGAGGAGGGAGGTGGAAACACATTTCCTTCCAGGGAAATGGGGTTGGTGTTTTTCATCTTGCCTCCCGCCTCTCCTTTCAGTGTGTATCTCACACTTTCCTCGAGCCCGCGTTTGGGTCCACGGTAGAGGAATAAAGCTGTTCTTTCCATCAAACAGGCCGGGCTGCCGCCTGCGAGATTCCTTGACAGCGCAGGGACAGGCCGGCCCCTCTGCCCCACTCGGCCTGGAGCAGTTGTTAAGGCCGCCACACTGCCAAGGATATGGTCCCACGCTACCACGTGTAACCTCAGGACATCCGAGCCAGCCCTGTAAAAGATGGCTTTTGTTTGCAGCTGGGTATTTTTAGTTTAATGTCAGCAAACTACAGCGCTGTTTGTCTCCTCACCCAAACCTGTGGTTGTGAAACTTCTAAGGCGATTTAAAAATGGACCTGGCTTGCATTCCTGCAGCCAGGCCTTGGTTGCAGCGGGCAGGACCAGACAGACAGGGGCATCTGAGAGTGCCAAGATCCTGGGGCCACGGGAGACAAGGCCAGACTCGTCCCAGAGGGCCAGGGGACTAGGCGGTGTGCAGATACAGTGGGGCTCAAACAGTTTAAACAGGGGGCTGGATGATTTGGTTTAGAGTTGTGTTCAGGCCTCTTAAACTTTGGCTGGGACCATGTGTGCCAGTCATTCTCTGCAGAAATGCCTGGAATAGGGATGAGCTGTCCGTCAGCCCACAACAGGAATTCACTTTAGCTTCTCCATACCTGTTAAATGCTCAGTGAAATATGGTTTTCAAGGATCCTGTGGGTAAATTGGGAAATAACTATCTAGCCAAAGATACAAGGAAGAAACTTCCAACTTGTAACTGGCACTTGGCTAAAATTTCTCGCTCTAGTTAGAATATGAAATTGACTTGAAAGTGGCAGTCACTCCTTTTGGTCTAGCCTTTTGGAAGAAGGAAGAGAATCTTTCCTAAGCTTGTGCTGATAAGTATCCTCTGTCACTGATCCTGCCTTCCTTTCTTGTAACATTTCCTCTCAAGAATGGCATTTGTTTATTATCTGAATTTCTGTAAGTATGCTTTTCTGATATTTTTTCACCCAGTCCATAGCAAATACAACTTTCAAAATATTCTGTTGCATGTAGAATCGCAGATAGTTCAATTGAAAGGTCTTCCTTATTTTGAATTACATATAGTTCTACAGAACTCTACGTCAACAGTTTATTATTACATGGGGCATAAAAATACACTTTGAAATCCATATTAAACATTTTCTTTTTGGGGAGTTCATTTTATTAAAGTACGCTGTTGATGACGGCTCCTGCTAAATCTTTTTCCTGCTGGTTTGAATTTCTTTAAAAGTTACACAATCTTTTCTTCTCTGGAGGATCTTAGGGTAATGATGGCTGATCCTTTAGCCTGGCTCTGTAGTTTGGGTCTCTCCAGATCACCCTGGGAGAGGCAGAAGGGACAACAGCATGACACAGATTGTGTTGCTAAAAATTTGAAGCCCTCTGGCATGAGTTCGGATACCTGTATATGTGAAAGAGAAAAAATAGTATTGCAGAAGCGATGGATTCAGGCTTCATTGGTGGCTGGCTGGTGTGAGGAAGGAGAGAAAGAATAAAAGAGACAGCTGGCTGGGGCTGCCTGCCCCTTCCTCAGATTCTAATCTGGGGTGCATTGTCTTTTATACTTTTCTAATTACTAAGATTGAGTAATTTGTAAATTTGAGTCAATTACAGGAGGGTTTAGCAGAAGGGGGCCTTGACAGTTTTCTTTAGAAGTCTTTGACACTCTTAGTCAAAGACTAAGAAGACTAAGATACGCTTAGTCTTGATTAAGAGTATTTTTTAAGGCAGGGGCCAGGGTTTAGGCTCCATTTTAATCCCAATGTTTTTTTGCACAGTGCCTCAATAAAATATTTGCTGCATGAAAGCATGAAGTGGCCAAATTCCAGAAGACCCACTTCTTGGGTTTTCAGGAAGGTGGCTTCAGGCCTTGCCAAGAATGCCTGGTCAATAACTCTGGTTCTGTCCGGTGGGGACACTTCCTGCCTTCCTGGTCTCTGAGTTCCCCTGAGACATTGACTCAGTTTAAGCTCATCAGGCACCAGATAGGAGCTTTCACTGTGGTCTAAATTTGGTGCCCCTGGATTCTGGGGAACTTTGACCTTGTTTAGCCATTGAGCTAAAGGAATCCATTCACAGGACAGATAACCTTCCATGGGTGAAGTCAGTGAGAATGGAATCAAATACCTGTGGTTTCTGCACAGGTTTGCGTCCATTAATGAATGTGTCCTGTGAAAGCTCCTCGGCTTACATGAAAATGTCTTGCATACCTGCTGCAGATGGCTGGGCTTTGATGGAGCTCTGTCTTGCAGTACAAAGCTCAGAAGCCCCCAGGCTGCGATTGTGTGGCGTGTAAGAAGACAGCTCACTGGGCCTTCCTTTTGTGTTTTCTGTAGGATTGTGGTTTTTGTTTGAAAGCTACTGTTCATAGAAAGAAGCCAGCAGAGGAGAAAGCCTTTCTTTTTTTCTCTCTTTTTTTTTTTCCTTTCTCTCTTTATTCTTTTCTTTTGTAATATGTTTATTTTCACTGTCGTCTGGGATTTCTTTGCACTCTTTATTTAAAGACTTCTCAAATTACCCCCTTGCAGTTTCACTTAATCAGGTGGAGTATAAAATGCATTTTGTCTTATAATTTTAATATAATTGTAAACATAATATGTGCTTATTTTAGAAAATTGAGGATGTACAGAAGAGAAACAATCATCCTATTTCACCACCTAGAGGCAAATGGTACTTTAAAAACTATATTATAGATATATATGTGTGTGCATATATATGTATATATAAATAGCTGAGATCACATCGTACATTTTGTATCCTGTTTGATAATATGTATTTTAGACAAATACATCATTATGGCAACTAGTTATTAAGTTTAAGGACAATGTTTAGCCATAACCTTTTAAATTTATAGACCTGTATGTGACTCCATCCCACATCCTACCCCTTTGCAGGATGTCAGTCTGGTAATCGTTCCTTTGTTTGTTGCAAAAATTTAGTTTTACATTAAAGAATCTTTCTATTTATACATGGAATGAGTTTGGAGTCATACCGATTCATAGGGGCTGTTCTTATGTTATCTACCTGAAACTTCCTTTGAAAAGGTATCAAGAGGGTCTCAAATAGGAGACTCTTACGAATCCTGAAAACAGCATTAAATAATTAAACAATAAGACATTTTCAGTATGGGGTCTCCTCTTGGCAGTTTAAATGTTTTCACCTCGATGGGGCATTTTCGTAGCTGTGCTAAGATGGAACTGATTGACTTAGGCTATTTCCCTTGACAGTTATAGGGCCTGTTCAGGAGTCCTCATTTTCATTGCCTTCTGAAATAAAAGGGGTGATCATGCACTATAGAAAGGGTGGTTGGGGGATTTCTGTGGAGTGAGAGGTGAGGGGATCTGTCTTCTAGCAGAATGGACTGCTGTCAGTATCTGTCTGGTAGAAAAATCATTTTGCTCAAGACTAGCTTTATCAGCCATTTAAAAACAGGAAGTAGAAGGCTTTCAAGTGCGGGCACCACCCTTTCCCTTATTAAATCTACCCGAAAGGACAAACCTCTTCTTAATCTGGAGGTCAAGTGAGAAAGGCTCTCATGAAAATCATTGTCAGCGGGCCTCTTCTAAGTTCATACTCTGAGAAAAACCAGAAGTCATTCTGCTGACTCACTTTTTTCTTTTTTGTTTTCCTTCCCTTGAAGTTTTGGGATCCCATCTTTTTAACAAATAAAAGGGGAGGCTGTTCTCCCTATGGGATCATTGAACAATCTGATCTGTCAATTAAAATTTCCCGGAACTTGTAATTTGATGCATCTTAGATCCAGTGTGGTCAAAACTTACAAGCAGAGTTGTTTTCTCTCTTTCTCTCTCTTTTTTTTCTACTCTGTGCCAGGTGTTGTTCTAGGCACGGAGGATACAGCACACACATCCCTGCCCTCTCAGAACTTACATTCTAGCGGAATAGGCAAACTTTAAGCAAATATAGATGTGAAATATATAGTATATCAGATGGTGTTAAGAGAAAAACAAAGCAGGGAAGATGGGTGAGGGATGTGAGAGGCAGGAGCTGCAATTTAATGTGAAGGCGAATAGGGAATGCCATTGATAAGATGACACTGGAGAGCAGAGACTGCAGGAAGTGAAAGAGCTGGGCATGTGTCCATTCCAGGAAGCATGTTCCAGGCAGAGAACATGCATGGCAAGGAGGTCACAGTACATAGCAGGAGCAGAGCAGGGGAGGGAGGTTGCCAAGGACTATGACACAGGGAGAGATTACTGTGTTGGGCCTTGGCCTTGAGTGTGGATGGGATGGGAAACCCTGGAGGGTTCGAACAGGAGACTCCTGGGGCAGGGTGACATGGAACAAGGGTGGAGGTGATGTAGCAGAGCTGAAAATGAAATCTCTTACCTGCACTTTTGTGTTTATTTTGGGGCAGCTGATAGGACACTTTGGTAAAGTGGTCACGTCACCACGTAGATCCCATTTCCCTTCTACTGCAGCCCCACCCCCAATAGACCACCCCCATTTTCAAAGGTTAAAGCAGCAATGTAAAAATCAGAAAAAGAGATTTGAGGGCAATTTTGACTGAGCTTGTTTGGAGAAATTCTTAAAATCTTCAGGGTGCCATCCATGGCATGCACGGATAAAAATACCCATACAAAGTGCCAGACTTGGGCTCTCAATAAAAATATATGGACTAAATAGATTAATGATCTGGGAGTGGAAGACCTGAGTCCCAGTCTGAGGTCTCCCACTTCCTAGCACCATGAATTATTGTGTTTTATTGATTGCAAGACACAGTGTTTTTCCACATTTTAGTATTTATGCAATTTGTGTTATAATTGATGGCATCTAAGCACTGTGCTGCCCTTTAATGAGCAGGCTTTTTCTTTCTTAGCAGTGTGCCTTCGTGATTGATGCCCTCTGAGGCCGGTGTACATTGCGAAAGTGCTTTTTGTAAACCATGGCGCACTCCAAACCGCAGTCAGGTGAAGAAGAAAGGCACTCCCCCACGCTACGGGCTCCAACCGAGGGCCCACAAGTACCAGTTAGCCACGATGACCTGCTTCTTTTAAAGGCTGAGCAGGATGCAGGCTGTCAGGGTCTTCTCCACTTTCCTGGGCACCTGTTTCCAGAGCCTCAGGGCTTGTTGTTAGTATCTCTCTGATGAGGTTGGTAAAAGAGTCAGAATGGGAAGTGTAGGAAATTGAACCTGGAAGTTCAAATAGATGTAGACGTAGACATTTCCTGGGGTGAGTATCACTGATGTGGATTTTTGTTGCCTTCAAGACCTTTGTGATTTCTCTTCTTCAGCCTTTTTGGAAATACATTGCTTGTTTACTTGTACATCTTCCCCTTTTTGATTCAGCAAGGCATGGATTATGCAGGTTCATCTTTCATAGCCTCTGAGCCTGGCGCAGAGGTGCTTAGGGAGCATTTAAAGCATAAATGAGTGATTCTCAAAGGCACCCCTTCCACCTCTGTGGCCACCCCACCGTGTGCACGGAACCCCGGGGAGGGTTGTCATGTACAAACAGCTGCTGGTGTCTCCCAGACCTCTCTGCTTCTATTCTGCTATGGTTCAGGGCAGGAAATAGAAAGCAGTCTAGGGTATTTTAAGCAGAAAGGTATTTTTTGGAGCACATTGGGTGCTTATAAAATTGTTGGAGAGCCAGAGGCATGGGGCTCCAGGAATGACTCCCAGCTAATGGGAGTGGTATATGTAATAATTTATAAACAAACATTGGCATGGCTGCTCAAAGCAACTGACTCACCAAGAGTGCTGTTACTTCTGAGACTGTGTCTGTAACTATTGAGTTCAAGAACAAATGGATGATAAAGCCAGAGAGTGAACCCTGGAATGCTGTTGCAAAAAGCCCTCCTGTCCCCATCAGCATGTTTGCCAGCAGCCAAACAGCCCCAAAGCAGGAAGACGGCCTCTGCCTCACATCTGCTCTGCAAATCTCAAGTGACTGCTTCTGTCTGGAGGAACAAAATTCAAATCCAGAACGCTAGTTTCAAACCAGCCTGGGAAATACAGCTCTTAAATTCCCAGCCTCTGTAGGCTAGAAAGGCTTCTAGAAGGGGGCAGTGGGTAGAAGAAATGATGAGCTAATAACCACAGTACTCATCATACCCTAGTGGTAAAACATGTTTGAACAGCCATCCCCAATATATTTTGCTTATAAATAATTTATACATATTGCTACCATTGTCTAAATGTCTAGGAGAGAATCCTTTCTAACAATGGTGACTGTAAATGCACATGTTCATTCTCTTCTGGATAATTCTGTTGGCTGACTCTTTGTCAACTCTGATTCTTTCATTCTTTTGACCTTGTAATGTGGCCTGTGAAGATTTGATGGAGAGGTGGTACTCAAGGGGGAGGAATGCCATTTTCTTGCATGCCTGCATTGTGTTGTCTCCACGCTGCATTGTGCTATCTTGGCTGGGGTCCCCTTAAGCCTTGATTCTATTTGGTGAGGATAAGGGTAGTTGAAAGTAGATATTAATAATATAATGTGGAATCTACTTATGATTCAGTTGTAAATGGCGATCCGTAGACATTGACATATGCAGAGAGTGGTGGGATTACTGAGATGACCACTATAGTTCACTCTGTGCTTGAGGATACCTGCCTGAGTTTCATAAAAGTCATGTAATTTGATATGACAGGTTAGATGGGGGGTTTTGTGTCAATCTGTATTCTTAATATTGGTTAAATTTCTTTTTCTAGATTAAATAAAAATAGAGGTCTGATGTTTCCTTCCCAGAATCCTTTGTGGTACAGTGTCCACTAGACTTTGGAACCTCAGGTCTAGACTTCCTTGAATGTAATGGGTCATTGTCAGACCTGCCATAATCAACTTTGGGTAAAAGTACAGTATTAACCCAGCGCTGATTCTAGCGGTGGTGGTGGTGGTGGTGGCTTAGTTGGGTTTTAGATAAGCAGTGTGGGTAGGGCTGTATTTGCAAGTGTCACTGGGAATTCATTTCTATCTCAGGTAGATATGGATAGAGACAAAGAAACATGGTAATATAAGTGTTTAGGTCCTTATCATTCAGTGGCTGGAGTGGTTATCTTAACCGCCTTGGGGAAAAAAACCCACAGGCAACTCCGGTGAAATAGGCTGGTGGCTGGGTTTCTGTTAGAAGCTGTTAACTTCAAAGAACCTCAGAAGAGGGAAAACACAAAGGCCCCTCTAAGGTAGTGTTGCAATAGAACACTCCACATTTCTTAACGGTTGACATATTTTTCCTTTAATATCACTGTATGTGGTCACTCGCTGTAGTTCAAAGAGCGAGCGTTTGGAGTTCAGACACCAGCATTTAGGCCTTGGCTGGCTACTATATCCATTTGACATCATTCCGGGTATTGTTGAACGCTTGCTAAGAGTTAGGCCTTGTTCTAGGCCCTGTTCTAGCCGCTGGGGATATATACAGTAAGGAACAAATTAGACCCAAATCCATGTCCTCATCGAACAGACAATAACAAATGCATGTGAAATTATGGAATATGTTTTTGATGGTGACAAATGCTACAGAGGAAAAATAAAGCAGGGAAGGGGGCTGCGAAATGGCAGAGGTGGGGTGATCACAGTTTTAAATAGGGTGATCAGGGAAGGGCTCTTCGAGAAGGTGGCTTTGAAGATGAAGGGAGGTGAGGATACATGGGGGATGAGCTGATGAAATAAGAAAGATATTTATTGGGTATTACAGAAGACCAGCTTGGGTCAGGCATTTAATATATATTATTCCTCACAGGACTCTTGTAAGGTACACACTATCATTATCACCATTTTACAAGGGGGTGGGGAATTGAGGAATAGAGAAAATAACTTGTCTAAAATCACCAGCCAAGAGAGGAATTGATGGAACTAGGACTAAGCTGGGGCTGTCTGACTTCACGTCCGTTGCTCTGAGCATCTAGCAGGGCCTCTCAACTGGGCGTTACTCCTCCTGCCCACCCCAAGGCGAGTCTTTCCACCGGATACCACTAATGTGCCACCTCGAGAAATACCTCAAGATGCGCTGCTGAAGCAGCATCTGACGTGGTACTCGGCTACACCCCGTGACTTGGGCGAGCGTTCGGCACCTTGTAGGGGCTTAGTGATTGATTGAATGCGTTAAAGTCACAAACCTAGAGATGTGGTCCCCTCATTAGCCAAGTGAAGGTAGTGATATTAACTCTTCCAAGGGTGGTGGTCGTAAAGATTAAATGAGAAAGTAGATGTGAAAATGCATTGAAAATTGCTGCAAAAACAATATACGCATATTGTTGTTCTAATAAATGCACCGTGGTTCCCCATTCTAAAACTTTAATTGTCACATTTACAACAGTGCTGTTGTATTTCATTCTGTTTGAAACCTGTGCAAATTTTTATCCATTTCACATGTGTGTCCTATATGGTAAGATTTACTGGAAGGGTCTGATTTCTAGACTCCTACGAATATCTCCTTTCTGTGTGCTCCAACCCTCTGTCGGCCGTGTTCCCCGGCACACCTCCCTGCCATGGCCAACACGTACCTCTGCCTTGGTGTGGCTGTCTGTGAGAGCAGAGTTTATATTTGGTGAAAAACCAGCCTTGTGGTTTCATGCCCAATGCAAAGACCAAAGCACTCCCTCCCCACCAATTATGCACATAATTACCCTCAGGTTCCCATTAGCTTTAACAAGTGACAGCTGAAAAATAAAACAACACAGGGCGCTGGTCAATGCCATTTCCGAAGGTGAACTCTGAGGAGGATGAAAAGCGGTTTCAGAAAGGTAACGGTGGTGTAATGCAGCCCTTGCGCCAGCAGGTGCTGGGTGGGTTGGCGTGGCTCATTGATGGGGCAGAACTGACTGGCCTTTGTCTCCGCATCTGGACCTGCTGTGTGCTGAGGAGGACCTTCTGGGCTCTTCTTGTCTGGGGCTCAGTCCTCCCCACCCCTGCTTAACTGCAGCTGTCGTGGAACTTACCTGGGGATGTCATGCAGAGCTGAGGTGCAGGGCCCTTTCCTCCCATCCTCACCAGACCAGGTATGACATTTAGTTAAAAGACTCTGTAACCCTGATTTGGGCCGGGCCCAGCATGCTTCAGCCTGAGGCAAAGGACGTGTTTGGGATGGTCCCTCCTGGGCTTCGTGGTTAAGAGAGGGGTGGGGGAGTGTATGCTCTCATTTCTTTACCAGTTGAAAAGTCTCTATCTTTTTCAGCACGTGGCCCTCTTTCTGCCTCACCTGATCATTGATTTAGAACATTGGTTCTCAGCTGACTTGCCTCCTCCTTCTCTCCTCGCAGGGGACAGGTGGCAATGTCTGGAGACATTTTTGGTTGTCAAAACTGGGGAGGGACTGCTCCTGGCATCTAGAGGCCAGGGAGGCTGTAGAGCAGGGGTCCTCAAACTTTTAAACAGGGGGCCAGTTCACTGTCCCTCAGACCACTGGAGAGTGCGCACTGTGGGCCGGGGACGAGTCGGCTGCTAAGCAGGACAGGCAGCGGCAGCAAAAACACCCAGCGGGCCGGATAAATGTCCTAGGCGGCGGCATGTGGCCCGCGGGCCGTAGTTTGAGGACACCTGCTGTAGAGCATCCTACAATGCACTGGACAGGCTCCCTCACAACAGAAAACAGCCCAGCTCAAAATACCAGTCGTAGGGAAACCTTATTAGAATCAGTATTTTTCAGATGCATTACTAAAAAAACCCCAGTAACAGCAATGACCACTTACTGAGTACTTCCGTGTTTCAGACAGTGTGTCAACCGCTATACTTGGATTATCATATTTAATCCATACCACAGCCTTGTGAGCTGTGAATTTACCAATCCCATTATACAGATGGGGAAACTGAGGCTTAGAGAGTTGAGGAGCTTGCCTAACTAGAAAGCTGGAACAGGATCCCGGCTCAGGTCTGACTGATATCAAAGGCTGTGATCCTCATCTCACCAGGAGGCCCTGTCTACATGGTCTTGGTTTCAGCTAATTAGGTCAAGAAGTAATTATTTTATAAGGGCCTTATGCTCAGCTGTAGACTCAGTAAGTGGGACATTCAGTGATAGCCCCTTCTCTTCTTACTCTGCACTCTGTCCCTGGTGAGCTAATCCCCTCTTGGGGCCGGTGCTGTCATCCGTGTTCAGATGACACTCATCTCTCTCTTCAACTCGGATGTGAGCTGAGGTCAAAGTTTAGTTCACGTGTTACCTCCCGTGTGAAGCCTTCATCCATCTCCTCTTGGTCAGAACAAGGGGTGGACGTCCTTCCTCTGCGTCTCTGCAGTATTTTGCACGTGCACATCGCTATTGTCACACGTGCTGGTATGTCGCTCCTTCAGGGCAGGGGCCGTGTCTTGTTTGCCGCAGTATCCCGACATCTAGAAGTCAGCCCGGGACACAGTAGTCACTCAGTAAATATTTGTCAAACAAATAAATGCATCGATGATAACTGGCCACTCAGAAGAAAATCCCCCTTATTGGAACGGCGGGTGTGGAATTTTCATTGCTGACTTGATTTTCAGTTTGATTCAACAGTGACCTGTCGTTTAAGAGAGCCAAGAACAACCGCTTTAAATACCGGGGCTAGATGTAGACACAGCCAAAAAGTGAACAACGGTCAAAGTTGTGGTAATTGTAGCGCTGCAACCTCAACAGTAATTAGCGTGTCCCAGGAAGGGATCTGCTGATTCAGTTTGCAGTGGGAGGGTCCGAAACAAGACTCTTGCAGAGCAGCTCTGTCCAGTGGAAATACACCGCCAGCTGCGTACGTAACTGCATTTCTGGTAGCCACATTGAAAAAAGCAAAAAGAAGGTGAAATTAATCTCTCAAATATTTCAACAGGTACCGAATATTAAAACATTTTGCAATGTTTTCTATTTTTTTTTTTTTTTTGTACTGAGTCTTCAGAAATCCAATGTGTATTTTACACTGCTGGGACATCTCAATTCAGAATAGCCACATTTCAAATGTTTGTTAGCCTCATGTAACTAGTGGCTACTGTAATGGAATGGATAGTATAGCTCTAAAGTATTAGAGAACTTTTTCTGCATTGGACTAGGGTTGGTTTTATTTTGTCCCTCCCTCCCATTTTTTTTAAGGGGATGTTGTCTTTTCTGGGTTTTAGCTATACCCTTTGGGAAGAATAGTGACTGTCAAAGGACCTGATGTGTTCAATATGAGATGTTGGTTGGTATATGTATGCCTGAAGTCATTTCAGGCCTCTGAGGTATCTTCAGAGTCTCCTAGTTAATCAGTGACCATCTGAAGCTTGACTGTCCTATTGAGATCGCAGCACACCCTGCAATGTAGGGGAGGGGAAGTGTTATCAGCTCCCTTCTGCAGATGAGTTAATGGAGACTCAGAAGGATTCAGAGAATCGCTTACATCTTGTTTAAAATGGTTCTAATGCAAACACGAGAGTGCAAAGAGTGGCCCAAGGAACATTCATTCTACTGGGGTGGACAGAAACAAACATGATTAACTGCCTATGGGGCTAGATGTGACTGGGGTTACAAACAAAGTGCTAAGGAAGGAGAGAGGAGGGTGGTTGATTTCAGCCAGGCATGGTGGGGAAGCCTTCCAGGGAGAGGCGATGTTTGCACCGGGCTCTGAAGGATGAGAAGATATTTGCTAGGGTATCTGGGAGAGGGAAGGACAGACATTCCAGGTCGGGGCACCTGCCAGAGCAGTAAGGAGCGTGATGTCTGGGAACACAGGAGGCCGAGGATGGGGACGTGGTTGGCAGTGGACCTGGAAGGCTCTGAGTACTTTCAAGTTTGAATTTTATTCTTGGGACCAGGGAGCCACAGAAGGTTTAGGGTCTTCTGTTTTTCACATGCTGAAATTTAAGCTTAAACTCTCATGTTTCATTAGCAAGGCAGAAGTTTTAAACTCCCTTTCTCAAAATGAACTCAGGGCCATTTGGAAATAGTTTCTATTATCATCGTCTAATGGGAGGTGAGAAGATTATTCGTGAGTGCCCAGAGTGCAAAGTAAGAAACAGCTTAAAAGCACTCTGCAGTGGGATCTGAGACTCCTCTGTTTGCGTTGCTTGTGCCAAAATTACAGGCCATGGAGGTTAAGTTTCAGTCTCTCAGTTGCTAATGGTGCCCTAGGTTCACCCTCAAAGGGCCCTGGAAGAAGTGGCAGGAGAAAGGGAAAGTGTATAAACAGTCCCAGGGAGGAGGATTTCTTGCTTCGATGTGAGCTGGCGGGTGTATCCGGGTCAGGTTGCAGCTGTGGGCTGTCCTGGAGATGAGCAATGGAGAACAAAGTCGGCCGCTTCCTCCTGGGAAGCAAGACCCAAGCTCCCCGCCGCGTGTGGGGTCTGATCTCATTGTGCCTCTGAAAGATACTGCCCCGTGTCCTCTTGTATCAAAAGGCAGCCTCTTTTCAGGTTCCTCCTCCTGGGCTGTGGGAGAGAGGATGGGGTAATTGCAGAGCTCATACACAACACAAAAAGGCATCTCTCTGGCTTTCCCGGTCACTTCCAGGGGGCCACCATGCTTGGTGCAAACCTGAGGGCTCCCTTCATTTTTTCTGCTGGACTGTCACGCCCGATGCCTGTTGATTCATAGCTGGTTTCCTCGAAGGGGTGTCTCGCCACCTTTGATCTCCTTTTTGTCCCATTAAAATATCACCACCACCACGACCACTACTACAGGGAGAGCTCTCCCAAAGGCTTAATTCAACATTAAAAAAAAAAAAAGTAATATAATGTAATCACAAACGTGCAGCATTTTTTTAAGGGGATGCGTGTGGACAGGCGCAAGCTAAAAGGGTTTCTGGATTTACACTTGCAAACTTGTAAGGATTTAGGGATTAGTGATTAGAAGGTCTAATTGAGGTAGTACTTACTGGAAGCCTATGTAAAAGTGTTGGAACAGAGATTATTTTGAAAAATGGAAGCATTAGACAGTGAAATCCTTTAAGAGCTGAAGGTTTTATTGTATGTAGGGCTTTCTTTATAATTTTGGTGTTCAAAAATGGAAGTACAGGTTTGAAATCAGAAACTGAACAGGCAATCTTTTAGTCACTTGTAATAAAGCGGCTTTTGTTGGGAGAGTGTGTGAGCCATCATCTGAAAGACAATTGTGAGCTTAAAAATACTAACTAGGAACCCTGGCCTTGCTCATTTTAGGACAGTGCATTTCATTCGGGAGGGGAGTGGCTCAGGGCTCTTTCCTAAGGACTCTGCAGAGAATTCTTTCAAGGCTTATGCTGACTTTGTTTCCTGTGCTTGTAAAAGCAAGTTGAGATTTTAAAAATAAATACAAGTCTGATAGTAAGTGCCTTCCTGCAAATGAGATTCAAGGGATGTGAAGGATGTTGGCATTGGAGAGTCACAGCAACATTCCTCCTTTATTTTCATAGGAAATAAATGAAGACTGGATTAAGAGCACAGAGTTGCAGCACATCAGCCCTAGCTGTCATTGCTGAGTGTTTGATCTGTTATAAAGCCCTGGCAGGACGAGGGGTACAGTTAAGTAGAAAGGGCATTTGGTGGGGAGTCAGGGAACTTTGGTTCTCTGGTCCTGGTTCTTCTACTGCCTTCTAGGGACCTCTTTGTGTTACTAATAAGTGTAGAGGCTGGCAGTTTTTAAACTACTCTTCCTGCAAGTCCAAGGGATCCCGAGCAGATAACTTAAGGTCAGGGAGGGAGGTCTTTGGAGGCTCTAGAGGGGTTCCAGTAGCCTCCACCCCCATCAGAGTGGCTCCTTGCTCATCTGTTTCATATTTTATGGTTCTGAGCAAAATTTTGTTAGAAGAAAGTGTTTCAGAGCTAAAACCAACACTTTTGCAGTCTACTGCTTAGACTATTTCTAAGGTCTCTTCCCAACTCAGATCTTATTCCATGCGTATTCTAAACCAATACACATTTACATGAGAGTTAAATCATAATTAAAATGAATAATTACTGTTCATACAGTATGAACAGACTGTCATCTGTCCACCCCTCCATCCATCACTCAAACATTTATTGACCAAATATTTATCTGATTAAAGAGACAAATCTAAATAAGATTTGGTTTATGCATTCAAATAATTTGCAATTTAGCAAGCGGTGACAGACCCATAATTGTTAGCTGTAATGCTTTGTAATAATGGCTATGGGCGGCTAGAAAAAAAGGAGTAATTAGTTTAGGGGAGGTCAGGGAACTTCACAGAGGAAGGAACATTTGAGCTGGACTCTGGTCATTCATTCAGTTACTCAGCAAGCATTTGTTGAATGGCTACCATGCGTGCCAGAGCCCTTCCAAGTGCTAGGGAAACAGCAGGGAACAAAACAGACAATGATCTCTGTCTTAATGGAGCTGACATTCTTGGCATAAAATTTATCAAGTGGCGAGGTTGGCGGCACCACCTTCTCCACAATCGTCCGCCTCCCTCACCCCACAATGCCTCCAAGTAAAGCGATGTTTTATTTATCTATATATTTTTCTGATTAAGCAATTAATCCAAGCGTATTACAGAGAATTTTGAAAAAAGGGACCCACTTCCAAAAAAAGTCATCCCTGATCCCTGCCACCCAGGAGGGATCTCTTAACCTCTTAACCTTACCTTCTAGTCTGTCTTTCTATGCATATGTTATATACCTATGAATTAACAAAGATGAAATCATCATGCATATATTATATTGTGTCTTGCTGTTGTCACATAGTACTGAATCATGGGCATTTTCTCATGTCATTCAGTATTCTCTGAAAACATTATAATACTCCACAACATGGATGTATTTTCATTTAGTCATTCTCTTGTGTTGAACATTTTTGAAAAAGATTTTTCCCTTTTAAAAAACTGCCATGATATACCTTTTTTTTTTTTGAGACAAAGTCTTGCTGTGTTGCCTGGGCTAGAGTGCCGTGGCATCAGCCTAGCTCACAGCAACCTCAAACTCCTGGGCTCAAGCAGTTCTACTGCCTCAGCCTCCCGAGTAGCTGGGACTACAGGCATGCGCCACCATGCCCGGCTAATTTTTTCTATATATTTTTAGTTGGCCAATTAATTTCTTTCTATTTTTAGTAGAGACAGGGTCTCGCTCTTGCTCAGGCTGGTCTCGAACTCCTGACCTTGAGCGATCCACCTGCCTCGGCCTCCCAGAGTGCTAGTATTACAGGTGTGAGCCACTGCGCCCGGCCTTGATATACCTTTTTGTACATAAACCTTTGTCTGAGTTTCTTAATGTTTCTTTCAAATAAATTTTCAGAAGGGAAATTCACAGGTTATAAACATTTGAAGGATCTTGATGGGTATAGCCAAATTGTTTTCTAGAAGGTTGTATCTGTTTATGCTCCAATCAGCAGTATGTGAAAATGTCGGTCTTACTGTATCCTAGTTGCCCGGATTCCTAATAAAACCGACCTTTATCTCAGCACCGATGGTCTTGTTTAGTTTTTGGTCTATACTGGATTATAGGCTTTTAGGGGCCACAAACTGTGTCCCCAATCCTTGGCCTGTCACAGACTTGTAATACAATAAATGTTTGTTGGATACATGTTTGCATGTCTGAATGAATGAGTTAAGAAGGGCCGGGGGAGGTTTCATTTGACATCTGAGAAGAGAATGGAACTTTCTTCATTGCCCCAAAGTATCTTATCAGTGGACTTTCAGGGACAGGGGGACTCATGAAAGGACAAGTGGCTTGTCTTAAAAGTCACTTCCACAATGTCTAAGAGGTCCGCAACTCGTCCTCAGGGCAGAAATTCAGTGAAAGGACAAGTCTTGCCTGTTTACCTGCTAGGTGCTGTTTCCTGGTTACATCATTTAATTCTTTTCGGCAGCCTGGCCAGCGAGGACTGTCCTCTCATTTTTAGTTGGGACTCAGAGGAGTTTTGTAATTAAGGTAACGCAGCTAGTCGGTGGTGGAGCTTCGATTCCCAGGTTTGTCGAATTCAAAGTGCTCTTCTAAGAACTTCTATCTGCAACATGTGGGGCTAGTATCTGTGAGAAAAACTTCCTTCTGTGATTCAGGAGGAAGACCGAACGGAGGAATGCTGTGGTCTGAATTCTTCTACTAGTGTCTCCCTCACATTCATAGGTGGAAACCTAACCCCCAACATGACGGTATTAGAAGGTAGGGTCTTTGGGAGATGACTGTGTCCTGAGGAGGTCCTCACGAAGGGATTAGTGCCCTTATAAAAGGGACCCTTGTGCCAGGTGAGGACACAGTGAGAACCAGGACGCGGGCCCTCACCAGATACCAAATCTGCCAGCACCTTGACCATGGACTTGCCAGCCTTCAGAACTGTGAGCAATAAATTTCTGTAGTTTATAAGCCGCCCAGAGTAAGGCATTTTGTTACAGCAGCCCAAATGGACCAGAATGATCCCTGAGCTAGAAGGAAAATGGACGATTGATCTACAGTTGGGAAGACACAACAATAGCTCCAGGAGGCATTGTGCACCCACTGGTCCTCAACCGATGGGAGGAAGGAATTCACACGTGAGGGAGTGTGTTTACTGAGCAGGTTCAGGAATTCTTTGCATGTCAAGTACCAATGTAGAAGGGTGATGGTTAGCGGCGCCCTGAGAGTGCCGCCTGTCCAGGAACCTGTGTGTTAGTGATGCTCTCAGGTTTGGTGGAACAGACTTCCCTAAATAGGAAGTGGGAGATGGGGAGAAAAAAAACAAAACAAAATTCAAAACTCAAACTGTATCTTTCCTTTTGCAAAAGCGAAAGTCATTGCTGGTAGTTACACGTGTGCACCCACACAGACGTGCAGACACAGGTACACGTGACAGGTGGGGCTTCCCGTGTCATATCTCTGTGGCCTGTGCCTCCAGGGGGGCCTGAGTGTATCTTAATATTGTCATTCTCTTTTCTTGCACATCTTATTCATTTTATTTAACATTTTATTTTATTTTTATACATAAATCTTTGCGTTTCACAGTATTTCTTTGAAGCAATTATGGGAAGTCATTCCTTCTAGACATTGGAGTGGGACTGCATGCAAACCACTCTACTGGCAGCACCAGTGGGTGGCTTGGGGGGAACATTAGCCCCCCACAGCTTCTACCAGCCCACGCCAGATCGCCCCAAAATACACTGTAAGTAAAAACGGGATGTTTGCTAGGCAAATGAAGGGCCAGCACCTCCTCTCCCATGCCGGCTCCCCTAAACCTTTTTATGTCTGAGCCTGGAGTCACCCTGTCCCCCACCATAGTCTCTTCATGCACATTCTGACCTCCTAGCAACTGAGCACTGTAGTGGAAGCGGAGGAGGGGAAGTGAGAATGGGTCTAAAATAACTGGCTATTAGGTTTCCTGTTAAATAGGATGTGGTCAATTAGCTTCGGTTATCTGTGAGTCTAGTTCAGACAGCTCCTGCTAACAGCCAAATATGCACAGGGCCCCGCAGCACAGGGGTACTTGCCTGAGACGAGAGCAATTATCAGAAATGTTGGGACTGCCGTCACCAACTCTAGGAAAGCCAGTGAGATTTAGCTCTTTGGGCAATAAAGGTGATGTTACCTGTGGCTGTCAGCAGTAGCAGGCAATTTCAGGAGCTTCAGGAGGTGATGGGAGCCCTGTAGTCTCTGGTCATTTGGGGCATAGGATGACATGGTTTGGTTCTTGATGCATAGCGGGAGAGGCAGTGAACGGGTGCCTCTGTTCTAAGAAGTTATTAAGGGAGGTTTTTTTAAAACTGGAAATGACAACCTGGAAGGAGCCTCTAAAACAGTGCCTGGGGGTAAGGAATGTCCTGGGAAGGGCCATTTTCAGAAAAGTTACTTGTCTTTACTTGGCATTTCCAAACTTGCCCCAAATACCTTTCTGAGGGAGTCTCAAGGTATTGGTAGGAGTCTTTTAGATGCAATTCCTTCCACTTCCAAGCCAGTTCTAATTGGTTTAAGCAAACAAAAGGACTTTTTTTTTTTTTTTTTTTTTTTTGCTCAGGGAACTGAAAAAGTCAGTCTGTCAGGGTCCAAGGACTCTAGGATCTGATCTCTCATGCTGTTGCTCTCTCCTCGTGGTGGCAAGATGGCTGCCAATCTCCATCCCCGCCTCTCAGCAATCCCAGGAGAAAGATACGAGTGCTTCTCTTTCCCAGCAGTTTCTGCAAAAGTTTTAGAACGTAAACTTCATAAGGGCAGGGATTTTTATATTTTGTTTACTGTCAATATCCCCAGCTCCTAGAATGGTACCTGTTTTATAGTAAGTGCTCAATAAATACGTGTTGCATGTATGAATGAGTGAATCTCGTTGGCATGACTGGGATCACGAGCCCAGTTTGAGAGTAAGGCTGAGAGTGAGAGAGGGCGGTTCACAAAGAAAACTGGGAGTGCTTTACCCAAGATGGGGGATTGGACCCTGGACGGGAATTCTTTTTTCTAATGAATAACGGAACCAAGAGGTGAAAAAAAAATCTATAATTGGATTAAAAAGACATCTTGCACTCTTCGGTAGTAGGTAGTATTATTTGGAATTTTTTGCCACTAGGTAAACCTATTTGGACAGAACATGGCAACATGAACTTTTAATTCCGTTGACCTCCTGTTGTTGGGAGACATTTGTATTACTGTAGCCTGAACAGGCTGCGGTAGTACATGTTTTTCTCATGTGAGCTCCTGCCACTTGTTGAAGACAGTTCACCGACATGTCTGTGTTCCTGCCACTTGGAAGAGGGAGAGAGACTCAGTGGAGGGCACATCCCTGGCATCTGTTCTTTGTGCTTCTACGTCACTTAGTCTCAGCCATTTCTGTCTGCAGGGGAGGCTGGGAAAGGTAGTCTCTGTTCTGTGTGGTCACATGCTCAGCTGAAATTTTGGTCTTCTAGCTCTAAAGGAAGAGAGCAAGAATGAACACTGGGGGCCAGCCAGTAGCTCTGCTGCGGTAAGGTTCTACACTTCGGATGGTAAGTGCTCCGAGCCCTCACTGAACACAAGTATGTGCGAGGGCTGCCCGGAAAGTGTCCAGCCATGTAACCGTTCTTGTCATATTAACAGTGCCCTCGTATTTCATAAACCTGTGCTGGGTCAGTGTACTGAGTTGGATAGCGTCCCTCCAAAATGTATGTCCTTCCTGGAGCCTCAGAATGTGACTTGATTTGGAAAGAGGGTCATTGCAGATGTCATTAGTTAAGATGAGGTCCTACTAGAGCAGGGTGGGTCCTTAATCCAATAGGGCTACTGTCCTTGTAGGAAGAGGGGAAGGGACACAGCACACACACAGGAAGGCAGCCACGTGACGACGCAGGCAGAGATTGGAGTGATGCCGCCACCGGCCAGGGAATGCCAGGAGCCACCAGAAGCCGAGACAAACAAGGAAGGATCTTCCCCTAGGGGCTCCAGAGGGAGATGGCCCGACTGACACCTCGATTTCAGACTCTCAGTCTCCAGAACTCTGAGGGAATCGGTTTCTGTTGTTCTAAGCTGCCAAGTTTGTGGCATTTGTCACGGCAGCCCTAGAATATTCATATAGTCAGGAGAAACACATTTCTTGCCTCAACCTGGGGTGGGGGGGGGACTGTTTCCAGCTGAGTCGGGGGTCTGGCTTCACCCCTGTGCCCAGGTGTGACCGAGCGGGGGGTCAGTTCCCCTCTCTGTGCCCCACTTTCCAGCTATGAAGCAGGAAGCAAGAGGGCTGCTTTTCTGCTCTGTCGTAACATTGTGACGGTAGATTGTTGTCAGTTTGCACCGGAACAAGTTATCTTTTAAAAAGTAATCCACCATCACACTCTAAAACGTTTAGAGTTTGGCCCAGGTTTTTTAAGCCGCTGAAAGAAATGGTTTCAAAAGCCAAACCTGGCTGTGGTCTCATTAGCACAGTGCTCCAGCGCTCGTCTTCCTCCTGTAGGGCGCAGTCACCCTTTCTCGTGTGTGCGCTTTGATGGGGGTGACCTTATGGCTTGACAAAGAGAATATGTGGTTCTTTTTGATGTTATCATAATTGGGATTGTTTTCTGGATTTCCTTTTTGGATAGATCGTTGCTGGAGGCACCTTCTGCCTCCCTTTCACCCTCGTCCGTCCCCTCTCTTTGCCGAAGACGGTGTGTCCTTGTGGGTCGCTCTGGGTGTTTATGGGCCAGCGGAGGCGGCCCTGCTGCCTGGGGCGGGCTGGGCCCCAGACTACATCAGACAGGGGCGCAAGGAAATGAAAGGAGCCAATGTTAAATGGGCGGCTGGTGTTTACTTCTTTTAGATTCCGGCACTTCCTTTATGTCCACGTGCCTTTAGCTCTCAGGCAATGGGGCTGCCACTTTCCTAGACCACTCGCCCACCACCTCCCTTCCCCGTGCCCCGCCCCTAAATCCAATTTTGGCCGTTACCACGGAGGAAAGGCTCATAGAACTCCAAGGTGGTTTTACTTGCTTAGATCGGTGAGACAAGATTTTGGTCCTTCGAGCAAGGTCAGGGTGGTTGTAATAAAAGCTGACAATATTGAGGCCCTGTATTACACAGGAGCTTCCAATTGTCAGAACGACCTCATAAGTTACATGTTATCTTCATCCTACGGACAAGACAGTGGCTCAGAGAACTTACTCCATTTTCCCAAGTTGCAGATTTCAGCTCAGGCCCAACTCACTCCAAAGTCTGTGCAGCCTCAGGACACTCCAGTGCCTTAGAAACGTCCTCATCCTTCCTGTCTCTTGGTGGCTTCACTTCTGAAGTCTCTGGGTGCCTTTTGGAACAGAAGGCGGGTTCTCACGGACTTGGCACCGCGTTAGCATCGGAGAAAGCCACCGTGTCCTAAAGCAGTGCTGGTTGGGATCTCTGTGGATTTGTGGTTTCTAACCCCTGCTGGTCCTGAGCACAGCGTGGCCATCCTTTTATATGTTTCACTGATACTCACACACGTTTCGGTGAAGTAGCTCCATTCTCTCTCAGATTCATCCATGACTCTCCGTCTCTACTGCCACCAAACTGCTCCAAGCCACCATCCTCCCTCCCTTGTGTTTTTGCAAACTGACTCTGCCTGTCTCCACGTTTGCCCGCCTGTCGCAACCCGTTCAGTCTCCACACCTTGGCTGAGTTAATTGTTTAGAAACACAAAAACCTACTGGATACCCTTTCGTGACTTCCTGTTGCACCCAGGATAGAAACCCTAATCCTTAGCCTGACCTCAAGGTCCTGATGACCTAGCCCTGCCTCATCAGCCTCCGTTGTCCCCTTGTCTCCAGACATACAGCCTTCTTTCAGTTCCTTGTAAGCACCCAAGCTCTGGCCACATAAGGAATTTTGTACTTGCTGTTCCCTCTGCTTAGAATGCTTTTCCCGCAGGTCCCTTTTAATGCTGCTTCCCGGGATGAGCCTTCCTGATTCCTGAAGTCAGGTCCCTGGGGTACGGTCTCTTCCCACGCACTTCGCCTTTCCTTCACTACGCGTCATTTGTCCAGACAGTGATCCCTCAGGGGCCACATTGTTCAGTCTCCTGAATTTGGGATGACAAGAGAGTTCAGATACAACCTCCCCCCCAACAATTTACGTGAGTCTTTTTGGTTCATTTGGGTAGTGAGGGGTACCTGCATTTGTCTCACTGATGACCGAGAGGAGCAGATGAGTAGACGAATGACAGGGCGAGGCCTGGGGTCGGGGAGGGCCTGCGGCTGTCCTCGCCTGTGACGAAGCTGGCCTGCTGGGGGGAGGCCAGCGGCGAAGGTGAGGACGTAGCCCTGCAGCTTCTCCACAGGTACAGCGTCCACTGCCGGGACCATGGAGGATTTGCCCCTGGGCCTGCCTGGCTCTGCAGTCCCTGTTTTTTCTACTACATTCTGCTAAAATCTGCTGTTTCTGCTGCTACAAAGTCCTGCATCCAGATCTTCTTTTTGCCATTGTCACTGTTGAGAATTGGGGTGCGATGGGATGATATTAGATGGCACCGTGGTCAGGGTGACCCGGTTCCCATTGCTTCCTCTCCGGGCTGGTGGTTGGAGTGGGATGGCAGGGATAAGTTATCTTTCGAGTTGCCGAGGAGGAGGAGGAGGCCGGGCTTGGAGAGCTGTGTGCAGGTGCCTGGCAACAGTCACGATCCTTGGTGTGAGATGACAAAGGCGACAGCCCCTTCATGATGATTCACGATCGTATTAAATGCTCTGAAAAGTCCAGCAGGAAAGAAATCTGTCGAACTGGGATTAACCCAGTATTTCTCAAACTTACCAACCACAGAATCTGTTTTGGTGGGTGAGGAGGTGCCACTTCATTTACTGATTCAATAAATGGTTACTGAGCACCTATGGTGTGCAGATGCTGTTCAGACTGGAGGGATGGAGGTGACAAGGTGGACCTGGGAGACTTACGGTGTCCTCATCTGTAAAATGGGTATAGCAGTAGTATCTACCTTGGAGGATTGTAGTGGGGACCAGATTTAATGAGCTAATGCAGGGTAAGTGTTTGGCACAGTCTGGGGACATTGTAAGTTGTCAGTGGTACATATCTATGATTTTTATCAGTCTAGTGGAAGATGAGGCATTAAACAATTAAACAGGCACATGTCTAACAACAATTGTGATAGATTATACAGAAGAGAGGGACAGGGTATCAAGAGAGCACATAGCAAAGAAACCAACTAGTGTTGGCGAGTGGGGGGTGGTCCCGGAAGGCTCTCTCCTAAAGAAGCCACGTTGAAGCTAAGATGCGAAGGGTGGGTGGGATTTAGGGAAAGGAAGACACTGGAGTGAGGACTGCTCTCTTTGGGAAGCATGACCTGGGTGTCAGGGCTCACAAACATGGGTGCTATGTAGGGAGTTCTATTCCTGCCCTGTCTATTTCAGGATGAGGGCGGCGGGGGTGGACTCTAGTAGGCTGTGGGATCCAGAAATCTGTGGGTGTTTTTTTTTTTTAAACCTCCTCTAGAAATTTGGAGCACGCTTAGGAATTTTTTGGAGAATTGCTGCTCTAGGGCAGTGGGCCTTCTCCAGATGTGGGACCTACAGATCCTGAGGGGACTCTGCGGCAGGGGGTTCCCTGACCTCAATTTGAGACGCACATCTCTGGAAGATCTGAAATGTGACTCCGCGGCAGCAGATGATCCCAGCGAGAATAAACGGGGGCACCCTTGGGAACCTCTGCATTCGATCTTAGAAAGTGCACAGAGAGCAGGAGGGCTGCATGTGACCCCGACTGCCTGCGGCAAAGTCACAAGGCTGCGGCTGCCAGGAGGGGGTGCTGGGAGGGGCCACAGGTCACAAGAACGGAACCGGTCCAGTCACGGGGAACCCTGGTTCCGCTCAGCCCGGAAGGCGAACCCTGCGCATCCCACACCCAGCCTGACTTCAGGGCTGTTCCTTTTCCGTGCAGTTGTGACAACAGTAGCATGATTCGGTTTAGACTTTCCCTGCAGAGGGAAGACCGACTCGGGCACCCCTCTCTGTTTCTGTCCATTGTCAGGCTTTGGAGTTGGGTCCTGGGGAGCCTTGAATTCAAGCCTAGAGCATCTTTAATGTTCGTAACCACAGCACATGTGTGATCAATGGGGCTTGTCATGAGCACTGGAGCTGCAAATGGAAACAGTGGAAAACTGAAAAGGCCTCTGACCACAGACTTCCTGCTGCCCCACCCCCCTCCCCCACTGGGGGTGCACCTTGGGGTATAATTACTGATGCGCCATTGTTAGGTGGCAGGGTGATCTGAGGTGAATGGGGGCTTTGTACAGCCGTCTGGGGTTGAAGTTGGAGCATAAATCATCACACGTTGTCTGCGTGTCTCTCCTCTTCTGTCTCTCTCTCTCCCCCATCCCTCTTCTCTCCTTGCAGCCTTCTCTGCTTGGGCTCCGGGTGCTTCCTGTGCTGAGATTGTCACTTGCTGGGTGACTTCCCAGTGCGTGTTGCTGCTCGTCATTCTTGCTTGACCTTTAAATTTTTCTCTGTAGGGAAAATGTGATCATTAGTCTGTATTCTCGAGCAGATGTATACCCGTCGCGGGCAGTCTTCCCACCTCCCTTCTCATCCGCGGAGAAAAGTGTTTTAAAGTCGGTGCGATTTTCTTTTTTCACTAATAGAGAGATGAATACTGGATGAGAGGACCACTCTGTTGCTAATGGCTGCGTGGACAGGACTCTGGGAAGGGACCGGAGTGCTCCCAGCTTTCAGAAATGAGGACTCCAGCTTGGTGGGGGTCTGGCTTTTTGCCTGTTGGTGACACAGCGTGGCTGGACTGTGGGGTTCACAAGCCAGCGCTGAAATCCCGGGTTTCCCAGCCCAAGTGCGAGAGAGTTTGCCAGACGCGGGCTGTGTTTTCTGGATCGGGCAGATGGGGAGCTTGTCTAGAGGGTGTGTTCCTGGAACTTTTCGGTCAGGCTTCACCATGGTGAGTGTTTAATGACCACACATGAAAGGCCTCATTGCCAGGGCCGCTCCCCAGGACAAACCGAGTCATGGAATTGTGGAATTTCACAGCTGGAAAGAGCCCCTAAGCGGGAGGAGGAAGACCCCAATTCAGGACTCCTGCTCCGCTCCGCTTGCAGCCGACAGTGATTTCTGATGGGGGAGCCTGTTTAAAAGCACTGGGGGGCTTGCTAGCTTTCTGCTGCTGTTATACAAATAAGCAATAGTCCAATTTAGCAAGCTGAGAGGGCAAGGTTTTTATAAAGAGGCATACCCCGGTAGAGTTAAGATTGTACCAAAGAAAAGCACGTTTCTGGTGTGAGATAGTTTAAAGTCCTGTCTCGGTTTTTGGTGAATGCTTTGGTTGAGGCAGTAGACTGTGTAACTGAAGAACACAGGCTGGCCTGGTTGTAGTTTCTGTCTGCCTAAAAATAGTCTTCTTTCCGCCGCGTGACTCTATCAAAAACTTTTGCTTGTAATGACCCCATTGTTATTAACAATTATGAGACTAATAATAACGATTGCCTCCTCTTGGGCGCCTGCCGCATGCTATGCTGGGTGCTTTAGACACAATATCTTGTTTAATACAACAACTTCAGAAAGGTTCTCACCGTCCTAGTTGTACAGATGAGGAAGTTGGGCTTTCTCGACCAAAGGGGTAGAGAAATTCATCCAAGCTTACCAGCTGAACCTAAATTGTTGATTGCTGGCTCCTTTAGGTTAAGAATCCTATTAAAATGTACAGAATGTACTCATTTTTTTTGTAAAAAAAAAA